>WEKY01058205.1:57659-215975 GCA_013390045.1 Picathartes gymnocephalus
GAGACGAGGGGGGCGGGACCGGGCGGGCCGCGATTGGCGGGGCCGGGCTCCGCCGCGGGCTGGGATTGGCTGAGCCGGCGGGGCGGGGCGGGACTGGCCGTGTCGTGGCTATAAATGGCGTGCGCAGGTGGGTACCGCTGTCAGTGCAGCGGGGATCCGGAGGGGTGAGCAGCGCGGCGGTTCCGGAGTGCGGGAGCTCCCGGGAGCCAGCACCGGGGCCTCGGGCGGGCGCTGTCCCGGCCCGGCCCGGCCCCCGGAGTGCCCAGCGGGCCGTGACCCGCTTGCTCCGCCTTGTGGAGAAATAGGGCGGTGGCGGCGCCGGAGGCTGGTGCGGGGCCCGCAGGGGTGGCGGGTTATCCAGAGACTCACTGAGTGAGGCGGTCGGGATGTGGCCCCGCGGGGGTCCGGAGGTTAAAGTAATATCAAAAATAAGGGCAATAAAGCCGTTTCACTTTATTATTACTTTGTTCTGCGTTTACTTCCTACTACTAGCACTTTATAATGTTATTTTAGTGTTCTAGTTATTACTCTGTTAGTGTATTATACTATGGCATTACTGTATTTTTATTTTTTACTCGATACATGATGCCTATTAAAGGTTGTAAGGCTGCAGCACCAATTGTGTTCGCCAACGTGCAGCCCCTGGGGCTGGAGCCAGCCCCAAAGTGGTGCGGAGCTGAAATAAATCCCGTGGGGAAGGGGCTGCAGGAGATGCTTTGGGGTCTCCAGCCCCCACAGTGGTACCAAGCACACGCCAGGAGTGCAGATCTCAGGGATGTTCAGAACCAGCCCCAGGGGAGCCAGGGGCTGACTGGCTGCTCCCACAAAAGTGGGGGCCCCCTTGGGCATGGATGTAACAGCTTACAGAGATGACAGCGACTGATTTATGGTTTTGTCAACAGCCCCGAGGTGCAGTGACAACCAGGAGCAGCTTTTAGCTGGAGGCAGAGGGAAGCTGAGGAGCTGGAGCTCAGGTAGCAGAGCTGGCAGAGACACAAAGGTGGTAGGGCTAGGGACAAAACCATTGTAGGGCTGGGATAAACATGCTGGGGTAGGAACTGAAGCCTTGCAGAGCTGGAGCCATAAAGAAGGTCCTTCACTGACAGCCAGGCACTTTTTCACCTAGTGATGCTGGGAAGATGTGGAGCTGAGCTGAAACAGCAGAGCTGGCAGTGAAATACAGCTTGTGGGGCTGGAGCTAAAATCACTGTAGGGCCGGGATTTCTGGATGTGAAATTACTGAAGGGCTGGGATGGGGCCTGTGGAGCTGAAATTTCTGTAGAGCTGGGAGAGCAGCTGTGGGGCTGGAGCCATAATGAAAATCCTGCCTTGAGAACCAGGCACAGCTTTGCCTGGCAGTGGTGGGAAGATGCAGAGCTGGAGCTGAAAGCGCTGAACTGGTTGTGAAATAAAGCTTGGGCGACTGGAGCTGAAATCACTGTAGAACTGGGAGAGCAACTGTGAGGCAGGAATATGGATAGAAGGGCTGGAGCTGAAATCCCGTGCTAAGATAGGCTCTGGAACAGGAATTATAGGGCAGGGATAGCGACTGGATCTGGAGCTGAAATGTCACAGAGCTGGTGTTGAAATAAAGCTTGTGGGACTGGGATAGGGACTGTGGGACTGGGATAGTGACTCTGGAGCTGAATTGCAAGTGTAGGAATGGAGTGGAAACGTTGCAGAGCTGTGGGGCCAAACTGAAGATCCTGCCCTGAGAACCTAGAGAACAGCTGGTGGCTGTGGGAAGATGCAGAACTGCAGCCGAAAAGAGCTGGCAGTGAAATAAAGCTCGTGGTGCTGGAGCTGAAATCACTGTGGGGCTGGTTCTGAGGCTGAGGCTGGATGTGAAATTGCAGAAAGGGCCGGGACAGGGCCTGCAGGGATGGAGCTGAAATTTCTGTAGACTTGGGCTAGAAACTGTGGGGCTGGAGCTGAAACATAGCAGAGCTGGAGCCATAAGGACTGTCCTGCTGTGAGGATCTGGAGCAGCTTCACCTGACAGCGTTGGAAGATGCAGAGCTGGAGCTGAAACAGCAGAGCTGGCAGTGAAATAAAGCTTGTGGGGTGGTGCTGGAATTACTGTGGGGCTGGGATAATGACTCTGGAGCTGGGATAGGTATGCAAGGGAAGGAGAAACAAGGCAAGGGAGGTGTTGCCGAGGCAGGGCAGGGCAAGGCAAGCAGCTGCAGGAAAGGAAAGAGAGGAGAAGGCAAGGAAGGGACAGGGGAGGGTAAGGAGGAAGAGGAAACCCAATGAAGGGTTAGGCAGGGGAAGGCAGTTCAAGGGAATATTAGGAAAGGCAAGGGATTGCTAAGAAAGGCAAGGCCTTCATTTGTTGAATGCAGAGGGTGGTGTAGTGACAGGGGATAAGGAAAATTCAGAGGTGCTTAATGCCTTCCTTGCCTCAATCTTTAATGTCAAGACCAGTTATCCTGAGGATACCCAGCCCCTAGAGCTGGAACGTGGGATGGGGAGTTCAGTGAAGTCCCTGCAATCCTGGGGGGGGTCAGCTGGACACTCACAGGTCTGTGGGCCCTAATGGGATCCAGCCCAGAGTAATGAGGCAACTGGTGAGAGAACTTGCCAAACCACAAATGTAAGATGAATGCAGGAATATATACAGTTTACGTGTAAAGAAAATGCAAGCTCCCCTTGTTATCTGCTGTTTTGGTATACAGGGTGCTGAAAAATATCAGGACATATGGACATGTAGTTATTAGTAAGACTTTAATATTACAGCCTACCTCATAATAATACATTTATTACAAATTTAAAGGAATTCACTAAAATGACAACTAAAATATTGTCTTGTGTTCACAGTGATCAGAAGTCTAAGGTACAGTTTTTGGAGTATAATGCAATTGCCTGTTACACCAGCATAACAAAAGGATGTAAACAGTTTCAATTTCAGTATCCATGCCTACTGCTTGAAGTAAAAATTGTATTAACTGATCCAGCCATTGTCCCATTAGAAGGAGACATGAGAAACTTTGCTGATATCTTAGAGTTGTACAATCTCTACCAGAACACCCAGAGGCATATACTGCTTTAAAACTACTAGTGACACGAAATCATGTTTCTGCTTAATGAAGAAAATAATACATGACTCATCCAGAATAGTGGGAATATATTACAAATTCCAAAGCAAGACTTAATGCATCTCTGATCTCCAGATAATTATTTTTAATTAAAGCAAGTAAAGGGAGAGCAAATAGAGCTATAAGGGATAATTATTGAATGAGAAATATGCCAGTCATATAGTTCTGAGCACAATTATACGGGGATAAATTTGCCACATTATGTTGCCTTTTATAAGATGTTAGAAAGAACCTTACCAGCACACATACAGACTCTAAAAAAGGCCTTGAGAACTTTAAGTTCTTCCCAAATTACATTAATAATAGGCGTTTCTCAAATATACTGAACAGCAAATAGAACTATTAATCTCAGGGGCTGACAGCATATATTTCACCCAAGATTTAACAGCGAGAGAGAAAGGGCCACCTGGATGTGTTGTTCTAAGTGACCTTGCTGCTGCTGCTGCTGCTCAGCACTTGGCTGTGGGAAAAGGCATTTCCCTTGAAATGCAGGACTTTTTAGAAAAAAGTGCCTTCAGTTTTTTTCAATAAGCAACCTCATAATAAGCAATTAGATAAAGCAGCACAGCTTTAGGCACATCACATTTCTGCTCTTCTCAGAACAACACAAAGCTCATCATAAGGTGGCTAAATTAGAAATGTGGGCAACTCTACACCCTCCGAGTCAGAAGGGAGCTGCTGGGTTCCATAAAGGGGCTGTGTTATGGCAGGCAAAGGGCTCCAGTACAAATTAACCATGTAACCCTGAGCTGTTGTAGGCACACTCATCCCAGTCATGCTGCCCTTTTCCCCAGAGAGGAAAAACACCATTTCTGCTGCAGTTACTGTCAGCACCGAGCAACCTGTGACATTATGGTCCATGAACAGGACAGATTTCAGCTCATCTGCTGTTACTTTTAAATAGTTTGTTGTACCAGTTTCAGCTTTTCCGACATTTCCCTATGCTTTAAGTACAAGCAGTATATTAACAGGGGTACAAGAAGGTCACGTAGTGCTAAGCTCTACAAAATGAAACAGCAATTCATTCAGAGTAGCCAGAACTTGCCTTGGTCTGCTTCAAATATCCTGCTTTTAAATATTCTGTTAACACTCACTACAAAACACTGCTAGGGTTTCAAATGTGATTCTGTATTACAGTTAAATGATGTTTTGCTCTGCCATAGCCGGTCACAGGCAACAACACTTTTGGCAAGCCTTCTTTAGAACAGGGTGTTTGTTCCTCCCAACCCCCCTGTCCTGCAGTGAATCTCAGTTCTGATGTGCAGACTTCTGATTTCTAGCCAGTTCACACTTGTGAAATTTTGGGCCAGGATTTTTCTCTAAATTCTCTTACATTCCCCTCTACCTTCAAAGAGTTTTGGTTTGCCAAAACAAACCAACTTCTTTTTTTCTCCTCTTTAAAACAGGATAGTTTTCTTACTCCTGAAAATCTCATGAACTCTGTTTCATCCTTTGTTCATCATTACTCAGCATGAGTGATTGGAACTTGCACAGTATCTGAGATTAGATCAGTAATTTTCTGGTAATGTTCAGTTGTAACTCACCTGCTGCTTCAACAGGAGCCATAAATTAATACAGGATATTTCATGGAATTCATTCCAGCTATAGGCTGGGTAGGAATAAAATAAGACTCACAACTCACATCCTGTATTGTAACTTTTTAAATGTTAGTTACTAATATCATAATAGCAGAACACTACACTCTGTTTAAAGTAAAGAAGACACATTTCAGAATTATTCCTGTGCATCAGTGACATTGCTGTTATGAGACTTCCAACTGATGGGGACATTTTGTTCTCAGCAACAGCTATGGAATTACTGAAGAAGACAAGAACAGAATCTGTCCAGATAAACCTGTCTTGTGTTTTTCTGCATGGTGCTGGAAGGGTTTTTTAACTAAACAAATTTAAAGCAAACCATTAAATTAGTTGCACAATGAAATAAACCAATTATTTCATAAACACTTATGACTAGAACTGTTTGGGACACATGAAAAAAAAAAAGGAAGGACAGTTGGAATATGTGGTTCAGCTGATGCCAAAATATTTCAGAGATGGTGTCTGTTCCGTTACTGGAAACATTTTATGACAAAAAAAAAATTTTGCAGTGAATGTGCCAGCAGCCTGCCAAACTCAGATTTCCCCTGGTTCATGCAGTGACTGCAATGGGACTCAGCAAGGGAATCTAATCCATACAACAGGATGCTGCCCCTTAACTAAAGTTGATATTAGCTGACTAGGAATTAAAAGAGCAATATAACATTTTCCTGCATATTTGCCCTGCATGGAGCTGTTTAAGATGGAAGTCCCCTTGCCTATGTGATGTATTATGCAATGCATGCAGGGCTTGTCTTGGAATTAAATTGTGGGTGGAGGGTCAAAGTGAATAGAACATAAAATGGAGACTCTTTAATGAATCAGTGTAAAAATGCAGTTTAACTTTATTCAAGGCACAGTGCATGAGACTGCTTTCTAAATTTCAATTTTTACTGGCTTCAAAAAGAGGAAATCACAGCAAGTACAAAGGCTGTGATTCTCATATTAATGTGGAAACCGCGCTATTTTGGCTTTATGTAAAATAAGTGTAAATGTGCTCCTGAATATCTGCTACAGATTCTCTTTAAATGGAAATGCCAGTGAAGAGTTCAGAGATGAAGCAGGAGCAGCAACATTTCCAAGCCCTAGTGTGTTTGTAGAGAGCACAGGAGTAATAGGCAATAAAAGCCCCTCAAGGTTAAGTTAACAGAGGAATGTGCATGAATCACAAACCAGAAATAATTTGAAATGTGGCTTCTTTCTTAATTGTCACAAATGCAGAAGCAGGTTTATTTCTGTCTGTAATAGTTGCATTTCCTGTACAAACATCAATTTGAAGCTCCATCTGTTGCCAAGGACCTTTTGAAAATGTAGGTTTCTTGCCTCATTTTTATGACTCAAACAAGGTACATTGTTGGTTTAAGCCAATTATACACAAAAATGCTTCCAGGATAAATGTTTACATTTGTAAATTTAAGTTTTGCTTTCGCAAGTGGTTCCTTTTGTAAGCTGAAAATTCATTTTCCAAAGCATTTATACTAATAAAGCTCAATACTTCAAGTAGTCACCAAATGCAAACAAATAGAAATTGAGCACAACCTATATGTGTCTGCAGTTTTTACAGACACAATTATTTTGTACAATATTTTCTAAGGTCTAAGTAGGAATGGCAAAAGAAATAGCCTAAGGTACACTATTTATTGCAATATTAAACTTAGCTGTTTCAAGAGTATACGCTGATACCAGAGGCACACATATTCCAAAATGCAAAAATGCAATATTTAAAAGCCTTCAAAAGATTAGTTAATGATCTGATTTTGGTCTCACTTGAAGATTGCAAACTAGGTTGAAAGTGACTGAAAGCAACGGGTTATCTGGGGTTAATAGCAATGCCACCAGAGTGCTGCTCCTAAAACTGGTGTTCTTAATCTCATTTAGCCTTTCAGAAAATCACCTGAGTAGAACACAATTAAACCTTAGAATACTCCTATTCCTCACTCCCCAACCAAGCCACGTGTCCCATAATAACACTACTTTACTATTTATTGTTCCTATAATTATCATACAATAGATTTTTATTATATGTTTTGCTATTGATTTTGTGCTCGTGGGATGGAGCCGGGGGTGAGGAGCCTGGGAAGCTGAGGAAGGGTGGAGGCAGCTGGAGGTGTGGGGAGCAGAGGGCCCACAGCTGCCCTGTCTGGAGGGCCAGGCTGCAGGGGAGGAGCACTGGGGAAGGATCAGTGCCAGAAAATGAGCTGAGAGCTGCTTGGGAGCAGCTGTGGGTGAGAGGGATTGCCAGGCTCTTGGTAGAATGATTAATTAGCTGATACACAGCTGAGGAAGAAGCTTGGGCTGTTGGAGCACTTTAATCTGGCTGATGGCTGGTTCTGAGGAGATGGAGATGCTGGGATTTGCTGCTGTTCTGAGTTGTTTCCAGAACTGTCCTGTAGGAGGGTATAAGTGATGTAAACTAATTAATCTTATTTACCAGTTAAATGATGTGGGTAAATAAACCCAACAACAGCGTTAGGCACGTCTGTATTTATTTCAACATCATCTAAATATTGTTAGTCTAAGAACTGTTGCTGCTAATTATTATGTAATAAAATCTGTGAAAGAAAACACTGTGGAGAAATTCTTTTCCATAAGGTTTGGACAGAACAGGTTATGGAGGCTGTGGAGAGGGGCTTCCTTGCAGCCACACTGATTCTGCTGGTGCTCTGTGCTACTTTTGAGTCACAGGCTGGGGGTGGAAGTGCTGTGTCTACATTAAATGGTATTGAAAAACTTTTCCTTGCAGAATCCTCCTTGTTTTCTGCCTTTTAATTACAAGAAAGAGCATTCTCTTCCTCATGGCTGGTTTATTTTCAAGTTTGTTCTCTTTTGTTTGGGGTTTTTAACAAGTCAGGATGGAACTTTCTAAGCGTTAACTTGTACTGGTTCTTGCCATGTTATCCTGCTTAAGCCTGCAGAAACTGTGCATTTCTTTAACTGTAGAACTCCTTTGCCTGTGACTGAGGAAATAACTGTGACTACACATCTGTTAGAAACAAAACTTTTAATTTAAGCAACCAGGCATCACCCATGAAACCTGTGCCACATGGAGAACCTGTGTTTTTAGGCAAATATGTTTTCAGGTGCTATTTGTGTGTGCAGCTGCAGGTCATATTAAGAGTCCTCTGTTGGTAGGGCTGATGATGGAATTCAGACTGCAGTATTATGTTTTGAATAGCAACATGCTTCTTGGATAGAACTTGCTGAAAAAAAATTTAAATATTGAGTGTACCAAATTTCAGATTAAACAAAAAATGTGTGTTATGTGTGTGTCTGAACAACAGCATGAATATACCCACAGAAGGGTTTCTCTAGAAAAGGAACCTCCTGCCTGTGTACTCAGGTACCCCTCTAGATTTGGTAAATGCACCACACAAAGCAGTTTCCCTGCTTGTCATACACAATTTTTTTTTATTTGGCTAAAAGCTCTACATGTTGGTATTTCACTGGGAAGCTAAAACGTTGTACGCAATGATTAGAAAACCCAACAGAACTGTTTCATGAGCTGTAAGAATATAGAAATATTTAAAAGCTGGCAGGTCAGGTACCAGTTTGCATTTTGAGCCATGACTGTTCAGCTTATTTTGGTGTTTTGGGGATTTTTTTTTGATAATACCTTGTCTCTGTTATTTCAAGTAACCTTCTTGGACTGCTAAGGGAAATAGACTTGACTGATACCTGACTTCAGCATCACCTTTTGAATCCCATAATCTTCTTCAATTACTCCTACTGTGTCAGGTTATAAGTGGAGCTTGTCTGGCATTGGTATTGTGAGAAAAACAAAAACAACAACAAATCCCCTCTCTGATTTATTTTCAGCACTGTTGCTTTTTGTTTTCCTCCTCCTCCCTGACGTGCAGCACGAGGTGCAGGAAGTGTGCTGGCAGTCCTTGTGAGAACTCCAGAATGGGAGTCCTGGGTTTTATAGATGGGTTTTATGTGTTTTGATGAAATTTACCAATCAATTTATAGGCAAATATTTCAGTGAGTATTTCAGTTGATTGCAAGGCAGAGGTTTCACATGAGTTTTGTTCCCTGAAGGAACCTTGTCACTTCCTTGTTGTTCCATGTGCATTAATGAGATGCTAAAACCCGACTTTGGGGAATCTTAGTTGTGCTGTCTCTTGATTTCTGTTTTTGCCAGGACTATGAAATGTAGTTTTTTACTCAGCTGATGCCTTCCCAGGCTACAAGGGGAAAGTGCCTCTTTCTATCAGAGCCTGCCTCTTTCCCAAGCTTAGTAATATTTCAAGGGAGCCCTGAAATTTGCTGTTAATGCTGTTAACAAAATGAATATTTCATACCAAGATGAACGTGGGTTCTGAGTCTAAAATATCATGTAGTACCAAACTTTAAATTAGGAAATGAAATATATTTAAATTACGTTGAAGAAGGCTCTGATTAACAGCCATTAGCATTAAACTTGGCATTTTATTAAAAACACATGACATGCTCAGGAAGAAGTCTGTATCTTCCTAGAAGTATTTTTCTGTGTACATTTTTCTCCTTTATGCAGTGAAATGCTGAAGCACCTCACAGAGAATTTTATAAGTAACTGCACAGTCTTTCGAGTGCCAGCATGACAAACCTGCCACTCCCAGTGACTGTTTTACCTGATGCAGCCAGAACTGGTTTTAAAATACTTGAATTTTGTGGTTCTATGGTGAGCTTTGTGAAGGTAGTAGGTAATTTATGGTGCACTCTCTGAATCCTATCCCTGTGCAACTCATCTTGTCCTTTTCTTGCTCTCAGGAAATATAATTAAGTTTACAGTAACTCATTGCCTTGACATGCTCCTGTTTAGTAACTCTGGCCACAGAAATAGTGTGCAGCACCTCCTAAGCCTTCTTGTCCTGTACCTAGATCCAGTGAGGTAACACAGACTGTGATCTACCCTTTAAGTGTGGAATGGCAGATTAAGATTTATATTTTATGTTTACAAATATGCATTTTAAGGTAATGACCTTTAAAAGTATATGTGCCTTTGTGAAGGTACAGAGAGGAAAATTAACATTCAAGAAAGAGAAAAATAATCTTCAATCTTTTGTTGCCAGGTTTACCCACACAGTGATTGTAAAATTTTATTTATGTGTTTTTAAGAAGTTGACAAATATACTCCTTGGGTGAACAAAAAGTAATGAAACCTATTCCAGAGATATACACTGAAATGTTGCCTGGTTTTGCTAGTGGTGAGATAACTAAGCATTGAAACTAGAGGCAGCAAAGTAAATATTTCATATTCTAAGACATTAGGTGTCAAGTAGATAAATGAAAATTCAAATGGGACCTGTTAGCAGTGTTTCAACTTCCGAAGGTCCACATGCAGTAGTAAGCTGGTGTTATTTGGTTTTCTTCGTGTAAAGTAACATCCTTTGGAGAGCAACTGGATATTCACATGGCTGGCTCATAGTTGGGACTATGAAATGGGAATTGGCCTACTAAGTGTTGATGCAGTATGGCTGGTGCAAATCATTCTCTAAATCCATTTTGTTGTGGAATAAAATAAACAAAGCTCTGTATATGAACTGATCAGATTTGTTGGATATTCTTTAAAAGCAGGGCATTTTTAGGAACCACATCCCTAAACCAAAACACTTTCCTTTAGGATATAATGTAGGTATGAAAGCTAGGTTGAATCTTTAAGTTGAAAAGTTTATATTCTCATGAAGACCTCTATGTGGTATATAAGTATAGCATACAATATTTGATTGAACAATAATAATCATAATAGCAAACCAGATTACGCAGAAAATCCCTCAAAATGAAAGAACCAACAGAAATATTACTGCACAAATACTTTATTTAAAGATTACTATCATTATTTTTCTGTTATAAGTTTTACTGATAGAGCTTATTACAGAACAGTCTCCAGCCCTGCCAAACAAAAAGATGTGAGCTTAATGCATTCTTTAGGAACAGAAGTTTCGTTCATCTTGATTTAGGAGGGGAAACTCGTCTGTGTCCATGAATTATGGGGCTTTGAGTTGCTTCTTTAAAAATCTGGCTGCAAATAGAACTGGCAGTTTATTGAGGCCAGAGTGGAGTTTCTGCTGGCTGGTGATAAGAGGAGCCTGGCAGCACGGGCATCTGATAGAGGGAGGACAGGCTGAATGTCAGCACTGCAATGTGAGCAATGGCAGGAAGTCACTGAAAGTCATGGTTTGCAAAAATTTCACTTGGTTGCTTCCAGTGTGGTTCGTTTTCTGCCGTCTGCTGCGAGACATCAAAATGATAAGATGAAACATGCAATTATCTGCATACGTCATTTGCAAAGTGAGGATATAGATGTAGGTTGTCCTGTGCAACTGTTCAGCCTGGGCCAAACCAGGCTGTTTAACTTGTCAGTGACCTGCTCACACAATGTTAGCACCTGGCTGAAATATAAATCAAACCTAGAAACTCAGAGCTAGGAGTAAAGAGCTGTACAGAAGGTAAAGAGGAACAATTTCAAACGTGCCATCTTTATTTTGTTTTGGATTGATCAAATAATCCACTGTGTAACAGCTTAATTTCCCATGGTTAAAAAAAGTTAAGAACATCTAAAACATGCACTGTGAGCCTGTGAAAGTGAGTTAAAACCATTTACAGGAGTTCCCAGAGAAGCAGAGAATTTGTCAGCAATGCCATGCAGTATCACCAGGAAGCAAAACTCTGGGGGAAGCTAAAACTTGTTTATCAGGGTACCTGGGGCTGGGGCTGTCAGAGGTGAGGCAGCACAGGAGATAAGGCAGTGTCAGTCAGGAAATACTTTCCTTGTGCCTCAGGTAGGTTGCACTCGTGGTCACAAGGTATTTTTATTTTGTTTGCTTGTCTGCTTGCTTAAAGAGGAATCACAGAATCACAGAAAGTCTAGGTTGGAAGAGACCTCTAAGGTCATCGAGTCCAACCGATGCCCCAACACCTCAATTAGACCATGGCACCGAGTGCCACATCCAATCTTTAAACACATCCAGGGATGGTGACCCAAGCACCTCTCCGGGCAGATCATTCCAGTACTTTATTATCCTTTCAGTGGAAGACTTTTTCCTAATATCCAACCTAAGGGAAAAAAAAAACCAACCCAACTCCCAGAGAACTTTATCCTTAGCGGTTGTCGAAAAAAAATCATTTAATCCCCCGTGGTTGCAGCTGTGGATGCAGGGAGTTGGAGAAGAGATGCTTTTAACCCTTACATGCCTTTTTCAAGCATCACTGTTCTGTTCAGTCTCACTGCCCGAGAGTGGTGCTGCGTTTGAAATGCTAGCGGTGTAGCCAGTCGATTGCAGAAGAAAACAGGCGGTTTTAACACGCTTTCCCTTGTTGTCGCTGTGTTCCGGAGGCGGGGGCTGGCAGGGCAGGCGGAGCCGCACCGCGCGGTGGCACTGCCGGCTCGGCTGCGGCCGGGCTCTGGCCCTGGGCGTCAGCGCAGAACCGAACTGCAGAGCTCCCTCGGAGCTCCCCGGGAAACGCCGCGGCTCTGCAGGGGGCAGACACGGCCCGGGGTGCGGGTCTTGTCACGGAACGAGTGACACGGCACTTTGGGACACCCTGGCACATCCTCAGCTCAGGGAGTGCGTGCGGGGAGCGTCGTGGAGCATCTGTAAGGCTGGGGAAGCTGGGCTTCAGCCTCTCTGTTTGCTCTGTAGGAGTGCCTGCTCTACTGATTTTGGAGATTAGGAAGAAAACCTTATCTGTCACCATTATGGTGTTTTCTCTCTCTCCTTTTTTTTTTTTTTTTCCTTTTAATGCTGCTTTTCTAAAAATGCTGATCAAAATAAAATTAAAAAAAAGATATTTTGACTAAGTTGTGATTAAGAAGCTGATGGACAGGGTGTTCAGACCTGTATCCCCTTCGGTAACTCTCTGAGTGCAGGACTAAGTTACCATCACACTTTCAAATACATGGGGCACAACGTGTTTGAATTACTTTTTCTTGTAATTTTATTTCATTTTACTGATTGGATTTCTCCCTACAAGTTCTTATGGGGAAGTAGAAAATAGCTTTGTATTCTTTAGTAATCTGATCTTATTTTCATCTCCAGTATGCTTCCTTCTATTAGGATCAGAGAAGAGCTTACAGCATAGCCAAGAGAATCTCTTACTCTGTGATGGAATTGTTTGTACTTGGCCTTTAAAAATGTTTCTTTAAATAGCCGCCAGAATCCTGGGACAGCTTGTTTCCAGTTCTCACTTACTGAGAACTGCCTTCCCAAAATGAAAATTGTTTTTAGTGCAGTATTTTTTTTTGGTCAGTCTTTTAGTGGTGTATTTTATTATTACTTCATGCTTGTCATCCAAGTTACTGTCCGCTTTGACACCCTTAGCCTTTTTCTTGTGCTTTGTGTGACATTGAGAGGACTTTCCTTTTCACTATCACCTGTACCAAAAAACCAAGAACCTGGGGGATTCGAGAATCTGCAGTTTAGTAGTTCTGAATTGCTTGTCCAACAGCTACCCCTAGAGACCCTGCTAAATGAGGTTTTCTGATTGTAGGATCTGCTGTATACCCTCACCACTGATTATATCTGGGACTTTTTCCTACTTTATTCCCTAGTTGGTCATTTCCAACAGGTACCAGTTATTCTTTATAAACTGGACCTCAGAAAGAAAAAAAAAAACCTTTGTCATGCAGTTTTGTCTGTTCAGTCTGGAGAAAGGAGGGCTTTGGGGAGACCTTATTGTGGCCTTTTAGTATAGAAAAGGGGCTTATAAGAAAGAGGAATTTTTACCAGGGCCTGACAGGAAAGTGAGGTGAAAGAGGGTAGATTGATTTGAGTATAGGGATGAAATTTTTGTATGAAGAGGGTGGGAAGACACGGGCACAGGTTGCTCAGAGAAGCTGCAGCAGCCCCATCATTGGAAGTGTTCAAGACCAGGTTAGAGGGGCTTTGAGCAACCTGGGGTAGTGAAAGATGTTCATGTCTGTGGCAAAGAGGTTGGACTGAAGAGGTTTTGGACTACAGTCTTTAAAAATTCCTTCCAACCCAAACCATTCTATGATATTGTTAATATATCATCTTAGTATAACAATTGAGAGAAGCATCTGTGAAGAGTTAATCTGTGTTAGATCAGTAAGAGGGTTACCAAAATGTTTATTTCTTTTCAAATATCAGGTCTTATATGTTTAATTGCTATGCCATAAGTGTAATGCATGTTTTATGGAAAATATGCACACACATTTAGAAGATCTGCATATGTCAATGAAAAACCCCTAAAATTAACTGCTGCAGATCAGAGTTAGTGCTATAATGTATCTTGGGTTGTAAAGCAACATGAGACTATTTTTTTGAGCGCTTATGTTTAGGAGTTGGAGAAAGAATGAGTTCAGTAAAGGGTTCTGATTTATATGGTGATTTTCCCCCCCCACCTGCTGTGGAGTTTTTAGAAAATGTGAATTGTTTTGCTGACATGAAGGAGAGACAGGAGGTTGTTTCCCATATAGAGAGGGAAAAATCTGAGGAGAATGATTTTTGTCCTTCTCCATGTTAAGCTTATACATCTGCTTTTGCCTGGAACTATTTGGGCAAAATTCTTCTAAGTGGTCCTCCAGCTTGGCTACACAGAGGGGAAAAGGACAAAATAATGGTGTTGTCCTGAGCTAGATAAGATGCTACAATGGTCTTTCAGACCTGTGTGAGAATGGCACCGTCCTCCTTGAACGTGGCAGCCTCTAAAGGGTCTCTCTGGCATTTTGCCTCTATATTTTCCTTTCTGAGGCATTCCTCAGAAGCTTGTAGGTATATACAGCCCTTGGATCTGGATTATGTTTGCTGTGAACTTGCAAATAGCAAGAAAATACTTTTTCATGAAACACAGAGGATGTTTCTAAACTGAACTGAGACATCCCAAGTCCTTACAGCTTTTACTTACCACACTTCTAATCATATTGTTTTCATGTGTCAGAGGAGGGGAATGTTACTTCAGAAAAACATTAATGTTCTGACAAGGTTTTTACACCTCATAATGAATGAGGAAATTACTAGATATTCATGTCCCAGGTACATTATACCTGGGCATCTTACAGACGACAGCATCTCAAAGCTGGTTAACCACTAGATGCTGTTTTCTTTAGTGACAAGCATATTTTCAGTCTTACACAGGAAAATGTAGAAGACCTGTGTGATAAGAATTAATCAGAAAGCTGAAGATTTAAGGCTTAATTATAATTCTGTTCCAAAGCAACGGGCTGTGTGAACTGCTGGTACTAAACTGTACTGTGCAAACACTGCATACTGATGGAATTTGCTTGTCAACCCCAGTGGCATTTCTTTGCACTGAGCTGGTTGTTCTGTCACTCAAGGGCATCACGGGAAAAGATGAGTATCTCAAGGGAAGGTGATCTGCATTTTTAAGAAGAAAGTCAACCTCAAAGGTGCCACAGAAGGACTAACACAGATTACTTTGCTCAAGAGATAGCTGGTTTATTGACTGTGAATTCTGCATGCTTCCCAGGTGATGATACATGTTTAGTTGCTCAAACCTCAGCTGAATGTATCAATTTTTATGTTTCATTGCTGATGAAATGATTGGTAAAAGAGTGCAGTGTTATAGCATAGGAAACAGTCACTAAATCCAAATGATTCTCAAAACTTGCATAGCTATTCCATTATTTGTTTTCTTTTTTTACTGTTCAAACCTTAAATTTGTGTATAATGTTCTCCTCCCGCAGAAAGAAAACAACAAGACTCATGACGGGTATTTTAGCCCGGTGTGTACGACAGCAAACTAGATTAAAACAGTCAAAATAAAGGAAAGTTCTTTTCTGTTTACAAGTTAGAACACTAGATTATCCTCAGAATAAAGAAGAAAGGGCAAGTCGAGGTCAGGTTGTGACCAGAAACATTAGTTCAGAGCTAAAAGTTGATGAGGTAAAACGATACAGCATCTTCTCAATTTGGTGAGATAAATTCTTTTAAAATCCATTGGCATTAGAAGGACAAATGAGTGTCCTCGGGTGTGGGCTGCAGGGATGTAATCTGTCTTTTCAGTGCACTTGATGATGAATACAAGCTTTTTTCTGGTTTTCTGCTAACAACTATTACTTGACTTTTCAAATTTACCTCAAGACTTTCTTCAATTATGTGTTTTCATGTTACACATTAGAGTTTCTAAAGAAGCAGCAGAGATGTTTTGCCTCTCAGCTATTTGTGCTGCAGAAGGGCAATTAAACTGGGAATATTTATGGTGAAGTTTTGTACCTTTGCTTTAACAGATACAACAGTGCCTGATTTTGCTTCTCTCCGACTTTATGGGAGATTGTAATTGATTTTGCTATTGGGAACAAAACTGGGCCAGGCATTTTGAGCTGTAAATATCATTGGCATTTTGAAAATGGAAGTACTGTTAAATTGCAGTGCTGACAATGGATTATCCCACATTAAGCAGGTTTCACTAAGTTTTATGTGTAGCCTAGTCATTATAATTCAAGATTTCTATGTGTGTGGGAAGCCTAATATATTATGTTTTTTACTTAGTCCTGTATATATGTAAATGGAATTGTAGAACTCCCTTAATGCTTCAATAAATACGCCAAATGTCTGTAGCAACCTGCTGTTCACTGTGCCCAGATTGCTTCTTTGTAAGTAGGTATCAATCTTCAGTACTTGCTGCATTCAGCCTCTCCTGGTCCCTGATCAGGATCCATCTGTTCCACTGTATTTGGTAGCGTGGATTTTTTATGATAGATATAGGCTTCAAAAATGTTCATCTCCAAGGGGCCTGATCCCTACTGGGTTGTATTTGTCAGCATAATAGTTTCAAATTGCAAAGAGATAAAGCCATGCACTTCCAGGTAAGAAAGCGTTTTGTTGCTTGGTACATTTACATGGGCAGAGTGGATTTTTTTTTTTTTTGGTGACAATTTGCTCAGTTATACCTTTATGAAGCTTAAAAACTCCCACTTGTTTTTATTCTGATTCACTGGAATAAAGCTGAAATGTTTTTTCTATATGGATATTGAATACTAGAAGATAAGACTGGATGCCTCCTGGGAAAATAATTGATTTTTAGACATTGTATCTTTTTCTTTGGCCTTTAATTTCTTCCAGAAGTGCTGGACCATGTCTGTGAAAAGTGTGGGAAATCTAAAGTGAGCACATGGATACATAACTTTTGAGGATTTATTTGCAAATATGATTTTGAACAAATGAACTGTCGAAGCATCAGTTCAAATTCAGAAAGCACATTATAGGTGTGCAAGTGGATAAACATACTGGTTCTGCCAGGAATGGTTGTACAAATGTATTTGTGATGAACTGCCTGCACAAAAATACAGTTTTGTTCCTGATCTGATATGCTCATAGTAACAGAAGGCATTATCATCTGCAAACAGGCAAATGTTCTGTGTGATTGGGAGTTTGGCACTGGCAGCATCTGTGCCTTGAGCCGTGGCTCACAGGCTCTGAAGTCCATTAATGCACCGGGGCCCCTGGGATGGCAGCGCTGCAGCTGCCTGGCAGCCCGTGGGGTTGTGGAGCTCTCCATAAACCTGAGCATCCCCAAAGGAAACCCTGAAACAGCCGTGGCAAACAGAGGGCCTGGCCTTTGGCCTGGCCTGAGAATGGTTTGCAGGTATGGATTTTGTTGGGAAAAATGGTATTGAGAATTACAACGATTTGAAATTTATGTGAACGGTTTTTAGAAATGAAAAGAGGTAAAGAAATTTACATGGGTGCATTTGAATGCCAGGTAAGACACATGTCTAAATATTGAAGGATGCCAGAAGATAGCATGTAGTCGTTTAATTTAAATTAAATAACCTTAAACATTCACTTCATCCTCTGAATGGTCTGGGTATACTCAGCAACCCTGGGGCAAGAAATTTATCCTGAAGCTTTGTAATAAACTAAGTTTTCTCTTTCAATGAATTATGCAAATCAGCATAAAATTGAAATTCTAAATTGAATATATGCTTGCATATTTTAAAAGTTTTCAGGTTAAAAATGAATATTTCATACTCACATATCCCTTATAAATAACATCTAAGACTTGGTTAATAGGATACATAAAAGATCTGAAAGGCACAGCAGGACTGGCATATCGATGGGAGGGACCAGCCATGAATTCTGCAATTTTACAGTGCTGCACAACTTCAGAGAGGTGCAGTTGTTCCTTTGCCATCCACAAAGGGGAACTTCCTTTCCTAGCAGATGGCAAGGACAGGGTCACTACAGACACAATGGGCAGAGCTGGACTTTTTGTCTGTTTGACTGGGAGCTCACTGCATCACTAATTAACTGTTTACTCAGATGTTCAGCAGGCTGGGGCCAAAGAGAAGCAATAACTCTGCTGGGTCCTTTTGCTGCCTTTGCCTTGGGTTTTAACTTCCATGTTTTCCAAACCCTGCAGTGCTCAGTGTGTGACTCTGCAGTGTTTTGCAGCCTGGGAGCCGCTGTTCTCTCATGTTCACATTGACAGAACAAAGCCTCTCCAAGCCTGCTCTCCAAGGACACCCAGACTGTCCTGGGCACAAAATGTGCAACCCAACACCTTGAGAAGGGGGGGTAAGCTGGGGAAATGTCATCATTAGCTAAAGTTTTAATTGGGGAATTGATGCTGAGATGCAAATGGCCCAAAGCTCTAAAGGAGTGAAGAACTCGTGACTCAGGGTTCATCCTGGGCTCCATTGTGAGAGCAGCCTCTGGCTCCCCAGGCTGTGCCTTTGAAAGCTTTCAAATAAATATCCACCTTTATTCCTCTACTCCTGTCTGGGCTCTGTTTCTGGGTAGCCACTTCAGGCATCAGTGGGACTGCCTGGGTGACACATCCTGGACTGGTTGTGCTGTTCCCTTTGGGGTTCTGGGCTCAGACAAGGCACTGCAACTGCTTTGAGGCCTCTGAACATTTATTCTCACTCTTATTTTTCTTACCAGTCGCAAAATAATCTGAGTTTCTTCATCTCCTCCACCATAAACTTCTGTTTCAGGGACTTAATATTTATTATAAATCTTTGTACACCACTGGCACTTGAAATAGCTGCTTCAGCTGATAGGTTCTGCTCTTGGGAAACTATTTCCATTTTTTAAAGTTTAGTCATAAACTTGGCATCTTTGTGGCTTTTTTGAATTGGCCAGAGCAGTAGCCTTATTTTTAAAAGTGTTAGGAATCTTTCAATAACATAATGTTAGCTTTTATTTCTGGGAGAATACTAAATTCAGGAAGAAGATATTTTGATGTACATTTTTTAGGCTTCTGCAAAAAGCACCTGGTAAAGCCACTGCACTTTGTGATGGTGGCCTTCATTCTCCCAAGCGTAAAAAGAGAGAGAGTCTTTTGTTTTCCTAAATAGTTTGTGGGATTACAATTAGAAAAAAACCCAGTAGATCTAACCAATGTTAAAAGCAGAGAAAGATGTCATTAGAACACAAACCAAAGATAAGGAAAGCAAAACACCAACCCTCCTCCACACTACAGGGGGTGTTCTTTTCATACTTTCACTTTATTATCACTTTCTCTTCTACTTCTTCTCACACAGAAAAAGGTTTTAATGTAAATTTTCAACCCCCCTATCACAACTACACACTTAGATGTAATAAATACAAGTAACACACATAAAGAATAGAGGAAAATTATTTCCTTAGTGCTTCTGCTGTGATTCAGGTCAATATCTCCAATCCAAGTATACACACAATATAAGCCAGCTGGAGGAATGCTCACTGGGACAGAACCAGGTTGACTTTTACACCCCAGCATTGCTCACATTCATCTCAGTCCCGACTTGCAGGTTTGACCTCTGTCTGCCACAACAGCACTTCTTGCACTTTCCTTTGAAGCATCTGGCTCTTAGGAGGAACAGCGTCCTGCCAAGTGTGCCAATTCAATACTGCAGTTCTTGCAGCCCCTTTTATACCGGGAATAGAGTCAATCTATAAATAACCTGGAGATTTGTGTTGGTCCTAATACATGGTTAATCATACTAAAAAAAAAAAAAAAGTGTAGCTAGTATGTGGAAATTAATTATTTTTACTGGATTTCCTGTAAAAGTAGAATAGGAAACACAATTGGGGTTTTTCTTCCCTACCTAACAGCAAGCACTAGTAAAGTATGATAATGATAAAGAAAATCAAGTATTTATTTCTGAGTGGCTGTATTTAAGAATGATTTTTTCTAAAGTTCAAAATTGCAGATACCTTGTATAGTGGAGTACAAAAAACAACTTTGAACATGTTTTAATCCTAACATATCTCTAGAGGGAAAATGATAAGGAACCCACTAAAGATTATGCCTGAAATTCCCACAGGCTTTTATAAAAACCTGTAATAAGGTGAGTTGTGTGGGCTGAGTGCTTAGGTAAAGCATGCCTGAAATTTGCTTGAAACTTAGCATGGAATTCTCTTTTGATGTAGGGAATTTTCTCTAATAGCACCTGGCAAAGCCACTGCACTTTGTGATGGTGGCCTTCATTTTCCCTCGCATAAAAAGAGAGAGCCTTTCATTTTCCTAAATACATTGTGGGATTACAATTTTCCAAAGAAATAAACCTACTTTGTACTGCATCCACTGCTCAGACAGGCCATCTATAATGTATGAGCTAATTGGTTTTTCCTCTGCCATTTTTACAGAAGCAGCTTTCTAAGCAGGAAGTTTGAAGCCAAACCATTTTCTGTATCTAAAACCAACGAGTGTACCAGGATTTGACTCTTCAAAAGTTCAGTTTTGCTTTACTTAAAATATTTTTATTTATGGAATGTTGTGGATATTCTGTTCTTAGCTATCATGTAGCTACTTTTTAGAGCCCCTTAAACTTTTAAATGTCCAGGTCTGGGGCACCCAATACAGGAAATTATCCTGCTGGAATGAGTTCAGAGGAGCCACTCAGATGCTCAGAGGGCTGAAGCAGCTCTGTAGTGAAGCCAGGCTGATGAGAGTCAGTGTGGAGAAGAGAAGGCTCTGGGGAGACCTTTGAGAACTTTCCAGTACCTAGAGGGGCTACAGCAGAGCTGGATGGAAACTTTTGACAGGGATAAGGGGGAATGGCCTTAAGCTGAAGGAGGGAGGATTTAGATTCGATATTAGGACAGAATGTTTTACTCTCAGGGCGGCGAGGCGCTGGGAGATGTTGCCCAGAAGGGCTGTGGCTCCCCGTTCCTGGCAGTGCTGCAGAGCAGGCTGGGTGGGCTGTGAACAGCCTGGTCTCGTGGGAGGTGGCCTTGCCCATGGTGGGGGTTGGATCCACGTGTGAGGGCCGGTCCCTTCCAACCCCAAACCTGTTGTGATTCTGGATATCTGCTCAACAGCTGTGTGCCCCCCAGCCTGTGTTGATGGATTTTTCTGTCCTCAGCACAGGACACTGCATTTGTCTTTGTGTCAGCATGAGATTCCTGTCAGCCTGTAGCTGCAACTTCTCAAGGTCACAGCTGATCAAGCTCTCCTCCCAGTTTGTTCCTGTAAACCACATTTCAGGGTCTGACAGGCTTCAGCCTACAGGAAAATACTGCTCCAGTGCATTGATGTAGATCCCAGCTGCTGTGATCCTACTCTTTTTCTCAGTTGCAATGAATGCTCATAGTTCAAACCTTTGTGAGTTGCTGTTCCTCTGCAGAAACTGAGAAAATCCTGAGTTGCTGTGTTCAATTTCTTCTTGATTCTGCTGCTGCCAGGAGCTGTAGGATGCCTTTCTTTCCCCTGACAGCCTGGTGCAAAGATGCAGGGGTGATGATGAGGTTTTATGCTGCTTAGGGCGAGTCAGCTCATACCTACTGAAAATCCTGGAAGCTGCTTCCTTGCTTCTGCTTTTTCCTTGGGACCCACGAAGTGGGAGCAGCTGCTTTGCACACCCAGAGTGATGCTGTGTGCTCAGCAGATATCCTCCACATTTCTGGCTGTGAGTACACGTCATCAGCAGCTGTGTGCCAGGCACTGTACATCAAAGGGAAGTACAAACTACACTGCAGTTTCTGGTGTTCTCAGTGGGTTCCTCAGTTTATCCACCCTAATATTTTCTCATTGGAAAGAGGTGATAAAGAAAATCAGAACTTCTTCTGTGTGACTGAAAAGTCATCATGCATCATTCAGATGAGCAGTATGGTTACTGGGTGTTACCTCCTGCTCTTGCTGACTGAAACAACACAGCTACCTCTCACTGGGCTAGTTTATTACATTTTGGCTCTTTTAATAACAGCTTTTTTATCTCTAGCATTCGGTGGTTAATGGTATTTGTACAAGAAAAACTGCTCCTTGGTCTTCAAAACAATTTTACAGTACTGTGCTCATCAACACTGAAAACTCAATGTGAGTCACTGTACTTAAACCATACTGAGATGGAGAAGTAAAACAATAACAAATGGAAATTAAAAGTGGTAGAAGTACACAATATCCTTTTTAATAGCTCTGAGGGATGATGTAGTTATGTAGTAATGAAAAGTTACAGCTTCTCATTCTTTTTTATTTGAGACAGTGAAATTGAATCTGGAATTTCAGAGCAAAGAGTAGAGCACCTCCACAATTCAGAGACACCTCTCAGTCG
The DNA here is from genome assembly GCA_013390045.1 of Picathartes gymnocephalus. Taxonomy (NCBI): domain Eukaryota; kingdom Metazoa; phylum Chordata; class Aves; order Passeriformes; family Picathartidae; genus Picathartes; species Picathartes gymnocephalus. The sequence continues at coordinate 79,793 of WEKY01058205.1, forward strand.
CTACTTTTTCTTTTATTTGGTAATCTGTACAACACGTTAGATTCCTTTGGGAATTCAGGTGTGACTTCCAGAAAAATTCAAGGATTTAGGTACTGATGCTCTAAGCTCCTTTGGAAAGCTTAGGTAACTCAGAGTTCAGCATTGAGAACTGAGCCATATGTTTTCCAAAACCTATCCCAGTGCTGCAGCATACCTGATGCTAGAGCTTTGCAATCACATCACATCACAGTGGTTCAAATGCAAAACTTGAATTCCTTCCAGAACCACATTTTTCCTTTTAGCAAAATTTAAGAGAGTCTTGTTTTCTATCTCATAGAAAACAGGAACAAGGAAGGAACTCAAAGGAGTACAGGGAATTTTCTTGTGTTTCTACAACTTAGAGGGCTACAACACAGTAAACAGGATTGTTGCAAAGTAACAAGAACTAACCTGGCTCTGATTGACCAGGTCCTCCTCTGGAAGGCTGCACTTTGTCTTAGGTTTAGTTCTGGGCCCCTCACTACAGCAAAAACCCTGAGGGTCTGGAGCTTGTCCAGAGAAGGGAATGGAGCTGGGGAAGGGTCTGGAGCACCAGGAGCAGCTGAGGGCGCTGAGGTGGTTGGCCTGTGAAAAGGAGTGTCAGGGGGACCTTCTCACTCTCTACGACTCCCCAAGAAGAGGTTGTAGCCAGCTGGGAGTCGGGCTCTTCTCCCAGGTAACCAGTGCCAAGAGCAGAGGACGCTCCCTCCGTGTGCACCAGGTGCTGAGGGATGCAGGCAGTGCAGGTGAGCTCCAGGTGGGAGCCCCAGGAGAGGCTGGAATTGCCTCCCTTTGGATAACAAGGGGCACCTGTGGCTCAGGTGACCCTGACACTCCCCGTGCTTGGACTGGGAGGAGATAAAAGCCCAGGGGTGGCTTCATTCACGATTCTTTCTTGGAAGTACCAGCTCGAGCTCTTATTTTATTATTTAGTTGTTGCACCAAGATTAAATTATTTTAAGGATCTGGATGGCTGAGGCTCTGCTGTGGGAACCCAGGGACTGAGCGGGTAAGGAAACCTGGTGTGGCTGTGAGTGTGGGGTGGCCTTGGCCCCAGCTCAGGTGGTGTGAGTGCTGCAGTGGCTCCTGGAGACTTTGGCAGGGAAGTTTCCTTAACACAGGGGAGGTTTAGATTGGAAGTTAAGAAAAATTTCTTCTCTGAAAGAATAGTCAGTGATGGGAACAGGCTGCCCAGGGCAGTGGTGGAATCACTATGGCTGGAAGTGTTCAAGAGCTGTGTGCGTGTGGCATTGGGGTGTATGGTTTAATGGTGAACACAGTGGGGCTGGGCTAATGCTTGGACTGAGTGATCATAGAGATCTTTTTCAGTCCTAAGAGTTCTGTGGTTCTATGGCTCTGTACCAGCTTTCCTTTCAGATTGTGAGTAGTGATAGCCCCACAACCAAATTGGTTTTAAATTGAGGAATTTAAGAGGCAATATAGCACTCCATAGAAAATAATTTAGAGAGTCATGAAGAAAATAAGAGAAGGGTTTCTAGGGGTTTCAGATTTCATTGTTCTTGAGTGCCTTTCCATTGGGCCATTTTTTTACATCTGCTGTGAAATCCAGCTGAAGGCAATTTGAATGATTACATTTGCCACTGTCTGTTATCTCAAAGGCCTCCCTTGCAGTGTTCTGTTGTCAGCTTCAGCTGAGGAACTGGTGGGTTAATGAGGGAGACTGAAATACCTTCTGATCCAGACAGGTGGTGTTCCCACATCAGGCAGAGCTGGCAGGGTAGCACAGGGAAGCTCTAGCTGCCACTGCCTGCAGCTGGAATCCTTTGGTACCCAGAGCTGTCAGCACAGAACTGTTCAGGGGCTCTGGGTTTAAGATACAGAAGGGGAAGCAAGGGCTTCAAAGCTCTGCTGTGCTCTGAGTTTTTACATGCAGCTTGAAGATCCCAGTATTTCTGAATATGTGTGTCTGTGTGTTTTATCTAAACACCATATGGTTTTGCTGACCTATGCAATGTTGATATTTCTACCCTAATTTGTATGTGTTTCTCTGTGCTCTGCCTGGTTTAGTTCTAGGAAAATGGTTAGAGTGCTGCTGAATCAGTGCAGCTGGGATAATGAGTCGACCTACTTTTCCTGTCTCATTGGGACATCCATGCATTATTGGAAGAAAAAATTAATTGCTACAGATAATCCTTTCCATGGTAAAGTCAATGTGGAAAATCACTTCACCTATCACTATATTTGTCCCTAAACCCAGCCATAAAAGCAGTCTACAGCAATTATACCGGGAACAGCACTAGCTGAGGAAAATATTAAAGTAGCATTCATGTGTAACAACTGTGCAGCCCAAGGTCACAAAACAAGTACTCAAAGCACCAAAGGGTAGGATGCAGCAAGCTACTTTTTGTAAACTTTGCAAAGGAATGGTGAGGAGGTGGAAAGTCTTAATTCATTCAGTATCTTTTGATACAAGCTATTCTCTTTTAAAGGATCTATGCAGAAAAAATCTTGATTCTTATCTGCAAGTCTTTCATGTGCCAGCTCTAAGGTAAAACACTGTCTTCTGTTATTCTATGTGCAGAAGTGTTGCAACAACTAGAATTCATTTCAGTAAAACAGGTCTGAAATCAGGGTGGTGTGACTTCCAGGTTCATGAAGTTTTATACATTTAGTTACACATTGTACCCACCATACCTGACTTGGCCAGAATTTACCACTTTATCTGAGAGTTTCTGACTTTGTGGTGCTTTTTCATCCAGGTAACTCACCCATGGTAATGCTGGTAGGGGAGAGCACCGAGATTTAGCACAGCTTGGTGATGGTGATAGGCACAGCAGCGATTTTGGGATTCCTATGCTGTGTGCCTGCTCAGATTCATTCCTAAAATAGCCCTGGGGTAGCTGCCAGGTCCAGGGAGCAGTGTCCAGTTTCATGCAGAGGTAATGGCTCAGGTCCTAGCAGCAGAGCAGTGCATCCGGCACACCCAATGTGCTACCCCAGGGTAGTTACGCCTCCAGTTCTGGAATGAGGCTTATGGTAGAGTTAGCTGAGCTATCCCAGCATGGTGCATCCTCTCACAGCCATGAAATATCCATAATGGGACCTGTGCAGAGAGATCCCTGCATCCTGAGTACCCTGATCAGGCAAACCTGGGTTGGTGTGGAGCATAGCACTGTAGAGGAGATGACAACAAAATGACAAAAAAAAAAAAAGGTGGCCAAATCATAAGAATTTATGTGGAAATGTGGGCATGAAAATTACATGGATGGCAGCCATTTAACTGCTGAATTCACCCTTGGTACCCTGTTTTTCTAGAGCTCATAAAAGGGTACAAACTAACAATGCCAGCTGTCTGCATGGAACAGGTTTCTGGTATTTGCAATGTAACAGTGTCTTTCCTACAAAGCTACTCAATTTTCAGTGCTATGGGCAGAGCTCTCTGTTCCTGCCGGGCTACCAGAATATCTGCTCCTCTCCTGCCAGCAGAGCAGGGCAGTAAACCCGGTGTGCCTGGCACAGGAAGGTCTGTGCAGATTCTCTGCCCGGTGTAGAACAGGTTTTCCTGCTGCTCTCAATACGCCTGGGCTGTGTACCCTCATTCTGGGATCTGCGTGGAAGGAAGGGGCTGCTGCTCACCCGTGCTTTTAGCAGATGTAATTTCATGGATTTTAGCAACTTAAAGCATCTCTTGGGCCGTTTATGCCCATGTGCAGTGGTCCCAGCGTTACTGATGTAAAGAGTGTTGAGATCCTTGTCCTTCCTGCTCATCCCATGATCTCTGTGAGGCTGTGTGAGCCTTCCTCCTAAAAGCTTTTTATGGGTGAGGAGTCACAGCCTTCTCTGTTCTTATCACTGATTCAATTTACCTTTTTTATCTGTGAGTTCTGTCTTCTCTCTAGTGGGAAAAGGGCAGATGTGTTTCTTCATCTCCAAGGACCACTTAACTGATGCTGCATTTCAGCACTGAATATTAAAGTCACAGAGATGGTTTATGTAGCAAAACAATAAAGCATTCATAATTCTCACTCACATGAGAAATAAGACAAGCATACAACTTAAAATAAATCTTCAGCTAATTTCAGACATATGTAAAGTTGCTCAATATTATTTTTGTTCTTCCATGGTCCAGTCATTTTCTTCATTGTCCTCTGAGATTTCAGCCTGCAATTTCTCTCTAAACTCAGCATTAGATATTCTGTTTCAATGCAGTTCTGAACGCTGTGCATTTCTTTATTCTAACACATGTTTCAGACATACTAAAAACACAGTCTTAGACATTACTTCATTTGGCAGACTTAAGGATCTTATAAGTGAATCCTCTTCCCATGCTAGGGTTGGGAAGCTATGATGGGGAAGAAAACCCCTTTTTATTCATGAGAGAGAACATATTTCCAATTGAAATACGTGCATATAGTGAATAATTTTAGAGTTCAGTATTCATTTCCTGTTGATTTCCACCCTCCCCCCCGGCTCCCCCCAAAAAACCCAGACATGCTCTTGCAATCCTGGAGCTGTGAAACCGTAATATTTAGTAGTATTTGGGAAATAATGCTAATATTTTTGCTTGAATTCTGTTCAAGATTTCACTTGGGCTGTGTGCTGGTGAATTAACATGATAATAGGAATGAATGCACACATCAGGTGCATAAAAGAAATGACAGGTAGATACACAGAAAATACACTCTGAGTTTTCTGAATGTGAATGGTTCACATTGTCTGAAAGTGTTAATGAAATCCCACAGACCTCTCTGAGAAAAAGGTAGCACTTTAAAAACACAGCCAGAATTCTGTGTAAGAAGATTCTGAAAGTGACCCAGGTTAGGGAAATTACTTGAAGTGATATTAAGTTCTTTAGGCCTGAGAGGTATTTTAATCCTATGAGGATTTGTTCTAAATTATGGATGCATGTGAGGAAAGAAAAGATAATTTTGGACAGTAAATGCTCATGGTGTACTCTCCATAACTTTGACTAAGTTCAGTCACCCTTCATGAAGGCAAAATCTAATTAAGGTATGTTTTTCCCTTATACTTTCACAGGTCTCTTTATATCTTTTAAGGTCAGTACAAGGTAAAGTTATCCTGTTTGTATGTAAAATACTTGTACTTCCTGTCTCTTCATGCATTTCCAAGAGAAATTCTTGTTTTCTTTGTTAGGTTTTGAACCTTGTCTTTATTTCTATGACTTTTTTTCCCATTTGCACGTTTTTCAGTGATAGGTTGTATTTGGGAGCATTTGTATTTTCAAGAGCAACTGCAATGCAGTCTATTTAAATGCATTGCAAAGCATGTTTGGCGTGATTGCAAAGAAAACACAGTCTAATTGTAAGATATTCCACTTATTTTTAATTGGAGTACTGGCACTACAGCTATGGCAAAGTGTAACTGAGAGGTGCTCTGATGGGTAATGTGTTATTATGTATACAATGAGTTTTTCTCAGTAAGGCCAGATAGAACAGTTACCAAACAGCTAGAGATGCATCACATTAGCAGTAGTTTCTGGGCACTATGAGAGCATTTCCTCCTGAATTTTATTACTTATGATACTGATAATAGGAACATTAGGCTTGGGTCTGGTATGTATTTACTGAACATTATTGAAAATAACACAGACAGTTACTGAAATGGAAAGGTTTTCTTTGTCTGCCTTGATTGTTAAGAAGTACTTTTTATTCTGGTTCTTTCACTTTTCCATGTGTATCCACTTTTCACTTTGGCTTTAAAAAAAAATTGTTAAAATGTTTCTTTAAAGCTTTCAATGGCAATTCTGCAAGGGGATAAAACAATATTTAAGATCTCTCTAAACATGAAACTGTCCATTTGTCCAAACAAGAGCCCCGTGTGTTACGTTCTTTGGTGTTGCATCATATTTTTTTTGTTTTCATAAACAGATCTGCTTACCTAATGAGATTTAAAATGAAGAAAATAGGTATTTAAATAACCTGATCTTTAACTTTCCTACTCTACATACATCTTATGCCCACTTTACTAGAATTCCAGTCTCAGTAGAAGATGAATTTATAGTGAAGCTGAAGAAAACCTGTCATGTTTGCATGACAGGTCTGTTTGCAAAGCTATCAGGAATTTGATAGATCTATCAGTAGTTCTTGCAACTCATACTGCTACACGTATAAACCATAGTTCCAGCTATTACAGCTATTCTTACAGTAAAAAAATATTTGAGTTTCTCCTAGTTCTATTTGTATTTTACTGAGGAATAAAAAGTTGTGGCATCAGTTGTGTTTTCCTTCTGTCACAGACAACCATTCTATGGGATCTCCTTCCTGTGCCACTTTAGTGCTGACTTTTTCTCCAGAACTTTAGGTGTTTTCTACCTTACAGAAGCATTTATAGAGGTGTACTTCAGAAAAGGCTTCTGGACTCGTGAATCTCTTCCTGGATGCAAACTTCTGTTCTTCATTGTTGAGATACTCAGAACAGTATTACTCAAAATCAGCTTCATCTATTATTTAGGTATTGATGAGACCCAAATTGCTCCCTTGTATTTTAGTGGGCTGGGTGAAGAGTTAGAGCTTTTATTTATGGAGACTGAGAGGCAGAAGAAAATGTGGTGCTCTTATAGTGCGTTGTCAGGAATACAGAAATGATTTCCTGGGTAAGGAGAATCAATTGCCTTGTCTGAAGCCCCACACTGAATGACAGTGATTCTTCCAGAGCACACAGAACTGTGCAATTATCGTTAATAATGTAGGGGATTAAACATTTTGCAGTTGATCATACCAGATCTTAGACTTTATTTTATTACTTCAACAAGTTCCTAGTTTAAATTTGTCTTTGAAAATACTGATATTCAATTGTATGCACAGCTGGTCTGTGTAACAACCTGCTCCTTTAACGTGCTTTGCCTGTCATTCCACTTGTTCATCACTTTACCCCTTGCATATTTCACCTTAAATTAGCTTCCAGACTCCTGAAGGCTGATAGTGAAACAGAACTTGTATTTGGATTTTTCAGCACCATTCAGTAGATGTAAAACATGAAAGGGCTGTGTGTGCCCCCTGTGAAATAATGAGGCAGAAATGACCGGGAAATACTTGATTTAAATAGGAAGGAAGGACCTGTGAGTGAATCCAAAGAGTTGTTGTGCTGTTTAACAAAGTGTTACCCTCTGATGTGACTGAAGATGTAAGTTGTGCACGTTTTCCTGTTCAGCAGAGCAACAGGACAACTGATGTGTTAGCTGCTGCAGGAGCTGATGTAATTTGCTGCCTGCAAGGAAAATTTTGAAGCACTAATTAAAGCTCCCTATTTTACAATCTTTTCAATAGCTTTATTTTTAATATAAGCATGAATGCACTAAAAACTGAAAATGCTTATCTTGGCGTTATAGCTGGTATTTTGTGGAAGAGTTACAATTTGAGTGCCTCTGATAATACCAGCAGCTCTGCCAGCTGAAGGGGATGAAGGGTCTTGGCATGGAGTGGGAAGTGTAACTTCAGGCTACACAGCAGCCCCTGGAATAGAAGCAAAGCTGCTTCTCCCAGTATCCTGGTGTATTGCTGCTGTTGCTTTGTGAAGATGTCGACTATCACAGCCAAACTCTTCTTTTGGTTGTTTTGGGAAGGGGTGCTGCCTCGGAGTCATTGGTGTTTTTCAAACGTGGCAGATTTGAACGTGATTACTGTGTTTGTGCTCTTGCTAGTGAGGAACTTAATCTAAATCAGCAAGGGTTTAGCATTCCACTGTTTCATAAATTGTTGGCGGGGATTCAGAGGTCTTGCAGTGCAACTGGGAAAATTGAAGGTGTTCCAGGACTAAGAGAAGAGCAAGGATGAGTGAGCTTAGCTGTCTGCTTGAAAATGCAGAGAAAATGTGCAGGAAAAAGCCATGGTGCCAAATGGGGCTATACTATGTAAGTATAACTCTGTGCTGAGTTGCATTCCAGAATAAATAACCCACATCTGCTTCGTGGTTTTTGTAGTTCAGTGTGGCCACAGCTGCATCTAGATGTTTAGAATTCTGATATTATTTTTAACTGACTGGAGCAATCTTTAAATGGGCTAAGTATACGAGCAGATTGAAAGTACCATTCCTATTTTACAAGGAAAATTGTTATTCAGCTTAACATTTTAGAGATATGTACTAGGATTACTTTACTAAAACACTATTATAATTTATAAAGCATAACAATATCATTTTGCTATAAAGTTTATATTAAAATATGATTTGTGTTTTTCTTCTGGAAATTTAGTATAACTACACTGCTGCAATAGTTGGTTTCTGTTCACATTTTGTCATTTTAATTTTTTTAGTGAAGCATGCTACCTAATCTAGACTACTCTCTAGATAATCCATGTAGATTTTTCATTTTTTGAGACTATCATGTAAGGCCTATGAAGTAATGAAAGGAACAACCAGTCTGGCTGTTAAGGTCATGCCTTTATACAGTGCTTTCAGTTGAACAATCAGAATTTATGCTGTATTTTAAGGAGCTCCTTGAGTGATATGGTTGGCAATTTAGATTAGTTTACCCCTGAATTTTCCTCAAAAGTTATACCATGTCTTCAATTACGCACAACGCTAGTAAGTAATTAACCCATTTTGCACACATGAAACCTCTAGGTGAAATGCAGTAATTTGTAAAGTACTTGTAATAAACCCTATACTACACTAATGAAATAATCAAATGAAAATATCTCCTTTATATATTTTGTCAGGGATTTTGTAGTGTACTTCTTTTTACTGCATACAGTTACTAATGGGAGAGGGGATTTCATTCTGCCACTTTTTATGGGTGGATTTTTTGTTTTAGATTCTGCAAACACACTTTCCTTAGATTTTAATTAACAAAATAGTTGAAAATTACGGGTGGATCAAGGATGAGGTGAATATCTGATGAAACTGTGGCGTGAGAAAGTACAAACTGTCTCTCATGGAAATCAGGAGCAGCTCAGGGTGCCAACTGTCCTGTACTGAAAGAAAATGCAAATATTCCTATATTTAATCCAATCATTAGCCATGGAAATTGCAGCAGGGAACTTTAAAGCCCCGCTCGGGGCTGGTTGTGCTCACGGCTGCCCGAGTTGTGCTGTGTGACTCCACCTCCCTGCCCTGCTGCATTTCTTGGGTGGTGGGAGATGGGCACTGGGGTGAAAATGCCTCTCTTCAGCTCGAGGATGATAAACTCTCATCAAATGAGAATGTGGGCTGGGAGAGATGGATGTAGAGGCCTTTGAGACGTGCCACAAAATGCATGTGAAAAACAAAAGTCAGGGAGGGATTGTCACAGGATAGATTTTATGACCTTGATGGTTTAAATCTTCTAACTAGGAGACTGAGCACTCTGCTCTTTTTTCTTAGGCTTTTTCAATGCACTAAGTAAATATTCTCCTAACTCTGTACAAGTGACTTTTTTGAGTTGGAGCCAAAAACCAGCTGAGCAAAATATTTTGCTCCACTGCTGTCCTTAGAGCAGACACGTTTCAAGTGCCTTTCAAAGCAGGAGCATCCTAATTACCTGGAGGATCTCTCAGCTGCTTGTAGGATTTCTTTTGCTGGACAGAAGCAGGTACAAAGCCATCCCTGTCCCCAGTGCTGTGGTGCTGCTGTGCATAATAGGGAGGTTATTTTCTCTATCTAATTCTTTTAACCCCTGTCCTTTCTGGGTCCTTTGAATAATTTATTTCCAAACTTTAAAAAAATGTAAAGACATTCTGTGATGTTTTCCAGCTCTGTGATCACCTTGTCACTGGTCCCTCTGTTCCCCACCCTCCTGGCATTTTGTTGGAAGGTGCAGCAGTGCTGCTCTTTGCTCAGCCCTGTGGTGCGAGCTGGTGTCGCTGGCCCGGGATAATGGAAGGGCAATCACCTCCCGTGCTTCCCTCCCCGGTGAATCCACTCTCATTCACGTGTCTCTTCATTCCTGCCGTGAGCAGATGCCTCCCACACAATACTGAAGCTGTCTAGGAGTGCTGTTCATTTCATCCGCCTTTCCTTTTTGTTGCCCATTTGGGTTCTGCAACTCTTCTTGCCTCTAAGTTATTTTTTTTTCTTTTTTTTTCATCTTTAGTTCTCTTTTATATTGCTCTTTCTGTTTAGAATGGGATACACTTCTTAGTCCTCAGGAATACATTTCTTTTCTATTCCCCATTATTCCCCCAAGCTCAGAATTTGATGCCAATTGCTTTAGCCTTAGAACTTCATTGTGCTTCAGCAGCTGCTCAGATTTAAGTATAAGAAGTTAAACTATTAAAATTTAAACACATGCTTTTCCCAATTCAGAATGGACGATACCTTTAGGTTTTTCCTCAATGGGAGGCTAAAAGCATCAATATGAATATAAATTGAAATAAATCTTTAGAGAATATTGAGCACACACCTATAATATAACATCTAAATGCTTTCCTAAGTATAGGTATTTTACCCTGATTTTAAGTTCTTCTCAACAAGAAACATATACTTGTTTCTCTAATTAAGTCCTGTTACTGACTAGAAAAAAGATAGTGTGCTTTTACAGATAATTAGGGGAGGGAGTTTTGCTAGTTCACTTCTCTATTTTCTCATTAGACAGGCATCTATTCATCATTCTCAGATTCTGTAGACAAGGTTTTTTCTGCTGACTTTGTACAAGTGTAACTTATTCTTATTCAGACCTGGCAGCCAAACCTTAGTTATAGCATTATTTTGTTGTTGGATGTTATTCCTGAACTGCTCTTGTTAAATGAGGTGTGTATATGTATTTGCTTACTTGTCTCTTTCAGTGATGGAAGAGAGCATTTTAAAAATAAGGGCCAGAACTGTAAAACTAATATTGAAAAGGTGATTTTAAGACAGTTTTATTGCACATAATTTTTATATACACTGAATATAGACAATTATTACTCCCCTCCTACCCCAAAATTTTTGGAGTACTCTGCTTTACTTCCTTGAAAATATTTGTTTATGGATGGCAGAAAAATCAAAATAAGTTCATACTGTAGTGATAGAACTATAGAAAACTGCAAGTTGAAAAATTCTCTCAATATTTCAGCTTGATTTGCTTTGAAAAGCTTGCTTGTCTGAGTAGAATGATTGAGAAAGGGTATTGTACAGGAAAAGCCCTGTTATGAATGCCTGAAATTTTTGGAGTTATTTTTGAATAGGTTGATTCATATTCAGATTAGCTTCCTGCCAGATGGAGGGAATTTACAGTAAATCACTTCTTGGCAGGAGAGAAATAAAAAATGAACAACATCTGCTTATTTATAAAAGTTGTCCTATTCTTTTTCTGTATTGGTGGGGCACAAATTACCTACCCAAAGAAAGTTTTGTGACCAACAAGCTGTGGAATGTTAAAGCTCACAGGGATGAGCAGGCATTTGTATTTACAAAGGAGGTTGACACCACAGCATGTTTACAGATTGTGCCCTGCACCTTTGTGTAACACAGCCACTGCTGCTCAGCACCTCTGTCTACTGAGCTGCTCTTCCAGCACTGGCTCTTGGTGCAGGAAAAGCCTTGCACTTGCCAGGAGTTATTTCAGGCTGTGATCTTGCAGACCTGTCTCTGGAGGCAAACTCAAAGTCAAACATTCCACATCCACAGAGGAGGAGGACTCATGAGTATGCAAAACCTTAATCGCCTCCTTCTGACCTGTGCAAATCAAACTGTCCTGTGGTCCTGTTAAGATTTCTGTTACCAAGTTCATACTCTGTACGTTGACTATTGGAGAGCTCAGATATTAGGTCAATATATTTGACTGCTCCTTTGTAATGACCTTCCTGTGATGGGTGTGCCTGAGATTTTAATAAGCAGTTTGTTTACACTATTGACAGTTTAATGTACGTGTACATAAAAAGAGAAAGCTCAGGCCTTCTCAGTGTCATTGATGTCCAAAGTAGTGGCTCAAAGCTGCTGCAGTCAGAGGTTAGATGACTGAAGCAGGAGTTAACAGCATCCTTCTGGTCTGTATAGCTACAGCAATCCTTCAGTAATTGCAGCTCATGATCAACAAAAGCTGGAAGTGACAGGCAATGACAAGGCAGAGTCATGGTATTTCCCATACCTCACTTTGTTTACAGAAATACCATGTTGTTCTCTACCGACATATTTCTAAGTAGAAATAGATGTAGAACAGTATTTTTTAAGTTTAGAGATAAAACATCCTCGGCATGTTGGTAATTTATTTCCTTTACCTCACTAACCAGCAGATCTGACGCCACACCTGGGCAGAGGAGCAGAGTGGAGACAAAGATACCATTAAAGCTATCCATGCTCGAGGATCGCTGGTGCCTGTTCACACATTTATCAGGGTGATCCCCAGCTGCAAGGTCACTTGAGCACTATAAAATCCTCCTGCTTTCTGCCCATTTCTCCCAGTGTGGCTCCCTCCCTTCTGTGTGCACTCTTGGCCATGGGCTGTAGGATCTGCTGGCTTTGAGGGGATCCTTGTGCTCCTCTGTATTTCCCCAGCTCAGGAACCCCCTGTGTGCTGCAATCCCTGCTTTGCTGCGGGATGCAGCTGCTCAGGATCTGGTCACCTTGGTGAATGAAGTCGCATCTCCCATGACTTTGTGAGATTTACATGGAATGTAATCATCTGTGGCAGATTTAAGATAGAAATTTTTTTGTCTCCTCTTACTTGTGAAATTCTGTCATCCTGACCTAGAATGCCAGACATTTTGATTCTCCCCAGTTAAAAATGTGATTGTCAGTTATTTTATTGGCACATCTACCAGGAACTATTATGGCTGCAGACACTGCCTGTCAAAGGACTTAGAATTAGCACTCTTGTCCTTGGCCAAATAAATGCCAAGGTAAAAATCTCAATGATGATAGCCAGAAATGGCTGATGAATGAAGCCTGAAGTAATGCTGTCATTAGATTACATTTTCTCTTTTCTGAATGTATGTGTATAATACTGCTATTTCTCCTTAGGTAGTAGCAAAAATGTGCTAATGTAATTTGAAAATTACACTGGTAAAATATTTTCAAATAATTCCCACTTTACGTTGGTTGATATGCTGAAATTGTAGGTGTTTCATAAAATTACTGTATTTTGGAGACAAAGTGTGGAGAACTTCTAAGTGAATTAAAAGATTAGGCCATGATTAATGTTTAACTTATTCTGTAAAATATATGTCTTTTGAGAAAGCGGCATTATAGAGTAGTCATTTAGAATGAAATTCAGTGGATTTAAATAGGTATAACAGAGCAGGGTTACAGCAAGAAAAGGTAAAAAAACCCCTAAAAGATAACTATTCAAGGTGAAGCAGAAAAGTTCTGTAAAGGACCAAGGGACAGTGATAAATGAGTAGAAAATGAAAATGTTGTTAGTTTATTTTTAAATTGCTTTGCAGGCCGAGGTCCTGTGTCTTTCAAATACTTGGACAACAGGAGTTTTCCGTGTGGTACCTCTTGGCTGCTGCAGGGAAGTGGAGCTAAACAGAGTGTCCAGTGTTTGCAGAGTTGTGTCATCTGAAGTAGAGCCTCTTCTGCCATTTCTCCTTAGAGATTTATATAGATTTTTATAGCCTAATCTGGCAAAATCCACATGTACAAACCTTCCAGCGACTTTTCAGGAGAATTTGCTACCTTTTAGAGAGGTTAACTGGAACTATTTCAGATACATAGGTGTCAAAGGCAAAATTGGAAAAAGGTAGACAACACTTCTTCATGTATTGTATCTTCAGTGGTCTCAAACTTGCCAATATTATTCACATTTTATGGCAGTGAAATGGAGGGAGCCAAAGGAGTGCCCTGGAGCACCCACTGCACCCAGAGGTGTGAGAATGTGTCCTTTGAGTTCCAGTGTCTGGTTTGTGGTGGTTTTTTTACCTCTGTCCTGTTTCTCAGCTGGGTCTAGAACTCCTGCAAACCTCTTTGTTTACAAGAAACGTGTTGAAACAATACTTGCACTTAAATATTACAGGTGATTGTTTTTGCCCTCCTTAGGGACAAGAGAGTTCCAGGCAGTTGGTGCAATCAGCTCCCAAGCACATTTCCACTGTCACTGTGTGTAATTACAAACACAAAAGGAAAGGAGAGGAAGCCAGGGACTTCTGGGTAATGGAATTATAATTTTGTGTGTGTTTCTGAACATTAGATTTTTGCTGAATAGCGAGGCACTGTAGGCTGTGCAGTAATTATTTAGTATTCTATCAGGGAACACAGAACACATCACTGACCTTGAGTATCTTAGCAATTGTATTCTAGAAAATGAAAATTCATTTATGCAAATAATAACGGACAATAATTAGATAAATTATAATTTAATGCTTGGAAGATTTCTAAAAATTAATTTGAAGTTACTAATGGTGTAAAATGTCAATTGCTTTTCACAAATGTGTGTTTTCTTACAATTAATGTTTCAGGAATTTAATGTATGCATTGCATATGATAACTCAGATCTTCCTTCAGTAAAGTGCTGGAGCACATCAGCACTTCAATTAGAGAACATTCAGTGATATCAGGGCAATTATTTACCTGAAAAATCTCTTAGAAGTGTTTTATTATAAATTTTTTGCAGGGGCAAGCAAGGGGCAGTTAAGTTTGCAGCTCTCTGGTATTCTAACTACTCTTTCAAACATTGTTTGCTTCTTCAGACTCTCCCTCCTTGTATTTGAAAGTGAAATAATGAGTAAAGCTGAGTAATTTTGGGGCACGATGAAAAACGGAACAAAACAGGCTGGTGTTTCAGGGGCTTTAACAAAAGCTTTTATTTTAAATGGCTGCTGAATCCTGCTGCTGGGCATTGATTGGCAAACACTGGGAAGAATCCTTCATTGTCCATTATTGCCACATGGGTTGGCTAGACATGGTTATGAACCTCTGCCATTTTCTTCAGTCTTCAGTAGTATTTTATTAGACATTTTATAAGTGAAGGAACACTTTTGAACCCTGAGCTTTCACTACCTATTTATTTACTCTCTGAAGTGTCCTGGGGAAAATTTGACTTCAGGGGTATTAGTGTGGGCAATGAAATTTGAACTGAATTTAAAATAATTCTCTATTCAAAATACAAATTTTTTAGTGCCAAGTTAAAATGAAAAATGAAAGTGTTTAATTTTAAAATGGCCTGGTCCAGTGTTCAGCAGGAATGTTTTAACTAAAGGCAAAACCAGTCTGTATTCCCCTTGAGTTTTTGATTTCTTTAAAACAATAAGTATCTGCATTCACTGATGTCACAGAAATCAAATTCTGAGGATAAAAAAAAATTTATTCCTTATGTAAATATATTGGAAAATTCTGAGTTCAGTAAATTGCACTTTTTTTCTTTCCTGCTTCTTTGTTCTTAACTCTGTGTTAATTGAGGAAATAAGCATGCCATAAATGGATGTATAAATATATAGGATGCTTTTCAACAAGTAATTTTTCATAATTTTACTTTCCTAATTTGACCTCAGAATGGGAATCTTCGCTCCCTGTGTTTTGTCAGAACTTATATTTAAAATAAGAATAAAATCATCTGACTCTTTGCAGCCATAGAAAAGTATTAATTAGTAATAATAGCAAAACAATATTTTGGCCTTCCACAGCCCAAAAATATACTATTATTAATTAACATAAATTGATTATGTTTAGTAACAAGAGCAGAGTCAATAGTGCAAAACACCTTCCATAAATATTCATGTGAATGTTAAGTGTGCCTATTTCAGGTGTCTTTGTGTCACTTCCTGAGCTCTCTTGCGCTGGCTGGGATTTTGCCAGAGTAAATGCTCATAGGAAAAAAGAATCTTAGGACTGCATATTTCAGCACTTTGGTTTGTTTGCCATCAGAAATTCCTGCAGGAACGTGTGAAGACTCATGTTTATCTGATTGTGGAACCAGTGCCTGCTTAGGAAAGTTGATGTCCATTTTGAAAAAAATCCCACACCACCACCAGAAGTAACAAAAAATCTTCTTAAGGTCAGATAGGGTGTGGATGTCAGAAATGAAAGGATCTCTCATTTCTGATGCCACCTGTGTATCTTTATGCAAGGAGGTTCTTTTTTTCCTTTTCTTTTTTTTTTTCTCTGTGTGTCACCATCAGTAACAGCAGAGTGATTTAACCAAAAGACAGAAAAGACACTAAGAGAAGCAACAGAATCCTAATATTGTAACAGAAAACAATTCTTTTTCGTATGATTTTTAAGTCAATTCATAGAAACTCTCAACTGGTCTTAACATTTTCATGGTTCTGAAAGGTTTCTGTAGCTGTACCGAAGTGTCATTGTGCTTTCTGCATGATCATGAACTAGACAAGTTTCCTCTCATTCTATTTCCATTTTGAATGTTTCAGAGAGCTTACAGATGTGTAGAAACCTATCATTTGGTAAAACAGGGGCATACCACACCTCAAAGAGTTTAAATACACATTAGAAAACTCTTAGGCACTTTGGCAATTTCTGCTGACTTTACATCTTTGTATGGTGAAGCTCTTCATGCCCAGCAGTGGCTTTGCATTCCTGGGGAATGTTTTTATTACACATTGATGGTGGTAGTAGAAAAAGACTGAACCTTCAGGAATAACTGTTAGTCAGGTCCTTTAAGCAGCTGTCCCTCCTGTCACTGTGCACTCTTCAGCACCTGAACTCAGAAATCACCATGAACAAAAGGAAAGGAACTGAAGTACAGTCCTGAGAAGAACGCTGAGGCTTTGACATCTGAGTCTCGTGGTGCATGCACAGAACAGCACCAGTGTCTCAACTGCACAGAGGCTTCAAAGGTCTCTGAGAAAAACCAGGAGAACGTCAAAGGACAATTGGCATAGTTTTTCCAGAATCTCCTAATTATGTGCCATTAGCTTGGAGAACTCATAAGTCCCTTTGAAAGAGTCTGGTGTGGCAGTAGAACTTTTTTTTTTTTTTTCTGGTCGCGAAGATCTTTCCCATAGTATATTCAGTTCATTACTTGCTTTTAAGATAAACTTTGTGGAGTATAAGTGGAAGAGGTTGATTTATGCCCTACCTCCATCAGATATGCAAAGAGCTTGTGCATCTGCACTCTGTGAACATTTGGGGCAACAGACAGTTTTGTTTTCTTTGTTATTGCTGTGTTACATGAGTATTGCAAACCCATTGCCAGTAATAAAATGTTAAAAGCTTGCCAAAATCATTAGGTTCTATACACTTATTATTAAACTGAAGAAGTGCTGCATGTTTATCACCAGCTGCTTTTCCAAATGCAGTAATGCACTAGAGAGGCAGAGTGCTGAAACCAGTAAGGGTTGAAGAGATAATATCACTTGTCTTGTAAAGAGTCACAGATTAGTAGAAATGTTTCCAATTCAATTATGGCTTCCAACCTCAATTGCTTTAAGAACTTTTCTTGTTAATTTATGGAGATGCTTACAGACAAATATTCTTTCATGTAATTATTTTTCATTTGATGAGAAACAGAGGAAGCAAACCCAATATGGTCCAAATTTTGTATGCATAAGCCAGGTGGTAAGTACACATTACTCTCAGAATACCTGCTTACCCATGAGTTTAGGAACAGTTTATCTGCAATGGCACTGCCAGCCCAAGAAATTCTTTCCTCTGGATGAGCAGTTTGTAATCTTGCCAGAGTGCACCTTTGGGGACCAGCCCTTTCAGATATGACAGCTCAGATATGGCAGCACAGCTTCTGGGTCTCCAGGTAGAATAAGGAACAGCAAAATTTCTACTTTACTGCTCATCCATCCAGGCCTTATTCAACCACTGGATGATGAAGTTGCACTGCTCATTTCCTGCCTCGCTGGAGAAAAATGATAAATTGCGAGTTTTTTTGCTTTTTCATATGCTGATACAGAAGGTTTTAGTGAGAAAACCAAGGGGAAAATGTTTTGTTTCAGCAATAACAGGAAGAGGTCTCTGTAGTTACTTTTTGAGAGCCCTTCTCAGCCCATTTGTGAATGGAGGTTGTTCTGTCTGAAACTAGATGGCATCGGAAACTCCCTAAAGATCTCTGTGGATTCCTGTGCTTTTTCACAGCAGCTCCTCTTTCCAAGCCTGGCAGTGTTGCTGTACTTGCTGCTGAGGGAGGGTCCTTGAGCATGAAGGCAGATTCTTGTGGAGAACAATGAATCTGGAAACCATGATACTGCTAGAGTTGTATCTTCAGAATCTGGACAAATTATTTTGTGATGGGTCAGTTAAGTTGTGAATATGGATAATTTTCCATCTTTCTTTTTTATTTTTATATTTTCAGCTTTTGTGCTTTCCTTTTAAAATTTTTCTCCTTTTCATCTTGTTCTTGTTCCTTCTATTTTTCTGATAGCATCTGCACTTTTCTGTGGAGTTTACCCTTTGGCTGAGTTCTGTGTGATGGTGAAGTAACTAAGGGCAAAGTGTTCTCTAGATTATCTGAGCTAAAAACTGATAGAAATAAAATATGTGCTGGCAACATCTTTTCTACTGGTAAAAGTTAGTTTAAAAAAAACGACAACCAAACAACAACAAAAAATACCCCCCCCCCAAAAAAAAAATCTACAACCTTCTTAAACATTTTATATTTTCTCCCTTGTCTACAGTAATAAAAAAATAGTAATTAAAAAAAGACAAAAAAAATAGCTTCGAGGAACATTTCAAATATCATGGCAATTGTTTGGACAGGTAAAGCAAAAACCATTCACACAAGCAATGCAAAACAAGGAATTCATTCACCACTTGCCATGTGCAGGTGCTCTGATATCTCCAGGAAAGCTGGGCCCTATCTCTCATAATGTGACTTGGGCAGACAAATCTCATTCCAAACTTCTCCCCAGCTTTCCATGCTGAGCGTGGTGCCATTTGCTCTGGGACATTCCCTGGGTTAGTTGGGATCAGCTGTCCTGGCTGAGTCCCCTCCCAGCTCCTTGGGCACCCCAACCTCCTTGCTGATGTGTTGGCTGAGGAGCAGGAAAAGCCTTGGCTCTCTAACCCCTGCTCAGCAAGAACAAAATCATCCCTGAATTATCAACACTGTTTTCAACACGATCCAAAACGCAGCCCCATACCAGCTATTATGAAGAAAATTAATTCTACCCCAGCTAAACCCACCACAACTTGACTTCATAGAAATTTGACCAGAATCAATTAGAGAGTTCTTATATCTCTGTTCTTTTTGTCTTGCAAAAGAACAACTTGGGCTATCTCCTGTTCTATTAAAGGATATTTCAATGGAATTAATAAAATTTCCATTTACAGGCATGAATTGGGTCAAAGCCCTCTCAAACGAGTATCTCATTTTTTGAAGTCAGTAGGAGTTAAGTGCTGCTTGTCACTGCCCTCAGAAATCATTTCATGGAATAAGTGTGCAGCCATAGTGAAATGTCTGACATGTACCACAGGACCTATGTAATCATTTAATTCTTATGAGATCAAATGATCTTACTCAGATCATTTATGCCCATTGCTGGACCAGAAACAAGAGCACACCAACCTGACAAGTTCAACCTCTGAGTGGGAAATGTGGTTGGAGATTTCCCAAACTCAAATTATCTTAAAAGCCGTGCTCTTTTGCCTTCTCTGCAAGTCCTAACACTACAAATTACAAGCATCATGCTCAAATACACGAAATACCTCTATCAGGTTTGGTACCCACCACCCCAAAACTTGAACAGGCAGTGTGTGGTGTCTGTGTGATTTTTTTGGTGCTCGAGGTCCCCTCCCTAAGCAGAGGAACCATTTCCCTTTCCAGGGACTGTGACTCGTGGCAGTCACAGGTGGGAGTTTCCAGGGTGGATGCTGCAGGGATCTTGCTCAGCATCCCACTTGCAGGAAGTGAGAGCTTTGCTGGGGCTGTTAACTCCTCTGTGCTTCCCTGCCTTTGGAAGTCAATACTGAGGAGCCACAGTGTGGGTAAAGCATTACAGGACATATCTGCTTATCACAGATATCATGAATAATGCACCTTGCCTTCACCGAGTATAGGTAATGGCACTGCTTACATTTTTAAGATATGTTTTTGAAACAGTGTATTAATAAACATAAAAGGTGTTTCTCACCTCAGTGATAAAGACCACACTGCTGCAATGCACTTTTGTGACATAAGCCATATTTCTGTAGTTAGATTTATTAGTGTGAAGAAAATTGCTCTTCTGAAAAACAAGTAATACAGACACATTATTACTGCTGCAGAAGGTGTTATTAATCCACACCCTGCACGGACTCTGTTTATTATCTGCAAAAGGAACCTGACTGTAGCTTTCTCTAGCAAATCCTGGAAGCAGCTATTTTATCATGAGACTTTTCCTGATTGCTCTTTATTTCCATGGGGTGTTTTAATGTCTTGATGCAATTTTAGAAGGGGTTCACTTGCTATACATAAGTAGAGGTGTATGTTGATAAAGATTTTGGTATTTTTTCTTTTGAACTTTCTTTATGGATTTAAAGAAAATAAACAAAACCAAAATGAGGGTGTTATTGTGCATGGTACAGAGCTGGAGAAGAAAAATTAATGAGACATTTGTAAGTGCTGCCAGAGAAATAGCTTTGAAATCTCAAACAGAGGCTTCCTGCAATCAAGAAATATAAAAAATAAGTGGAAATAGGAACAATAACATGAGAAAATAATCCCATTTACCAGATAGTTAGGAGAAACCATTCTGGGGTGGCTTGTTGAATAGAGATACTCCAAAAAAGGTCTGGTAATCCATGTGTGTGGAACTGGAGATAATGAAGCACCTCCTGTATTTCCACTGCAGTTCTCTGCAAGTTCAGCAGCAGATTCCTGTCCCGAATCCCCTTCTCTGCAGCTGAATTAATTACACTTCCCAGAATGTGCTCAGCATTGGCAAGGTCCTATTTGGGCAGCCTTTTTTTGAAATTTAAAGACCAGTGGAACTTGATGAGGTTCTGACAAAATACATATTCCTGAGTAGTCAACAAAGTAGTCATGCTTCACTTGGGCATTAATTTCAATTTTGTGCTTCCTTTAATTCATCGTGAGAAATGTTTTACTGTTATGTCCATTCATGGTGTGAGGCAAATAACACTGCAGATCTATTTCACTTTTTTGGTCCACCTTTTTTGCATTAGTTTTATTAATAATGAGGAAGAAATTGTTTAGGGTGCAGTTCTTCTAAAGATATCTCTTGCTGCTCGTGGCTTTCTGTTTTCCAGTAGCATGAGTGGCTCTTGCATTCACAGTCCTCCTTCATGGTTCCCACTGCCCAGACACCAGCTCTGCCAGAGCTTAAATTAAAATGATGGGTGAGGTTGAGCACAGGCTGGTGGGGGTGCAGCTGGTCACATTTATTTACTGCAGCTGGGAGAGAATATTTCTCCACAGCTAAATTTTGCTAAGCATAAAACAGACAGGATCAAAGTATGCCCAAACAAGACCCTAATGGATTTCTTTGAAGTGAAACTGTCTGAATTATTTATTTTTAGTCTTATGTGACATAATTGGCTTAGAGAAGTAATGCTGTATCTAGTTGTAATTAAAATAAGGTAAGATTTTTAATATTAATAAATAGTTTCTCTATTACTATGACACAGTGATTAAATAGGGTACAAACCTTATTAAGACCTGTTTTTGCTTGATAACAATGCATGGCTGTAATTGACTCTTGTTTGATCCAGCGTTTCTCTAAATTACAGAGAACAAAGCTATCAGATAAAAGTGAAATAGCACAGAATGTATATTTCACAATCCTTTTTGAAATGCAAATGTTACAAAACATATTTCTCATATATTCTCAAGTTATGTTTGATATTTGTGAGGATTGGCCATCGTTGCCTTCTATTACAGGTCCACTTATCAAGGATAACCTCAGTGTTATTCGTATCATAACTGATAAATCAAATCCTTTCATTAAGATGAAATGAAACCTTCCCTGACAACCATAACAGTGCCACATGATGTCTGAGGGAAAAACATAGTGGTTTTGAATGTTGTTTTGACTCTTATAATTTTAACAAAGCCATACATGACAAATTAGTAACTAAAATATGAGTTGCCTTTTCCCTTCCCCAAAATGGCTTGTTTGTTACATGGATCTGAGGTAAGAGTAAATTAAAATAGTCTCTCCAGTAAAGTCAGGCAGCTGTTGATACGGCAATAATTTTGTGTTTAGTTCAGAACATTTTTAAGAAACACGACTGATTTAATTTTGATGTGGCGAAAGGAATACACTTCCCTCTCCCCCACTGCAGCGTGTGGGAATACCACCATAGCTTGAGGAGCACCTGCATTGAGATGTGCAGCTTTGCTCTTTTGCTCTGTATTTCTGGGCATGTTGGAAAGCAGGTGGGGTGGTCAGCCAGGCTGGGCTCTGGTGCCTGCTTGCCACGTTTGCCAGAGCAGCTCTGAGGCACGCAGGAGTTTGGAGTCCTGGCAGGGGAGAGGCTGCTCTGACCAGGATGTGCTCTGCAGCTGCAAGGGAAAGCCCGCAGGAGGTAAGTTTGATTTGACATTTCTGGCTACATCTGAAAGTATCAGTCAGGGAATTCATATTGTAGAGAGGAGCCTGTGGGAATGTGAAGTTGGTGGTAGAAGGAAAAATGATCTGAACAACGGATAGTTTGTGGTATGCCACACGTCTGCTAACCCAGGTGGCCATATTCCCAACTCCAGAATTCCTGTCAAAAGAGAAAGAATGATCACATAGCAAACAGTATTATTATTGATTGGTCTGTACCCAACCAATTGTCATTTTTTGCCAGAACCACATCCAGAAGATAAATTATAATATTTACATAGCAGAGCAAAACACACATCTTAGAGAAGTGCAGTGTAATGGAAGATTAGCTGTTGACCTTACTGAAGTGCTTTATATGTCCTATTGCCTAATTTGCCTTTATTTTTATATTTCCCCACTCGTTAGTTATTTTGGTTCTTATGCTCTGAAGCTCCCAGCAAGGCTTCTCATTTTGTCCAAACTATTAATATTAACATAGTTGTGCAATTGCCCAGTGACAGCCCAGTTTGGCATCAGCTGGCATCTATCTATGTAAGAAACTCATTTTGCTGCTTGCATGTGAAAAATGTGTATTGTCTGCTACTGAAGTGTCTTCTATCTGCATGCCATTCCTCTCTCTACAGATACCATCAAATCACTGTGGTTCTCTGAAATTTTAAAATGTGTGACTCAGCTTTCCCCATCAAACCACGAGTCTATTTTCCCTCTGCACTCTCAGTTGTCTGTATGATGCTTTGTTTTCTTAGAAGCTTTGGTATGAAAATGAGGGCTTTAATTCTTGCCCATTCTCCAGCACCTTCTGCTGAAAATGTGGTCTTTTTGAAGGTTTGGGAAATGGCAAAGCACACATAATGATTTTTTTAGCAGCTTAAACCAGGGTTTCCTTCTCAGTCTGCAGCTTCACATTGATTAGGTGATAGATTTTTCTAGATTAACTCCTGACCACTGAAGTACTTTTGTTCTCTCCCATGCTGTTGGGAGGTTTATTGATTTAATTGAAGGTGTTCTCGAGTTTTTCAGCTGTACATATGTCTTTTCCTCCTTAAGGTGTTCATTTTTATCATCCTGTGGGCTATGACTATTTTTTTTCCTCAGAGGTTATGAGCTAAAACAAAGGCTCAACTACTTTTCAAGAATCTGCTTGTAATTAACTTGGCTTTAACTCACCCTTAACAATAGATCAATAACAGCTATACCTGCCACCTAGGGAACTTCTCTGGGGCTATATACAGATTAATCACCAAAATATGTAGGTAATTTAATTTAAAGAAAACAGAAATGGGTCATTTTAACAATGCAGTGGCATCTTTGTGTCATATTTACTTGGTAGCTTTGTATGATTGTGATATTTTTATTTTGTCTCCTGCCAGGTATTTCTGAAAATTAATAAAGCACAAGTTAATAAAACCAATGAAACATAAGGATGGTGTTACACCAATACAAGACTCTCTATCCTTGCTTACTTTTTTCTCTGTTTTTTTTAACAGTAGTAGGGACACAGTGAAAAAACACACTGGTTTTGTTTTAGGCCAGATAGTGGAATTACTCAAAAGTTATTTGCTGTTCCTCAAAGTGATACTTCAGGTTACAGAAAGGTTTGATATATGTAATGGAGGATCTGTGGCAGCAGTCAAGAAAGTGTAGAAAAATACAGAATTTTCTCACTACTCTGCACAACGTTTGAAATTATACTGGCTCATTTTGAAACTCCACATTTTTGTTCTTATTATAGAAATCCTTAGCAATTCGTAGTTAGGCAAAATTGCCAACTGTAATGATAAATAATGGCATATGGGTGTATGCAAATAGAGCAAACACCCTTTCATTCCATATGCAGGATGATACAATTCCCATCATCTCCATTCCATTAGCATTGCAGATACAAAACTTGCTGTGCTGCCAAGAGAGTTTACAGAGTTTTGTTGAAATCAACAGAAACTGTGCAGCTGAAGTTTTAAGAAACCCTGAGTTTTTCTGCTCAAACGTGCCTGTTGTTTCTTTTTCACGTTCCAAATGAGTCAAAGGAGGACAATTTGGATCACCATTACCAGAGCACTATTTTTTCCTGTAACTGTGGTTCAGTATGTGTCCAGTTTTATTTCAGATTGCAAAAATGTTTTTTAGAGATCTGATCCCTTTTTCCCCAGTTGAAAGGAAAGAATAGCAGAAACCTTTTTTCCCCATGGTGTATAATTATGAAAAAAAAAGATAAGAATCTAATGGAACAGATTATCTGAAGGCAATAATTGGGAGCGACTTTTGCAAACCTATCAAAGAATTCAAAATGGAAATTTCTGGGTAGCGCTTCAATTTTTTTTTTAATTCCCATTGTTACAAAGAAATTTGAAAAAAGAAAGTTCCCTATGATGTAAATGTATATTATTAATATGCTTTGTTAAAGAACAAAAGTGATTCAACAGGAAAATATATTTACTTGTTGGAAACTTTTTTGAAAGGAAAATTGAAATATAGAAACCTATATCAAAGTTGCCAATCAGTAATAGCAGTGAAATCATCTACCAGACAGCTTCTGGTGGATCCCTGCATGAGGTTTAAAATACTTTCATTGCTGTCCCTGCCCCACTGAGGGGCTGCTGCCCTCCCTGCAGAGCCCTGGGCTGCCTTGGCCCCTGGTCATGGGTTAAATCACCACACAACAGCATGAGCTGAGACCCTGGGGATGGTGTCTGATGGAAAATCCCTTTCTCCAGGTCCAGGAAGAGGGTTGGAAGGCAGGTGAAGACAGAATAATCTTATTATATCAGATGTTCATTGTGGCTAATGTAATTGGGCTCACAGTGTTCAGTTCTTTGGCTGTCATGAGTCTCCATAAATTTGGAGTCCTCTGGATGTATCTGGATCTTTTCTGTGCATGTGTGGAGTGGCTTGGAGGCCTCATTTGGGGAATTTGGGAAAAAGGCTTTGTTTAAAAAGCTTATCTACTATGGATTTTTCAGTGCCTTATTGGTCTCTGTTTAGAGAAAAAGCTCATGTAAATAAATAAGGATGAATTTCACAGATCATGCAGTGTTCAAATAACCCAGGATTACCCTGGGCACTGTCAATGCTGTGATACACAGGCAGAACCACAAGTATAAGAATGTACTGATGCTCTCCCACACTTTTCCAGCTGCTGTGCTTGCCTCAGGTCTGACTGACAGGGTGATTAGAAACTACGGATTTTTCTTCTGTGAATTTTCTCAGTTGGTTCTTGAAGTCAAGTGAACATCTAGCTTTCTCAGCATTGTGCAGCAGAACCTTTCCAGGCTTAAATGTATTTGATTGGAAGAATTTTTTTTTTTTAGGGTTGCCTGTCCCTCTGTGGTGTTTTTTCAATGCTGCATCATATTAGCCATCCTCAAGCCCTCTGCTACAGAGGCAGATTGAAGTGGTAACTACACCCTGTAGTTATAGAATATTTATTTTCTATTAAATTAGTTTGGATTTCTGGGTAAATAGCATCTGGTTGTGGCAATTTGTTACTGTACATTTTTTTCTGACAACTCTTCACATTAATATTTCTATTTGAGGTACATCCTTCAGTACGTTGTGTTGACATAGCCTTCTCAGTATGAGTAATTCCCAGATCTCCGTGGTGAACATGGCTGTGTCTTTCATGAGCACTTGTCTTCTATTGTGGGCATCAGACCCTTCTGCATAGCTGCTGGCAGGTTACCCAATAACATACTTTTAAGGTGTTTTATGTTTTGGTTTCCTGCTTTCTCCAAACCCTTGGTTTGTTTTATTGTGATATCATGTATAACTTGCTAGAATTAGTTTTTTTTGTATGGAGAAGACTTCAGATTTTCATGGGGTTTTTATTACTTTGGAAATATTCCATGTACCATTGCGATGAATGGTGTAGTATTTTTTCCCCTCAATTTTTTTCTTAGTAGTTTGTATATATGCATTTGAACTCTCAAACATGCAGTTTTCAAATGCCTCCTAATACCTGAAAACAAGAAGGTAAAATTGATTCTCAATGCTGACAGCCCTGCCTGCCTGGGGACGAGAGCTGGACATAAATTTCTCTTTGCCCTGTGCTGTTCACTCTATTATTTACTTATTATGTAAATATCTGTAAATATCTTATTATGTAAATATCTGAGGCTTCAATCCAACAACATTTGCACTTGCAACTAAAATTCCTTCCCTGTGGCCTGAGACTGATGTCACAAATACTGTCTTGGATATATCATGGTTAACAGTGCTGAGGAGTTTTTGCCTTTGTGCCTCCCATCATCAGCTCTGAAGGCAGAAATGTATTTATAACTGAGACCTGACTCTGATTCTATGAGAATTATCCTGGTTACTTTAAACACTTTAGATCGGTTGCTCTGTTTATAATCCAGGTATATTTGGAAGAATAGCTTGAGGGATCACTCCAGCTATGCCAGCAGACTGGGGGATTATTAACCCCTCATGCAGGAAATGTTTATAGATAGCTGAAGAATGGGTTGGGCTTGTAATTTTATACTCCAAAGAGCAGCATGTGTGACCATAAACTTGTTTAGAGAATTTTCACTGCTGTTGGAATTCTTCCATTTGGAAAATTGGATTAGTTTATGCTTGATACTCCAAAGGAAACCTCCTTGTGCAGTTTGCTTTTCACTGGGCTAAAGTTGTCCATAGACTGAAGCCAAAAGACAGAAGACAATTCCTGTTTCTACACTGCACTGAAAAACTGTGTAACTCTCTTCTGAGTGGTGAGTGTATCAACAAGGTTATTGCTGAATACTTTTAACAACTTTTTTGAAGACATCGCTGACAGCCAGAAAATTGTACACCATAGGAAAAAAAAAAAGCCTTAGATGATTTAATGTCAAGGACAGTATCCCACATATTTCTGAAGATGTCAGCAAGTAACTGGCTACAAATTTCTGTAAGGTCTCTCTGTTCCATATTGAGCATTAAAGTGGCTGCTAACTGACAGCAATGGTTCCCTGAGCTGTTCATCAAAAAGGATTATGCAAGGCAGTGACACCTTTAGTGCTGTCAGTGAAGTTTGTGAAAACATTACCTTGAAGAAACTGTTTTCCAGTGACCATTAGTGGTGCACTGAAAGTGGTTTGTGATTTGTTTTTGTTCGGGGAGTAAGGAATCCAGTGTCCAGGTTCACTGACTCTTTGCTAAGAGGCACTTTGTCACAAAGACAGTAGCAATAATTTGGAGAATGTCCTGGAAAGAGTTGCCAAAACTGTAAATTGAACTGTGGTCTGAGTGCTGAACTGCTGCCAGTTCTGGACACTCCTTGATGAAGATCAGTCACAGTTCTTACCTTTGCTGTTCTCCAATGTCATGTGGCTTAGCAGGAGCAGGAAGCTGATGGGTGTGCAACATGGCTGGATAAGATAAGACCTTTTATTTTAAATAAAGGTTGGAAATAATTATTAACTGAATAAATTATGGGTTTTTGCCAGGCTCTGTTTTACCATAGAGCTATAATAATATGTAAAGTCATCAGAAGTGTGAACTTTAGGAAAATGCCCAGGGAGACATTTCAATAATATCATGGATGACATTTTTTAGATCCTTGAGAGATGATGATTAAACAGTCTCTAACTTTGAGTTTTATGTTGTTAGAATTTTATCAGAAAGAACTGTGAATAGTGAGAGCTGTCTAAAGAAGAACTCTTATTACAATATAAAATATTTTGTGATTTTCTCCCAAAGTCTTAAATTTTATTGAAACATTTCTATTTTGCTCAAACTGAATTAACAAATTTTTAAGAAACAGTTACATTTCTGAAAGGCAGAAATAAACTTCACATCCCAGATGTGCAACTTAGTACAAATCAGTGTAAAAAATGGACCCACAGAACTTCCAGTGAAAGAAAATTGACTTTTGCTTCCTGTTCATGTGTTGTCAGGTGTTTTATGGTTGTCAGGCTGCACTTGGGTTATTCTTTCTCTGTATGTGTTTCTAAGTTCTTTCCTCAGTGTTTAACTTCATCAAACTGAGCTTTCAGAGGCATGTCAATAGCAAGCAGAGAACTGGGTGTATCTATCAAAAAGGAGATTTTTATTCAAGCGAAGCCTTCAGTGAAGTGTGAGCAGCATGTAGGACAGTGGCTTCTGAGTGTGCCAAGACCATTTTAATATTGTTGTTTCGATGGTTTCTCCAAACCAAAGTTATTGCTTAGAAAGTTTATGTTCATAGTGCTAAAGGTTATTTGTTTCATTTGGAGAGGATCCAAACCCTGTTTTCTAAATGGCTGTTTTGTTCTGCACAACCTACTCCCCAGTATTTTAGCATGAAATGGACTCGAATTCAAATTATTTCCATCATATTTACTCTCAAAATGGGAAATATTTTCAGATGTAGCACATTATGATGGAGTCATGAAGCTCAGTACTTCACAATGGTTAGATATATCAGCATGTAGGCCATGACATATTTCTTGTATATGACTGCATACAACTATTTAAGAAACATACTCCAAAAGTCTATTAACTTTTTAATGATTTAATAGTGGTGTTGTAAGAAGTGGCAGTTAGGCTAAAAACAAATTATAGAGAGGCAGGGGTGTCTAGTAGATTTTTTCTATCCTCTGGTATATATATATTTTTAACCATACAGTTTTTTTTCTGAAGTAGAGATGCTTTGCTTAACGTGAAAGTTTACCAACATTGCTCCCGCTTATAAACAGGGAGAGGGATTGCAATTTGGCAGCTATCAGGCTTTTTGTGACCCACTTCTTACGCTTTGTATAAATAATTAAAGAGCTGGTAAATAAATGTATCTGTCCTGTCTACTGTGTCTTTGAATGGAATACATTCTTATTATTCCTGGCTTTGTCTAAGCCAAATTGTATCCTGAGCTACCTGCAATAATAGTGTTGCTGCTCTACTCGGTCTGTGAAGGGGCACTAGAGCTAAACTTGGGAAAACAGGACTTGCTAAGGCAGCTCTGCCACTGAGTTACCATGGACGAGTGATTTTACCTCTTCACTAATCTTCAGCCTTTGTCTCTCTTGGCATCTTTTTATGCTCTTAAATCTGGAATGTATTTCGACATACAGGATAAAGTAGGGCATTGTCAGTCTGAAAAAGAGCTAATGAGCTGATTTGAGTTAAAATAAATATCCATACCTTGTTACAGGCATGAGTGGTGTAAGGGCTGGATCAAGTACTTAAAGTAGGAAAGGCTTGACCAATCTGGATTATTTTGGGGCAGTTGGATTTTTTTCTTCTGTTTTGCTTTAAAATAATTATTCTTTGATTCATAGCAGCTCTCCTCTGTGGTTTATCTCCCTTTCCCAGCTGAAGGTTTTCAGCTCCTCACAGTTTGTTTTTAGGAGTCCTTCCTTTTCCAAAGGAAGCAGGCTGAGCCCGCTCAGCTGGAGGGCAGTGGTGTAGTCCAAGTGAGCTAATCTGCCATCTGCACCTTCCCTGGTGAGGAGCTGGGACTCCCGAATTGCTGGCAGAGCTCCCGCCAGGCTCTGGGATCTGCTGCCCCACCGCTCTGCCTGCCTGTGGGGACTGGAGCTGAGGGCTCAGGATCAGCTCCTCTTGGCTTTGCTCTCCTCCTGCACAGATGGATCTTTCCACTGAACCTGCCTTTGGTTTTATATATTAATAGACCTTTAGTTTAGTATATTAATTTCTTGATTATTAGAATATATGAAATGACAAAATCATCTTATGTATATTCTTCCATTCAATGTTATCAGTTGTTACCAAGCCAGTTATTTAAAGAGTAGCTTACGCATGGTAATAGCACTAAAAATATTAATGGGTGAATTTTATGATTAAAATTATAAAACAGTGAGAGCATATTTTAAGAACATTAACACAGTTCTAGAAAATAATTCCAATTGCAGTCTACACTGGGAAGACAGATCATTCCTGAGGTATTACTGTCAGTTGCAGTAAATTATTACTATAAATATGTGCTCTTTACTGCTATTAAATATAATCTCTGAATGTGTAAATAGATGTTATTGTTCTATAAAATCACTGATTTTCTGCTCAAATCATCGTGTCTAAAAAAAACCCCATTTAAATATTCCAGTAAAAGAAAGTATGAAGAATTCAGCTACATTTTCTTTGGCAACTAATTTATTACATGGGTAACCCAAATTAGTTTACTGTTTGATTAACACAAGCATAAGCAATGCACCAAGAAGGGAAAGATTTTTGTAACTATTATCAGGGTAAAGTAAATTATGTGAAATTGCAGTCAGCAAACAGGCTATTGTTCACACACTGTGCCCTTGAAAATAAATGCCAGATATATCTGAAACATATGAACAAATCTGAAAGCTAATATGGACCTGATCCAAAGGCTACTGAAGCAAACGGAAAGATTCCCACTGACTCCAGTGAGCTCTGGCTGAGGGCCAGAGAAAGTAACATTCAAGTTCAAGAGCCAGGCTGCCAAAATGCAATTGGAAATGTTTCTTGTCCTTTGCCAGGCTCCGTGGGGAGAGACATCAGCTGTCTGGATTCTTGCAGCAGAAAGCATATATTTGGGATGTCCATCTACTGCTGTACAGGCTATTTATAAACACTGAGGAACCACAGACTGATGGAGGCGGGGAGGGACCACGGCGGTCACCTGGTGCCACCTCCCTGCTCCAGCAGGGTCAGCCCAGAGCCCCGGGCACAGCATTGTGTCCAGCCGGTGCTCGAGTCTCTCCGGTGAGGGAGACTCCACAGCCTCTCTGGGCAGTCTGTTCCAGGGCTCGGTCACTGCGCAGTCAATAAATTCTTTCTCTTATTTAGGTGGAATTTCCTGTCCATCATTTTCTTCCCATTGCCTCGTGTCCTGTTTCTTGGCACCACCTTTTTCAGAGGTTTTCGGTACCATAGAGCCTGTCTGCTGTTGTGCTAAGGATTGGACGTGTTGAAAATTTAGTTTTCTTTCTTTGTGTCATTCCCCTGTTTCATAAACTGCGTCCTGTGACAACGATAATACCTGCAGGTGCTCATTATTAACAGGCCACAAACATGCACACCTTGCTGATGGAAATGCTGCCTAGTTGGGGCCTAATCTGCTCTGTTCTGGAAGTCAGGTGGAAAGGTTTCCCATTCCATTGCTAGCTGCACTTCTTACTTGAACAATGCCCAGGTTTGGTGACTCTATTTTAGTAACAGCCTGTTTTGAAAAATATATTTTCTTGATATGGGGCAGTATTTGAAGTAGTAGTTAATTTCTGGCACCTTTTGAGGTGGGGACCTTTACTGAGCATTCAGGACTGTGGTTTCCAAGTAGTGGTTGTATAAAGTGAACTCTTACTGAACCAATTTTTTGACTGGAATTGTACTTTTCAGCGAGCGACAAAACACTCTGTTAAATATAAACTTTGTTTACCCTGAAGAGAAAATTTTGCTTGTTATGCTAAGTTATGCTAAACAGAACTATATGGAGGACCCCTTATTTAAGTTAAACAAAATGCCAATCAAGTTTTATTCACTGTTTGTTCTTTCTTCTTGTGTTTTTGCAAAACCCTCACTTATGGCCAGCTATCATAATAAGATACATCACAGTGCAAACATGTGTTTATTTCAGAACATGGAAGAAAACATAAGAAAATGGTCTCTTCAACCACAGTAGAAGATATAGTTATAACCATTATAGAAATAAATAACAATGATTTAATTAAAAGCCTTTAGAATTACATTTTTAAATTAAAGAGGGATTTTTGTAATAGCTCAGGATTATCTGTTTGTATTTTTTCTGGTGGGTTTCTTCTCTCTGTGTAAAATGGAGGGCTCAGTTCCTGTAGATATCAGTCAAGGAAATGCACAGTTTACTTAGTAATATGCAGCTACTCTCAAATCTGTGGATGACTCATGGATCACTCTTCCTTTTAGCCAACAATATCACATTGCTATGTTCTTTTCAGATAGGTTGGAAAAGAAAATCTTTACGACTTTATTCCTGAATTCTGCCAACAGAGCAATCTCCAACCTGTTTGTGTGTTGAAAAATAGAGCTTGAATACAAGTGCAGAAACTTGTGTGGATAACATTATCTGAAAAATAAATAATATTTTCAGGTTTACCCAGTGCTTTGAAATAAGAAATACTCACTTCACTTATGAAAAACTTACTATAATTTATATACAGGGGATACACTAAATGAAGTTGGGGCTTTTTTTGGTGCATGTGTATTAAGACTGGTATATTGACACATCTGTAGAACAGCCATCAGAGTGTTTTCTGCGTGGGGTTTGAGAAATCATGGTCTGGCTGGTGCTGATCAGCAATGGTGCTTCTGATGAACTGGGGTCCCTGTCTCTCTGCAAATGCTGAGAACAAGAACACAGAAGCAGCTGAGAACAGAGGGAAGCAGTAATTCCCACCCTTTCCCTCTGTATATATGAACAACTTGTATGCTTACTGGGATCTTTGCCGTGCCCTAGGGCAGCCAGCTGCTGAGCTGGACAATCTGCAGGTAGAATATGCTGATAAAGCTGTATGTGCCCTTGATTTTATTGTAATTTTTTATTGTCACCGTTGTGTGCTGATTGGGTGCAGAGTTTTACACTCAAGACACAAAATTTACCAGCTTTGCATATTTTATTTGTGAAAAGCATACCTTGTTGATCCACTGTAATACTTTACAAATCAAGCTATGTATCCTGCTGGTTAAGCTGCACAGCTTATTAGCAACAGTAAATGAGTAAACAAGAATTTCATCAGCAAGTGAGGGGTGCATGTTACTTCCATTGCAACGCTAATTTTATTTTGTCAACATTGTGCTTTTAAAAATTCACTTTTAATACTGAATATTCTTTCAGATCATTTTTTGGGTTGGGAAGATTGCACTTAAAAACAGGTCAGGGAATTTAAGATGATATATTTCTGCTATCCTAATTTTGAATAAAGCAAATTATTCAGTCATTATTGAACAACTTGGCACTTTTTTGTATTTTTCTTGTGTAAATTGGTCTTTACTAGAATAAATGCACACTGCTAAAGATTTGTATGTTATCAATTAATGCAGTTCTTTTCTTCTGCTGAAATTAGTTATTCCTGGAACCGAGCTTAGGCATTATTGCTTTATTGAACTTGTAACAACACTGCATTTTGAGTGCTTCCATTGAGTTTAAATACATGTTTCTAGTCTATATTAAAAATCCTAATTTCTTTGTTCCCAAGTTTTAATCTGCCTTTTTTTTTAATTAACTGCATTTCAGCATAATTTTTCAGTAAATATCTTTATAGTTTCTTCTTCCAAAAGTTCCTATTCCATGTTTTTGGTTTTTTTTTGTTGGCCAGCTAAGATTCAAATGTGAAAAATGAAACAAGATTGTTAAAAGAAACTGAATATGGGATCCAGAATGTTGTTCCTTGACAAGTTTTCAGTTTTACTGAACCCTTTGCCCAATTAATTGTTTCAGTATCTGAAGCATCTCTAGATCAAGAGTGAAACAGCTCTAATTTTCTCCTTGTTAACAATAAAATCTTTTATCTTTACTCAAAGAAAAAGGTTTCATTTTCTCCTTTCATTTTCTCACAGCTGGGTTAAGAGAGATGAGAGTGCATTTGTTTGTGTATTTTAGCAAAGCTGGAAACTCTCAGCTGGTCCTGGAATTGTCACAACTGTAACTTAAGGACTTGCAGCACAAGAATATTGGAAGCCTTATTTGTTAAAAATAGCTCAAAGAAAAAGATGTGTCTTGGTTTAGATGTTGTTAACACAGAGGCACTAACACATCCCCCAAAATGGGATTCTACCTCTTAGAGCACTGTGGTTCTTGGCATGGCTGAAAGACAGCAAATTCGGTAAACTGAGAATACATTAATAAGTTGATAAAAATGCTGATAAGCACTGCTTCTTGCTCTTTCCCTGCCTCTTCTGCAGTCCAATAATAAGTCTGAGTGTGCAGTAGAAGGATTTTGACATTTGTATTATGGTCACTGTCAAGTTATTCCTCCCTCTCCCCTGAAAATGCAGCTTCAAGAAATCATTAAAGGTGAAGTAGAGAGGCCGGATCAGGCAGCTCTTGCTGTGCTTTCAGACAAACTCTTGCCATCTTCAGGCTGATTCCTCTACTCTGACTTACACACTCTTTAAAAACCCATGCAGGCTCTGGGTGACACAGAGAATACAAAATATGCTAAGGTTGCTTTCCAACTCCTTAGGGTTATTTTATCTGTTTTGGCCTTGGTAAGGCAAATCTAAAGTAATCTACCTGAGAAAAACAACTGCTTGAGATGCCAAGAGCAGAGGGTATTCTAGGGCAGTGAAACTCTTGTTATCACATGCATAATTTCCACAGGAAACCTAAAGCTGAGGCTGGCTATGTATTCAAGCATAGGATTTAATAAGGCAGGTGTTTTACTGACATGCACTAGTTTGAAGCTGACATAGGCAGAAAGACAAGAGGCATTGTTTCCCTCAGATTATTCAGGTACAACATTTGCTATTCCTGTATTTGATTTTACACCACCATCAGATCTGCAATTACCACACTCAAAACCACTTGAAATGTTCTAGTGAATTCTGTTGTCTAAAAATATGTCAACTTTTGTGTCAAATGTGAGGATTGAATTTGTCATTTAAGCAACAGAAAAATGTCTCTGCTAATTGCACATTTAAAGCAAAAGACATAACTGAGTGAATTTCACTCAGGTTTAAGGAAAAGATGTGAGTTGATTCATATGACAACATGTTGAGTTTGGTATTAATACTTAATTTGACTAAGACATAATCACAGAGTCAAATTTCCCAGACCATTGAATAGATGGTTGAGAGGACAAATAGTTCAGCACAGTTCCTGTCATTTCTTGATCATCAGGAGGTCTTGGTGACCTTATAAAAGGCTGAAAGTCGTTCTCATTCCAGGCATTTTGGTAGCAAAAACCACTTGACAGTACTATGCCAGTTGCATTCTGAGAAGTCCAGTGATTTCCAGTGACAATAAATGAGCTGTCTTCCTGATCACAGTAACTGTAAAATTTTGTGATGTTTCCATACCCACCAGAGCACTACAGTCTTTGCAATCATGCTGAGCTTTGAATGGGCAGTTACTGTGCTGTATATTGATCTAGGAGTCATGAGTGAATGTTGTATGAAATCAATGCCTCCTGTGCAGCAACACCAAAACATTTGGGATATCTGGATTAGAGTAGGATTTGATTTGTAGATGACGTTTATGTCCCTGTCTATTTATGTTTTCTCTGAAATGAATCTTTTGAAGCAGAATTTCTCTAAGCACCTTTCCATCCAAATGAACTTTTGTGCAAGAAGAGATCCTCTTAATTAGACCTTAAATCTCTGCTAAGGATTCACAAGATGGAATGCTACAGCGAGGCAAATGGAACTGTCCTTGCCTAGGAAAAGGACAGTTAATTTGCTGTGACTAATTGGAAAACATATTTGCATATTAATATGCAAAATGAAAGTGCAAGCTGTGATTTTGCCAGGCAATGGAATCATGTAAAAGATTGATGTATGAGGTAGCATTCTCGAAGTCTACATTATTTTGTATACTTTGTTTTATCAAAATGAGGAAAGTTGCTGAATTAGGAATGGGAGATGCTCACCTTTATTAGCATAGAAAATGAAAGGATGAACTGAGAAAGGGAAAGACCTGGTCAAAAATAGATAAATCCATAAAAATTATCTATTTTTGTATCAAAATAGTCCAGTACTAAAGAAATGAACTATATAAAAGTACCCTTGTAAACCCAGACAGTCCAGTCAAAAAAAACCACAACCCTGAGAGGTAGAGAAGACCTTACAGTGTCAGGCAACTTTTCTTTTCCTTTTGCACTATGAGGCCTCTAGGGGAAGAAAGGTAGGACGTGCATTTGAGAAGCACGTTTTGTAATCTGGTAAAGCTGCTAATTTAGGCTTAGCTGAGACTCAACTGAGATGGGAACAGTTAACAAAACAGCTTTATGAAGCTGAAAAACACTATGACTTGCGATTTTCCTAAGCGCATTTCAAGTTGGGAGAAAAGGAAGTCGTCCTGCACTTGTCATCTGGAACACTGAAATGACTTACTTGTCCAAAGACTCTTCTTTTTGTGGAAAAGGGGTAGGGATATGAAATCCTGTTTGTCCTTTGAACTACTTCAGCAATATTTCCCTCCCAAATGTTTTAGTTGGAGTAGATTGCACCATTTGATGCGCCTTGTCCCCAGGTGCTGTTTGCTCCAGCACCAGGTGGGGATCTGTTTAAGCAGATGAAGGTGATGCCATTCAGGGAGGCATCTGCAGGTACAGAGACTGCCCCTGCCAGCGCCTCTCCCTTCTGCTTTGATCTGCCTTGCTCCAGTCCCCTGATGTGCCTGTGGTTTCTGTGTCTTTGCTTTTCTGTGCAGATGCTGATCTCCTTCACCTGCATGCTTCATAGAAAATGGATTCTTGAGGTGGATGCTCCCACATGGAAACTTTCTTGTTCTCCCATGGTCTGCACCAGGAGCTGCCTGTTTTGAATCAAAGGGTGGAATACACCCCTCTGGTTTTCCTTTTCAGACACCTTGTCAGTGTCAGTTACTGTCAGCTTTAGGAACTTCCTTCTGCCTCTTATTCTGTCCACGTCTCTGAGTTCTGCCCCAGCTCTTCCAGCTGCTGCCATTCTCCGCTGAGCTAATAACAATCTTCAACAGAAGAGGAAAGAAAACTCCTCAGATCCCCAGCCATTGGTATTACTACATGTTTTCCTGTAGCTGTGTCTTTAGGACAGCCAGTGGCAGGAGACTTGCTGCAAGATCTTGCACTCTCTTGCCTTGGTGGCACCTGTCTGTCCCCAGCACACACGTCCAGACTGCCCCGGTGTCTGTGACAGGTCACCTCTGCTGCCAGCAGCCATGCTGCTGCTTGTTTTCTCATTCAGATCACCTGAGAGGGAAGAGATTGTAATGGAAACAATGGTAATACACTAAAATATTAAATAAGATACACAAAAATATATGTATAAGAAAATGATACTCTTCTATCTTCTCTCATTCACAGACCCTCCCTGTTGAATTTGGAGATGTAGTGATAGTCATTGCCTTCTCTGTGTGCTTTGTGCTAAAGGGCTGATCTCCCCCTTAAAAGTACAAGGTATTTTGAAGATATTGTGCAATCTAACATCTATCCTTCAATGTTTATATAGTCATTCAATTCACCTGAAAAGTATCTTACCTATATTTTTTATTTATTTTTTTTTTTTTACTAAAAGATTCTTGAAAACTGCTAAGGCTAAACCACTGTTTTTATTCTGTATTACTTAATAAATATTTGTCTTAAGCTGTTAAGCTTTCTTATCTTAAAACTTTGAGTTTGTATATATACAATTAGATATAGATATATATTTGGTTTAATGAAGGCCAGCAAAAGTGAAATTATCAAAGACTTGTTGGACATAATCCAAGCAAACATTTTCAATGCTACCAGGCTTTAATATACAACCTGTTCTTCCTGCAGTCACAAAATTCCTCTCTCCCTTGATCTGTTTGCTTCTTTATTAGAAACCTAGAATTGGATCAGCTCATACAAGATTATTTCTTCTCAGATTCTAATACTTTAGATAAATTTATGTCCATGAAAACTTGTAATTTTCCATGTTTTGATCAGTGTGCACATTCTGAACCCATCCTTGCTAAAGCGCCCTTTGCTGAAGAGCCTATGAGCTGGAAATTATTTCACTTTGAAAAACATCCAGTATATTATTAAAACCATTTCCTTGGTCATATCCCTACCATGTTAGTCACTGTTCTCTTCATAGGGGCTAATTAAACGTTATGCTGCTAATCAATGTTGATAGACACAAAGTACTGTAATGTCTTCTGGCTTTATGGATTATGCTAATGGCCATCTGCCTATTATTGATAATTTGTTCTTCAGTTGCTGGAGGGGGAGGAAGGAGCTGTTTGGTTAACTGTAAAAGGGAGCTATTTGGTTTATGATGCATTCAGCTGTTTCACCAGTTGTCTTTAGCTATTGAAGTTACTATAACTGCAGAGAATACAGTTTCATCAAGGTCTGAATTTTCTCTAGTTATTGTATATGAAATTTGTATGTTCAGACATCTAGAATACATCATGAGTGATAAGAGCTTGATGGCAATGAGCTTATGAAGTACTCAATGTGTTAAACCAAAGGTGGGTAGATACATGATTAAATTTCATACTGCAGTTGCCTGAAATGCTATTGACTATGAAGAGTAAAAGGCCATGAAAAAAATCTAACTAAAGTCTGTAACACGGAAATCTCTGACAAAATCTGTGTGTATAGAGACTGCCTCAAATAACTGAGAATCTGAGCATACTCCACTGGCAGCTGGAAAATATCAATTATAACAATTTGGAAGCTCTTCTCAGAGAGGTAACGTGTACTCCTGTTTTCATGTAGTGTGATAGACAGGATCAGATATTCTCCAATATGAAACACTTTGGATAGCAGCCCTTTAGCAGCCTATTAAAATTTGCAAAGCCATCTCGGGTTCTACTGAAGTTTTACTGAGCTGCTTTGGCTGCCTTATTTCTCAACCAGAGCAGAGAGCTCTGACACACAGCGAGAACAGAGGAAACCCTGATGCTGTCAGTAACAGAGTTAGCTGGAAAATATCCACAGCTATTTCAAAACATGAACACACAGTTCACTTTTCTGTAACACTTCTTATTGCTTCTTGATGAGCTACTGCAACATAAGGAAAAACTGAAATTAGAAATTTGGAACATTTTGGTAGGAATTTTAAATAAAACACAAAAGAGTTTTTCAACGAAGCTTTCCCTAGAACTATTTGGGAGTCACGTCAACACTTAAAAATAAAGGAAAGGTTCTAAGCTGTAATCACATTAAAGAGCTTACACATTTGACTTTTCTTTCTTGAGGAACTATGTAAGTGTGAAGTTTTAGAGCAGATTAAATTTCACTTTCTTCCAAGACCTTAAACTAATCTAGAAATACTCAGTGCTGAGAAAGGGAAGCCTTCCAAATAGAACTTCAAAACTCAGTGAAGGAGACAGGATTGTTATGTGGAAGGGGATTGTCTGACTGATGGAATAGCAATTTTTGGCAAACACATTGTTACCACTGAATGTTGTGCAGGTACTGCTTTTCATTTGACTTTACAAGCAGTGTGTGTGAATAGTAGATATCAGTAATGACCTCAAGACTCCTTGCAGTAACCAAAACTTCACAAACCCGAGAGTTTGTATCAGGATGCCTGGCAATGAAGGGCACCACTGAGAGTTCCCCCAGGCAATCTGGAGAAACTCAGCTTGAGTTCTGTGAGTGCTTTGAAGAGCCATTGAAATGCTGGATCAGTAAACCGAAGCACTGAACAGTGCAGGTTGCTCTGAATACAGTTCTTATAAACCAGGAAAGTATGAATGGCCAGATCTAGCACAAAATGAAATTACTGTCATATATATAATCTTTTTAGAACTGGCCGATATTCTCTCATGCAGCAGCAAAGCAGATTTCCTGTGTGTTTCTTACAAACTTAGACGTGGATCTTCAACCCCTGATGGCACTAACAAGCTATTGAGGGTCTAATGAGCCACACCTGGAGCCTGAAGACCCTCTAGCCCTTCTAATCCCACCCTCATTTTTTCCCAGGATCCTTATTTAAGCTCAGTCTTTTCTGTATTTTATAGGATAGGTTTGAGGAGCTGCCCCTTCATCCTGCACTTGTTGCTGTTTTATTTTTATATTCCTTTTGAATTAATTTTTAAAATTTTGTTTAGTCCTTAGATATCTTAGATTCCCTAGATACTTGAAGGTGGAGTATTGTGATTTTCAGTTATACCTCATATTTGTCTACTATGGCTAAAGACAAAAACACAGTTATCAGGGATTCCCCATGACTGATAACAGGTTTATGTCCTAACAACACTCCTATTAGATTCCCTCAGGGTCACTTCTGCATCTAGCACATTGCTAGGACTTCCATAGAGGAAAAAATATTCTTTAGGCTACTATTGTTGTATCGAACTGCCCATTTGAAGACTACTCTGCAAAATTTATTATCTGCTTCTAGAAACTGGGAAAAAAAATATAAAGAGGTATTGTTTAATCTTATTATTAAACAGTGCTGGTTACTTTGGAAAGAACTTCCATTTTTGAGATTATTATTTTTATTTTAATTATTATTAATATTAGTGTTTTTAGTACTTTTCTGCTTATGAAATCTGATTTTCCTAAGCAGCTGATATTTGTTATAGGTGACATTTATTACAGACGTTCTCTAGGAGGTGTTATGTGACAATAGTGTTGCAAAGGAGTCACTGATTCAAGAGAGCTGGCACTGCTTTGCTGTTTGGTTTTGAGGAACAGATGGCAGGATAAGGTGTACAAGAAGCACAAACCATGGTGCTGAATGCAGAGGCCAAGGGCAGTTGGATACTCCAGTAATGGATATTTGTGTATCCAGGAAAATTATGTTGGTGTGTCCAGTATTTTACAGGAATTCTAGACAGACTAACAGGATGCATATTCCTGTCTAAAATATCCCAGCATGGTACCTGTTAACCACTATAACAAAGAACGATATCTGGCTTTTCAACACAGCTCTGAGATGGGTTTCTAGACAGAACTGCCAATGGGGAGGAGGGATGTAGCTTCTGACTGGAATTGCACAGGAATAGCTTCAAGGAGGGGAACTCTCTCCATTTGCTTCTTCAAGTGCTTGGATTGCAAACCTGGTTCACAGACCACTTGTGTGCTGGGGTGGGCAATATGGGCACTCTTTTGAAAATATGTTCTGGATAGAACCAAAGAAATCAGCCCTGTGCTTGTGAAAAGGACCATTACCAGATGTGAAAGACTTACTGGCATGAGAAAAAGTCACTTCTGTGGGTTAATTATGAAAATTTGTAGCATATTAATAATCAGAATTATCAGAGAATGAGTGATCAGAGCAGCCAGGTTCTTGTGTGTTGACACCAGTGTTATGACCCTTTGTTATTAAATGCAATAGTCCTCTGAAAAGAAGTCAAACTGCACAAGATCCTTGTGAAGGTACCACACAGATGATGGGGCAGCTGCAGAACTACTTACTCTGTGTTTCCATGGGGGAAATAAAAAGGCACATTATGCATAGATGAATATTTTTAATTACTTATGACTGAAGTGGGCTACATCTGTTTTCTATAGCAGTATAAGGAGTGTCAAATAAAAGACTGCAAAGTTTGCAGTCCCCTGTGCAAAAGAGCATCCTAGGGGATTGGTTAAGGCAGTCAAGAGAAATTCAGTGCTTAAACTAAAGGAGAGTCACGGGAGAATAGACGTGAAAGCATTGTGGATGGCAAATTGATCTTGACATTCAGCATCTTTTGTTCAAACTCAGTGCATTTCTTTGGATACTCATGAAGGGAAATAAATGTTGAATAATTGACTTGAAAGCAATTTGTGCTGGGAATGATTTTTGCTAAGTGTAGCTTTGAAAGGACCTCACATCATGTCAAGGAACGAATAATGCTTTCGTTGACCAGCTGGCAGTAGAGTTTAAAAGCCGTCAAAGAAAATGAAGCAAACGGAGTGGTTTTAGCAATTTGTTGGTATAGTAACCCCGTGACTTGTGTTTATCACAGAAAACAAGTTGTTGGGCTTTAAATGAGGCAGCACTTTGCATGACAGAAGTGTGGCTTTAGTGCAGTTAAGCCATGGGTTGTTTAAGCCTAATGAAAAAAAAAAAAAAATCCGTGCTGTTTTTAAGAGGATGCTCCTGTCCTGCCTAATTTCTGTGCCAGACAGCATTGTCTGTGAGAAACCGAGCAGCTCACTGGAAACACATCCCTCTGATTCACAGATCTGTGTTTCATCCTGCAGTTTTTGCTCACAGTAATCTGCAAAAGAACCTGTTTGCCCTCTCTGGGAGTAACAGCAGGAAACAAATCTTGTCCTGCACGTTGCAGATTTGACTGCAGTTCCACAGGGCAGCCTGGGTCAGTGAGGCAGTCTGCTTCCTTACCAATGCTCTGAATATTTATTGTAAATCTGACTGTCAGGATACTATGGATTTTTTGAAAAGTCTTCCTTGGTGTTACAAAATGACCTTGGTTCTCTGGGCTTTTTTCTGCTGTAGTCAGTGTAGGTTTGTGGCTATTTGGCTTTGTGGTGCTGAGTGAGAGTCTTGCAAGCACAGCACAGAATTTTAGTAGGAGATTCTGATGTCTGTGTTCCAGTTGAAGAGGAGCAAGGTTGCAGAAACTGCAAGAAATGTGATGCTGAGGATGCTGAACAGAGACACGTGGAGGCACTTTTTGTCATGGCCTGATCACATATCTCAGTGTAGTTCACAAGTTGATTACAGGACCACCAGAAGATAAATTTATTTAACTGCTGTAAATATTACACTACCAGTAGGTAACAAACTTACCAGGGAACGCTGTATTTTGCTATGCCTTGTTTTGTACTAAGGGTTGAGGAAAATGTGTGCAAACCCAGAGGATGTCAGAGTGAAAAATAACAGATGAAAGCTTAGATTGAAGTTTGCTGTGAGGGCAAGGCTGAGGCGTCACACCTTTGCAGCAGTGAAACCTATTGATCCTAACAGGATACAGCACTTTACCACAGTCAGCATAACAGTTCCCAGATTCCTGGATTCTCCTGAAACAGAGTGAGGGAACAAACCCACACACTTACACTACAGAACTTTAGGAGGAGAGACCCCTCCTTTGGTAATCAAGAGAGACACAGCTGTGCTGAACAGTGGCTACCAGAAAAACAAATTATCCAAATGCAGTTTGGTGGGAGACATGCAAGTCTGCCAAAGATGTAAAGAACACCCTGTGGAGAGTTAGATACTTGCCCCTTTTTCCACTTGGTCTCCTTCAGTTTAAGAAAAGTATTTCAAATGTAATGTGATCTTTTTTCCTTTATCACATCTTTTTGTGTGTTAACTCAAGCATATTTGTATGTGTTTAACTACGATTCTGATGGCAATTTGATGCAGCGTGAAGTTAAGTGCCTGTGCTTTACTAAGCAGTGACCTTAGGGAAAGTCCTGATCCTCTCCCTCATCTGTAACCAGCCTGCTGATCCAAAGAAGGCAAAACTGGTGGAGAGGATGCAGAAAGCAATAGAAGAGGGCAGTGCTGGACTAAGCTGGCCAAGCCTGAGAACGTGTAGAGAGCTACCCAAGGAGTTGGAAGCAGCCTGTAGCAGCAAAACCCCCTCCAGTGCAGAGCTGGAGTATGAAAGAGGTTCATTACCGATGTTATCTGATACCAGCAGAAGCAGAGACTGAGGCTGTGGCAGCAAAGCCAGATATGCAGCTTCCTGAACTTTAGGAATCTGTGGCAATGACTGAATGATTTCCTTCTCAGGTGAGTCACCAAGCTGTCCACAGGTCAGGTGTCTGTGTGACAGCAGGGGGTGCAGCCATGTCGCAACTGACTGATGAGCTCGAACCCTGAAAACACTTTAGTAATGTACAATTTTCCAGATTTCAATTAGAAATAGCTCTGGCTTGGACCTGCTCTAATAAATATCTTACAGTTCATCCTCAGGACACTTTTTGAGTAGAGGACCACATCTTGGTCAATACTAACCTATTAGCAGAGTATGAACAAATTTCGGTTAAACTTTTCTTGCTGCTGTCCCAGATCAGAGGTTTTGCTGAGGTGTTGCAGCTGAAGGCTCTAGCAGAAAATTATGTCCCTTTCAAGTCTTGCGTTGGTACTTAATCTTTATTACTTTATCAGGAAATTGCATCACTTACCATGTTGGCTTTTTAAAAGATGAACAGTGTTAAAAGCTTTGGATGAAAACAGAAAATATAATGATGTCAGTATGGTCTTAATTTCTAAGTAAGTCTACAGAAAGGAGAGGCTAATGCAATAAGTCTGT
The DNA here is from genome assembly GCA_013390045.1 of Picathartes gymnocephalus. Taxonomy (NCBI): domain Eukaryota; kingdom Metazoa; phylum Chordata; class Aves; order Passeriformes; family Picathartidae; genus Picathartes; species Picathartes gymnocephalus. Next base: position 123,818 of record WEKY01058205.1, read on the forward strand.
GTCTGACCTGCAATGACATCCCCTTTTAAAAACCTTAAATACTGTTTTCCACAAGACAGCTGCATGAATCTTTGGGCAGAAAAGTGAAGAACAACCTGAAAACTACAGGGGCCATGTTAGGCAGACTGAACGTAATCAGCTAGAGTGGGATTTGGCTAGGACAATGGAATTAATTAAAAACATATTATATGGGGGTTGAGTGACCAGAAGAAGAGAGGATCCTGCTGGATGGATCACAGAGCAGCGAGGGCAGGGCAGGCAGAGCCCTGATCTCCTGCCCTGGGCAGCAACACTGGCTCAGAACTCACTCACAGGAGGAAGGGCTCTGTCTTGTCTGATTTATGCTGAAGTGTGGCAGCTGTGACATGAGAAGTAGTTTTTAGACTGTTGTGAGAGTGATGCTTTTTGTTTGCTTCTTCTGCACCAATAAAAGAGGGCAGGACACAATGAAGCAGGAGGTTTCCAGTAGATGAGATGTATAGCTGAAAATGAGAATACCTTGGTTTCTCTTTATTGCTAGGCCTTGGGGAAAAAAGGTACTTAAACTTGGTGATTTAGTTTGCCTGCCCATAATGAAGAATAACAACACTTTCCTATTTAAAACAATCTGAAGCTTAATTCCTGCAAAGTGGTGTGATTTTTGGAAGAAATTTTTCTAAGATGTTAAGTAAACCAGTCCTGTTCAAGCTCGAATGTCTTGGTGTGATGTTGTCCACAGGGAACTAAAGCACACACTGAGAAACTGCTGATGGGGTAATTTCAGTTTCTGGAACCATTTGATGAGGGACCTACTGGTGAAATGAAAAAGAAGTAAAGTCCAGACCTCTAGAATGTAATTTTTCCTGAACTCAAAGTTGGAGATAACATTAAAATCCATTCCTCCATCTGCCCTATTTTTTTAAAACAGCAACCCTCAGCTAGAGTTAACTTCAGAAACAGGGAATTTTTTTTTTCTCATTTTCCTTCTCCTGATTGAAACATACCTTGGTGAGAATGGATGGGCCTAAAATTTGGTAAATCATAGAAAAGATTTAGGGAAATCCCATTTTTTTCTTCCAAAATTCCTTTCCAAAGGAGCAGGCTGAAAACTAAGTCGCTATAATTCCATTTGTCCTGTGATTCAAATCTTTTGCAATTCCTTTATTACATCATAAATTTTAGAATCAGGACTATACAGTTCTTTTTTTTTAGCATTCTTTCTGCATATGATTGGGCACGGCTCTGCCTTAGTGCAGGGATTAGGGCATGAAATTAGTGCCTTATTTCTCTTTTCTGCATGTGGATTTCAGGCTTTTTCTGTTTTGTTCAGGGCAGTAGCTCAAAAGGATCCACTCTGCTGCTTTTGTTGAGCCCCAGCAGAGCCAGTCAGAGCAGTAGAGTGTCTCTGACATTCAATACACTTTCTAGGATGCTTTAGTGGGCATGGCTAAAACTAGGAAATATTCATGCTTTTCTAGTGAGCTCCTTCATGTTAAAACCAAAGAAGAGAATTTTGGTTTTCCTTTGATCTGCCTCCTGTAGGTAGTGGATCACACATTCAGCAAAAAAATATGTACATATGTCAAATATGTGGTTATGGTCATACTGTCATGTTAAAGCATGTGGCAAAGTTGATTAATTACAAGTTAACATTAAAGCAAACTTAAATCTTCTCTGTAATGCAGCTTATCTGGTTTCTCTGTTAGCCTCAGGACTTAACCACCTGGCAGGTACTTATCTATTGTGGTCTGAACTTGTACCCTAACACTTATTATAATATCCAAAATATCATTTCATCTTATCTATTCGTGTAATTTTCTGCTCTGTAATTAGATTTTGTCAGAGTATCTACAAAAGAGCTCTTTTTCCTTCCACACCAATTCTTGCCCCTGTACAAGCTCAACTTAATCTTCTCCATAAACAATTGTTTCTAAATGCATTGAGGTGCATTTAGCAGTTTCTTTGCTTATAGCATTGAAGTACAGGGGTTTATATTTCCTATGTCCTCCTTGGAGAAGCATGATAATGTTTGGTTTAGGAAATAAGACATGCTTGACTCAATTTTTTACACCCTTTTTTGGCTTAATCTTTCATTGTTTGATTTTAAAAAAGAGGATTCTGTTTCTTAAGGGGCATGTGTAATTGAGAAGATGAACATATCAGTAAGAATTTGAACCTAAGTGCAATCAGATACCAGCAATTAAGAAAACGGTACTTTTTACCTGCAAGATGTATTAACTGCACAGCAAATATGAAGCAAACAATCACTAAGGCAGGTCTTATCACTCAGATAGAAATGAAATACAAAGAGGTCATGCAGATTGCTCAGCTGAAGCCGTGCTCTCTCCTGTTGTAAATCAGTGAGGGTTATGTGTCAGATTTGCCACATGAGCATATGTCAGATGCACTTTTTTTGGCCTTAAAACAAAAGGAAAAATCAGGGTCTACAGAAAGAGCAGAGACAGGGTATTATGTGTGGGGAAATAGAAATCCTGGGGGTGGGATTGGTACATTGTGTCTCTGACTGGGTTTATTCAAGTAGCTGAGCAGCTTGAGGCAATATGGAAGAAATAAAAGCTTGACAAAACATTACTAAAATAGGTCTAGAGGAACAGAGAAATTGACAGGTGAATAGAGGAACCAGACTGCCAGAAAATGTTTCAAACCGAGTGTATTTGGTTTTTTTGGTTTTCAAAACTGAGTGTCTTGAAGCCACAAGATCCAGGACAGGTTATTGTGCAGTTGCTGGGGGTCAGAGAAGGGAAAGATGAGCTGAGACTTTTTGTGCATAGCTGGTGTGGGAGAAAGCCAGCCCTCTGCTTGTGTATTAGCCTAGAAATGAATCTCTGTTGGTAAAGATTTCTCTCTGTGTAGAATCAGAGAAAATAAAATTTCATATCCCTTTTCACTTAAAATCACTGAAAAAGCATTGTGAACCAGAAAAGGGATATTCTTAAAGGATGTTAAGAATTCTTAAAAACGGCTGTTGAACTTTCTAAGCACCTGGAAGATGCCCTTCTACCTGGCCACTTCCAAGCTAAGCCCACAATAATGTCTACATAGAAAGAAAACCATGTCAAAACAAACAAGACATTATATTTTCAATCTGTTTCACCTATTCACTTCACAACAGCTATCCATGGACAGGCCAAGACAGAACCCATATAATAGAACACAAAATAATACTCACAGGAGTATATAAAGTCATTTTCTGTAGGATTGGATGCTATTTGGTTACCGGGCAGTTGAGGTGAGTCTGTACCTAAAGGATCTCACACATTTCTGTGCCCACCAGAAGGGACCAGAACCAGAAACTGAATTACCTGTGACAATTTTGAGAGTATTTTGAAATCTTTACAGAAGTAAGGAATTTTTCAAATGTAAATGAGGCTTTATACTGAAACTTTATGAATCTATATGGAAAGTAAACTGTTTCCCAAGGTTTTAGTACTCCTATCCCTAGATGTTTGTGAAGAGTGATATGAAGTGTTTTGAGATGACACCTACCATTTTATTTTGATAAATTCCCTGGGTAAGTGCTCTGAAGTAGAGAGAAATACAGCAGTAAAGAACTGTTGATGGAAAGCACAAACTGCAGTGAGAGGATGGATGGACTGAAGTTGGAAACCAGACTAGATAAATCTAAGGCAATTTAAAGGAATTAAGAACATATAGTAAAATTGACAAATGAGTGATAGCAAAACCAGAAAAACAAGATTAGAGTTCGATGCTGGGAATGGCATTGTGGCTAACTGATAATACGGAGTGTAATATGCTTGGTGAAGCATGGCACAAGAAAAGGCTTTATTTCTGTGATTTGAGCTCGGTGTTTATTAAGACAGTGTAATTTGACAAACTGAATCTGAGGAAGGACAATAAAATAGAACGGTGTGCAAGGGGCCAGAGAGGAGGAGTACACAAAGTTTATGAAATGCAGAAGCAGCCAGGAGTGCTGACATCTCAGGGACTCCTGAGCTCAAAAGCAGCCGTGTGCTGCAGGGTCTGTGGTGAAACCTGCACAGGTGGGAACACGAGCAGCCCTTACAGGGGAACTCACCTGGGAGTTCCTCACGGCAGCCACCGAGCTCAGGGAAGTCTGCAAATCTTCCAGGAATGCCTTTGGAATTGCAGGCTGGCTGATGATGTCCCCAGGGCCTGCAGGGAAGAGCTTTCCTACAGAAAGGAAAGGTAACAATCCCCCGAGGGTATTGTTTTCCTCAGCCCCTCCAAGGACTCAGACTATTCTGAGGTGATCGGCTTGGCGCTGGGTACTGTACCTTGACAAAAAAAAATGTGATATTCCTTATACTGCTGTCATGAAAGGCATGCTTTAAAAATTCAGGAGTCTGGCACGAATAGAAGCAGATATCTGGACTCTTGATTCCATGATCTATTTCAGACATAGTTGACAGAGAGGCACACTATGAATGTTTTCAGGCTTTTCTCCTAATAATTTTTGATGCTGTCACGTTATTTATATAGCTGAGATTGGCAGCTTGTATATTTCTATGAAAATTCTATAGAAAGTGTCAGGAAAAAAAGGTATAATTCAGTTTAAAATGGCAATTAATCAAGAGACTTGAATCTGCTGGAAATGAGGCTTCGTTAGTTCCAGTGCTCAGGAACTGTTTGTTCCCTACTAAATTTTAAAATGTAAGGCATTTTATATAAAAAATGGAAGAAAACAAGGAAGAATTTCACTGGACTGAAATTGGTGACCCCCGTGAAAAACCATTACCTTTTCACACGCCAAATGCAGTGCAGCCAGAACAAAACAGCTGCTGTCTGAGGGAGCCTAAGGTTACCCGTGCTGGGTTACCAGAGACAGAGATATTCCCAATAGGACGTGGTTGTTTTCCTTCTCAGCCATTTCAGCAAGCCATGAACCTGAAAGAGAACTCCTAGGGAGGGCTCATTTTTCAGGCATTCTGCAATTGTCATCTTTTTGCTTTTATATGTGCTGTAGAAGTGTTCCACAGTAGAAAAAAATTGAAGAGCAGCTTTTGAAGTGCAAGGACAAGTCAATCAATTAAAAGCTGTTATGAAGATAAGAGCAATGCTGCCTGTCTTTCATGGTATCTTTGTACAGCACCTAAAAGTTAAAGGTTCAGATCTAACTAATCGTAGGCACAGTAATTTGAATTTATAGTTGTTTGTGGCTTAGTAGATGATGTGGAATCTGGCTATACATACAATTTGAAAGGAATCCACTGAGGTGTCGGTATAAAAATGTGTTTGGAGAAACTGCCTTTGGATTCCATGATAAAAGTGACTGTGCAACCAGCTATGACTTCCAATTTTGACAAATTGGTTTGATTTGTCCTTCTAAGGATATAAAAAGTGACCATTAAAGAACTTGGAAGCAAAAGATGTGTTTCAATGCAAATAAACATTGAAGTAATAATTACTAAGTTTCTAAGTTGGTGGAAAATACAGTAAGCACAAATAAGTGAATAGCATATTTTAGTATCAGGATTTGCTGCCTCTGCTATGATTACCTTTTAACAGTAAATTGGAAAAGAAGAAACCAAAACCATAGATTCAGAGTTCTGCTTTCTGTACTGACCCTCCTGGTTATTGCCAAGCATTTTCTGCACACATTATAAAAGGAGAAATTCTTAACTAATCTTAATTCTTGAATATTTTAATGCCCTAGGATGTGTATTTCATAGGGTTTAAAAACTGGTTTGAAGAACAAGAATAGAAAATAAATGGCCATGATCATATTTGTGAAAGTAACAAATAGGCACATACCTGTCTCTTTGAAGCTGAGAAGCTGGCAATTAATATGCAGTAAGGTTGATTTTATTCAAAATAACTTTAAGTCAGGCTTCTAAGTCAGGCTTAAAAGCAAATTCTAAATTTGGAATACTTAATTTTTCAAGGGACTTCACTTGCAAAAGCTCTATAAGAACACAGCCTGCTCTGTGCTGAGAGAATATTTTCAGTGACATGCTTGCACGATGCAGATGTTTGCACGTGTGTATTTTGTGGAACCAGCTGATTTGCACCATTTATTTCACATTTTTATACCTGCTGGTGCTAATAGGTTTTTTTTGCATCCCCAGCTTGCTGGGGAGCATCTCCATTGCTCTCAGGGTGACCTCCCAGAGCAGGGGTCTGTGAGATGTGGTGACCTGAAGCCGCATCACTCCCTGGCAGAGCTGGGGCCCTGGAAGGCAGCACAGTTTGCATGAGCATGTCCCACACCCACAGCTGTTCTTGCCAGGAACCTCATGTGCTGGAGTGTATGCTAAGAATGCAGTCCCATCAGCACAGACTGCAGTAGATCCTCCTCATCTGAAAACTCAGATAAATCCTTTTGATGTACTTCAGGTGGATAATTAAGGGTTGATATAGAGAATACCTAGTATTGGTATTCTATGATTTTTATTTTCAGCCTCAAGTGTTCTGAGGGGCTTCAGGATTTCTCATGTGGAGTTGGAAATATTCATTCTTCTATGAGTTTTCTATGGCAATGCTAGCTCTTTTTATTTTCAAACTAGCCTACAGCAGGACATGCCCTGTGCAATATCACTGGGTGCCTCTTCAGCTTCTGCCTGTTGTCATTTCGAAAAGCAGGGTAGGAGGGGAGTATATTAAATTTGAGTATGTGTGCCTATCAGATCAGTCAGGTTTGCCTCTTGCCCTTAAACAGACAATATTCTGAGTTTGTGATGCCATCGGAGACTTTCAATTCAAGCACCTTGTTCAATTGCCTCAAAGTATTACCATGAAATGAACAGGTTGAGAAAGAAATTGTTTCTTAAATTCAGCTGTCTCCAAAAAGTAGCCAAATGTAAGGTAACATAAATGAAGTTCTTCAATCAGCAGCAGGATGATGCCCATCATTTCTGTGGCCTGGTGTGATTTATCACATCAAGAGGGGATATATCAAATTAGAAAACTATCAGGGGGTTTTACTATTCCACGGGGAAGGGAGACAGAGTGGAGAAGAGTCGTGTGCATCACGCCTCAATTCTGCATTTTGATAGTTCACACTTCACAAAACAGTAACAGATTCTAGATAATACAACGGTCATAGCCTCTATTTTAGAAATTTCTGTGTATTTGTGGATGAGTGTACACCATAACCCCTGTTTAGGAGAAGTCACTGGAATGTGATACTTTCTCTGGCATTGCTGAGAAGGGGGATCCAAGCAGATCTTTCTCCTTGTGGAGTGCCCTAGGCTGGCCAAAGCCATGGAGAGAGGATACCCAGTGAATCCAGCTGTGTCCTTGTCACCACAGCACTACAGCAGGCCATGATGAGGTGGCGTTTTAAACATATTGAGTTTTAGTGGTTTATTTATTTTTTTGTCACTCGGTTAAATTTGATCTTTCTGGGGCTGCTCAAGGATTAGATCAAGAAACAAATAAATATTAGAGAATAAAAGCATGCTAAAAAAGACAGGAAGTACTTGAAATAGATTGAATTTTTCAGTCACTCAGGTTTTGGCCATACTTTTTCCTACTTTACATAGATAGATGCTTTCATTTGGTCTGATTCCCATGGTTTGCTATCACAATTTTCTGGTCACAGAACTGTGGAATTATTTGCTAGAGATGGATGTCTGGAGGCCAATCAGTTGCTCAAAACTGAGTTGACTTACAAATTTAACAAAAATTTTGACTATCTTGATCCCATTCTTGAGGCAAATATAGAGTAGTTTCCATACTTGTCATTTTCTGTAACAAAAAACAGTGGCAAAACCTTCCTTATTGATACTGAAAACACTAAAAAAACCCAAAAACCCACTAACTTAAAAAAAATTCATGATTTTTACAGAAAAGTTTTTCTTTGTTTGTTTGGCCCCTTCAAACTTGCACAATTATTATTCCTGAAAATGGGAACGTTTCTTCTTTTAAGAGTTTTCTGAGAGCTCACATCTGCAATCGTTGTAGAATGAGGGCTCTGCTTTTCCTGGTAGCAAATGCGGTTTCAATATTCTGAAATAAGGTAGTTATTCATGGTGCCACACATGCAAAAATATATTTCCATGTTTCACAGGCCCAACAAATGGCATTTGTATATGATTCCTGAGAATAAAATCAAACTTTATATGCTTCTGAAGAAGTACTTTTCTGTTCTAACTTAGAAACCTAGCCCTGAGCTTATAATTTCTGCTTTATGTTGGCTCACATAAAAATGTACAGAAAAAGCACTCTGGGGCTCAAGGGAGTAGAGAAATAGTTAAAATAGAAGCCTGAGATACAAAGAATACTAGAGTTAGGAATGGCTTTAGTTATCTACTTGTTGCAGATTATTATGGAACAGAGACAAACAGTATATTCAAATGAGAGTTATTTTATTAACCAGTTAAACCTATTAAAGGTCCACCAATACTAGAATACAGATCCATGGTCTCAAATGGAATTGATACTACCCAAATAACCTTAGAATTCCCAAGATTTTAGAAAAGGTAGCTCAGCTAATCTGTGGGTTATGGTAAAAACAGGTTTTCAGTTGTATCTCCATATCTTTATCCATAGAACAATGGAGTACCATTTCATGGGAGTATCCAGTCACAGTTTTAAATAAATTTTTGAAGGCTTTGATTAGAAAAACTGCCTAGGGGTGAGTACTCCATTCTTTTTATTCTCAGAGCTAGACTGAATCTGGCTCTTCTGACTGTCTCCATGTATGCTTTTTTTATTAGTGGTTCTCAGAATAGTGACACTGTTAGAAACATAATGACAGAAATATCTAGTTTTTTTTTTTTTTAAATTCTTTTTCCAATCTGATTTCTCTGCTATATATCCGAGTTATTTCTCTGCTAAACTGCTTCTTCTTTCCCTCTCTTGAGTGTGTTGGTTTAGTGGCAACTTGTTAATGAAGTGATTCGGTGAAATCAAGAGGAGAGAAAATGGCTTTTACGAGGATTGTGTTTCACCTTCTAAGGTTGGATGTAGTCCTCAAATTGGACTTTAGCCATTATTTCAGTGCTTTGCTACTGCCTCGTGAGATGATAGCTAACAGCAAAATCTAGGGTCAATCTTGTCTGAAGTAATTATTTCTGACAGTGCATCTACTTAGATTGTACCTTAAACTCCATCCAGACAGGTTGAACTGACAATTTGGTATCAAGTCTTTTTAAAGTGTGGGTAATCTCTGTGAACAGCATGGTAATATTCAGTCCTAGTCACTTTTAGTACTTCTCTATCTGTAGAAAGGCAGAAATAAATTATTAGTTAGAGCTACAAAGAAGAATGAACTAATTTTGGCCATGACTTCATATTTACAAAAGATAAGACAGAACTAATGTATTAGTGGTTTTTTTTTCTTTTAGGGAATATGTCGTATTCTCTCCATTTTGTCTTTCTGGTTTCAAGTCTTTCTGCACTTAACAGGTACATGGAACAGCACTTGAATATGAACTGTATCTTAGAATAAATACCTATTTATTCCTAGTTCCTACCATTGTGTGCAACCGAAGTGTAATTCATATAACAACTCACAGTTACAATGTGACAGGAGAGGCACTGTAACCTTTGTCATAGTGTGAGGTAAACTGCCTTTACATACTGCCTTTACATTCTTTTAATATTTTTTTCTAAAAGAATGCTTCTAAGTGTTTTTTTTTTTTCAGACGTCATTTTATTGAAAAATTGGCCACCCACACATCTCCTGCTAATGCATCTCCTTCTGTGAAATACTTGGTTTAGTTGGTGTCATGTGTGGAGGATACTGATGTCTTTTGGTGCTATTGCACCTGTTTTACAAAGGAGAGAACGATGGTGTCTTGCGGTCTTCTTTTTCCTTTTCAATGTAAATGTCAAGTATTCCCCTTGGTTTTGTAGTGGCCCATCCATTTCATTTCACCCCCTGTAAGGTTCAAAAGCTTTAGCCAGCTTATCACTTGCATCAGATAGCAGCTGGCATGCTTGAGGTGTTCTCCCAAATGGGTACAGCAAGGTTCTGGCTAAAATGTGATGGCTCTCTGCTCTGCTTGTTCTGCTTTTGCAAAAATAACCCAGGGATGCTCAGCCCAGGTGCCTTCAAATGAGTTTTCCTTGGTAGTTAAGTGACAGAATAACACATTAGCATTTCAGTGAGGCACTTGGTGAATCATTTTCTTCTTCAAATTTCTTAATTTGCATAGATCATACTGTTCTTTTTCACTGAAATTAAAGCTGTGAAGGGATTGGAATTTATATTTCAGTTTTGTTGATATGTTTATTCCTATTGTATTACATGCTTGGTTCTTTTTCTTCTATCTTCTTGAAGTAATAAATTGTTTATTCACACAGTTCCGCTTATTTTTTTTAAATGTTCCAAGGTGCCTGAAAGGTGATTCTGAATTTTGAGACGGTCCTTTGAGATCTCCATTTCATTCCAGACCAGAAAGTCTGAATTCTGAAAGTTTGAGTGCATTTCTGCGTTCCCAAAACTGAGCTGCAGCACCTGTGCATGGCTTGGGAGGAGAAGTTTAAAGGGTTTAGGACAAGAGAGACCAACCTGCTGCACACAGAGGATAAAAGGTTTTGCCATAATTCCTCTTGAGCTCCCTGCTGCATCCATAGGCTTCAAGAGAGTTGCAGTGTTTTAACTAAGGCTACTGCAAAAATAGTAAAGGAATCTACAACTGGTACATGTTTGTTTTGAGAGGGCGTTTTGTGCCTCTGTAACACAGACTTAGCAAGAATTGCATTTACTGATCCCCTCTCCCAATCCTCCTTCACTTCATCTTCTTTCCCTTCCTGACTTCCAAGTTGTTTTGGGGGGTTTTTTAGGCCCTTCCCACTAGAATAGGTTATGCCAATTAACTTTATGAGCATTCCCAGGGGGATTTTTGATTTGTATTTCCCCCCAGCTGCCTTCCTAGACAGTGCTGTGAGCCAGTCTTCAAAGCTGCTGAAAGTTGCGAGTTCCTTGTAGAGCAGGGAAGCAGCTGGGGAGATGAGCACCCTTTGAAAGCACGGCTGGGTGTTTATCTCCTCTCTTTGATCAGTGGGCTCCTTCTGTCAGCATTACACTGATATTGACTGGGAACACTGGCTTGGCTCTGAACCCGGCATAACTCAATTAGCCAAATTTTACTTCCCTGGGTTTGCCTGCCTGCTTTCTTCTCTGTGCTTTCTCTGTAGATCAAACTCTTCTGAGCTAAAAAGCTGAGCTAGCTAAATCCCCACAGTAGTTTCATTCAGGATTTTGTTATGACTCACGGGACTTGACAAAATGAAAAACAAATAAATGAGCTTTTCCTGAAATGCTATTCCCTGAGTGACTTGTTTCACCTCTCACAAAGAAGGTGCAGAGACAAAGGAGAATTTAGGCTGATTGTATCAGAATCTGAATTAGAGATAAAATATTTTATTCTGCTAACCCTTTTCCTTCAAAGAACTGACTGACCTGCTTAAAGAAGGATATCCTTATCTATAGAGTAAGGAAACTCAGTAACAAAACCATTTATTACTAAATAATAAATGGTGTGCTTTCGTTTTCAGCCATATTTGGGTGTGTTCTGGTTGGGCTGTACATTTAGAGTTGTCCTTGTTATTCTTAGAAACAGATGCAAAAGCTTTGCAAAAAGCCTGTTGGAAATCTCTGGTTCAGAGTTGCTACAGCCTCCTGCCTGTAGGATAGAGAGTACTCCTGGGGCTCACTGGCATCCTGGGTTGCTCATTATAGAAGAAGAGAACCTCCACAACATCAAAACGCAATTTTTTGCCAACCTTGTGAAAATGTGGATCAAACATATGCTTGCAAAGCCGTCTGGGGCTTCTTTCAGTGCAGAGCCCCATTGGGGAAGTCCAGCCTGCTGCTTCAGTGGTGCTCAGGGTTGCAAAGGCAGCTCCTCTGCCAGCTGTGGTGGGCATCAGCAGGCTGCCTGCTGCCCCAGAGACGCCTCTTTTCCCCAGCAGTTCCTTGGACTGCCAGGAGGGAGGAATTCTCTTATTTCTCTGACACGGACTACATAAACAAACACGCAGCTCTGGGATCATAGCTACAAGAGGAGGAATCAAACCCCTGACCTGTGCTATATATACACCTTCCCCTTGAGGAAGCACGGTTTGTCCTCAGCTCTCGTTGGAAATTCTGTTTGTGTTGTAGGAAATGGGCAGCTTCACCTGAGTGAGCCTTGTGCAAGATGCTGGAGGAACTGCAGACATATTTTGCTCCTTGCCTTTAAAACAGGTGGCCACGTAATATACAAAGTTCTGCTGCAGGATGATGTGTTTTTCTTTAAGATGGCCAAATTTAGCAGTGGCTCCTGCAGGAGCTGAGGTGCTGGGAGGGCAGAACTGCACTCTGTGGAGTATCCTCTGCCTCTTGGGAAGGCAGAGAGGCTCTACCTGGGGAAGGGGAGGAGGTCTGCTCCTGTCTGCCTTCAGGCATCGCAAGCCCAAGCACACCTTGTCTCCTGATGCCTTGCTGCTCCTGCCACAGCTAAAGCCCTCTTGTCACAGTGCTTCCTCTCTTCCTTTGCATTCCAAGGGAATTCCAAGTGTCCTGCTGGGAGCATGAGCATGCCCCTGTGGGATTTGCAAAATAAGAGTGGGGAAGCATTAGGGTCTGCAGCCCCTCTGTAAGGTCTGGATCTGAACTTGAGCAGGCTTCACCACTGCCTTTTGTGCGATTACTCATTACCAACGTATAAAATATATATAAATAAATTCATAAATGTTGAAGCTTTCTTCTTTATTTCGCCCCACTGCCTTTTCTCCCCAGATTTAAGATGAAGAATCAGCAAAGAGAAGGATGGTAGCCTTAGGCAAAGTGCAGTGGAGATAAGACTGGAAAGGAAGAAAAGAGAAAGCTGAAAACTTTCGGCACAGTCTGTCAGCCTTGGGCATGGAATATGAACCCAACAGATCTGGAAAGGCTTCACCAGTGACTAATGATTGTATTCTTCTCTGCAAACCTTTTGTAGTATCTGCAGCAAATTATGTTTTTATAGTTAAATAAGTATGTGGGGCAACTGAATGTGCTTTTTGAAACCTCTTTGTACATGCACTGCCTGTATTTTTTCACTTCCCTGTGCTGGACAGGTTCAGCACAGCTGTTAAACTGTGGCCGTGTGGGAGCCACTGTAACCCAACCCTTAGATATATTTTTCTCTTTAAAGAAACCTTATAGGCAGGCAAGCCTCAGGGTGAGCTCTGAAAGTATGAGAAGTGGCTAAAGTAAGAAGGATTTCAAACTAAGGCCATAGTAATAAAATAATTATATCTGGTATTGGTTGACTTAAACTGCTGACTAAAACTGTGCTGCATCAAAGTGCTGTGACAGCAGAATATCAAACTCCTGCCTTTAAAATAAACCCACTTTGGAACTTCTGGACCATATCTGGACATAAGTGACTGGTGTGTCACTTCTGCTTATACTGGTGTGAAACTAATTATAAGCAAGCATTTATTGCTGTATGGTAGAATGAGACAACTCTGTCTTCATTAATTACCGTGCAGGTGAGACTGCAAATAAAACCTAATTTTCCCCTGATGGAGATGGGCAGAAAATGCACTGAGAGTCTCTGGAGGAGTTCTTACAGGTCTGAATGCATTAAAAATGTGAGTTGGAGAAAGCTATTTGGTTTTTTCCCTTGGAGATCATGCTGTATAATTGCAATATGGTCCTTCTGGAAAGCTCCTGTGATCTGGTTACAGCACCTCTGCTGTGATCTCTTTTGCTTAAAGAGTGTCAGACCCAATAAGAGACTGAGAAATTGGGGTAAAATTGCATGGCTAAGCAAAAGTAAAGAAATGGATAATTTTTCTTGTCATATAATATTATGTGTTGACTATTTGTCCAGAGGCATAAGAAATAATGTTTTTTAGTATCTCGGTCAGATGTCTAATGTGAAAATGAGATTTTAAACGCTGCATATTTACTTTAGTGATATTTTGCTATATTAATTCATTGAACATTAGGTGTGTGTTGTTAAAGGGCAAAAAAGGCAAATAGAGCATCACAAACTCATTGAAATATGAATATTCAATGGCTTATTTTCATCTGAATATACTTGAAGAATCATAAATTCCTAAAAACAAGCACTCCCCCAAATTACCCTCAAAATATTGTTACCTCTTCTTTCAAATCGATTCATTAGGTAGCCTAGGAAGTATAAAAGTGAGCCGTTCTGTTTCATGGTGCTCACTTTTTGTTTCCTTGCACTTACAAACCGTTTTTCTGGAGTAGAGGAGGGAAACCTGTATTTTATACTGTGATAACGTGATCTGGTCGGTTCTCAAACGCAATACATATGCAAATCAGAAGCGCTTGAAACGCTTTCAGCCACTTTTAGAATTACATCAGGGAGAACAACATAAAGAAACTTGCCCAGAGTCACTGCACTTATTAGGAAATGCCTGCGAATCCTCCCTGGTGAAATGCAAATGAGATTCCTAAGTCAATACAGGAGATGCAACAGAACCAACTCTGTGAAGATCAACTTCCCAGAGACATCCTGACACGGCAGTGGTAACACCCCTCTTTTAACTTCTTGCATTATAAATTCACGAGCCTCGAATCTGTTGTATGTTATGAATTTGTAAATTGAAACCATGACCTTTTTAACTTAAAGCAGCAAAACCCACAGAGGAAAGCAAATCTTTATAGAGCGAGCCACTGGGATGTAGCACAGCAATGAAAATAAAAGTATGACAAGACTTTTCTCCTCCTTCCAAAGGAAACCCTACTGTATTTTAAACATAACTTTAGATTTTTTAGGTTTTTTTATTGTGTTGGTTTCCAACTTTCATGACAGATGACTGTCAAATGTCACATGAAGCTATGGCCAATAGCTGGCATTCTGCTGCAGGCTCAAATAAAATGTTAACAAGGCTCTTACACGGCTCAGTCCCTTTACTTAGCAAAGAGGTAGCAACTTTTCTCTGCCCATCAAGATTTAAGAGCCAGTGTCCGAGATCAGACAATAATCAGGGCTGGTTATTAGAACAGCATTTTTGCTTTTGTTCCCAGGAAAACCTATCTCTGCATAGCACACTGACAGCAGCAGACAAACACGACACCAGATGTAGGCTGTTCTCTGAAGTTATATTTGAGATTAGTGCACATCATGCATTTATAGAATGTCCGAGAGCTTTTTACCTAATTATTTACTCTGGATGCATAGCTAAAGGAAGAGTAGAAAGGGATTTATGCTACCAGAAGTTTTTTCCTACTGCAAGTACTTTGCAGAAGTAATGAGGTAAAAGGGTTTTCTCTCTGTCTTTGCCTGGGTGGAAAAGTTGAGGTGGGATGAAAGGTGCTGGAAGATTTCTTTTTTAACCCTGTGTTCATCTTATATACCTGCACTTAAGTACTGAATCTTTTGTAGTGGCTTGCAGTATTTTCAATCTCTTTCATATAACTAAGAGTAATTATCATATGTTTTCATCTGAAATCTTGTTGAAGAGAATTCAAGTGGTGGATATATTGTGGCTTGTAGATGCTTTAGTGTTTTTCAGAGGCTGTTGCACTTTTTCTTTAAACATGTTTTCCTTTCTATCTGCTTGCTGCTTTCACTTGACTTTAAACTGCAAATTTTTGGGGTGCATTTCTCTGTGCAGATGTGCTCAATGCACAGAGATCAATCTGTTGGCTTTGGGGCTCTGAGAAACAGTCAGATTTAGCTGATAATTAGTAAAGCAAATAACACTGGGAGTGGAGAGATGAAGCTCCAACAAAATTGGGTTAAAGATGTGAGAAGGAAAGACAAGAGAATTAAACAGAGAAATGAAACCTAGAGGCTGGCTAGGTGACCTTATGTGCTGTAGCAGTACACAGGTGTTGAAATAATTGACATAACTTACAGGAGAGTAAGAATAATGTAATGATTAAACAAATCAGAACTCGTTCCAGCCAGAGTCTGGATTGTTACACATTATCTCAGCCTTTCTCTGCTGCTGGGAGGGCTGGAGGATGTATGTGGAGAAAAGGGCATGGTCAGACTTATATTGGTTTAAATAACACAGCATTTATTCCCTTGAGCTGTCTCAGCTCTGCTAATGCTGAGTTAATTTAATGTTGCTGTGGACACTCTGGTGTTCTGATCATTGCTGTGACAGAAGTAATATCTTTAAATTATTTGAAAAAGTGAAACATTTCTGTGTGCTTTCATTTAGGTAAACTGTTTCAACACAAGTTAGCATCAAATATGGATATTTACCCCTTAAGTTCTCTTAGAACATAATCTGTTGCTTCTTTTTTTTCCCCTAAAGACAATAGAGCACTTCATTCCTATTATTGTACATATTATGTGTAAAATACCCACAAACACTGAATTACTCAAACGTGAATCTCTGTTTCTGGAACCAAATATTTTCTGACTAAAGAAAAAGTCTTTTCAATAGGTTTTGAAAGGTGAAGTACTATCTTTGTGCAAGGGGCTTTGAATAGACAAGATTTCCTTTTAAAATACCATCTTACTGTGGGATTTCTTAGTTGAATATGTTTTTTTTTTTTCTTTCCCGAAAGATTTGCTTAATTTGGACTTTAGGATGGACTTTTTCTTGGCACAGATGCACTTTTTCCTGATTACTAGTAGCAATTATGTAGTTTTGAGAGGTATTCTGGAATAAAAGGGCATTAAGAACATCATATATTCCATGACGTGTGTTGTTCATTAGAGTGTAGCTTCTGGAACAATGTCACCTTGATTGCAGGTAACAGTTGAAAATAGGATTTCTGAATGTGCAGAAATCCACAAGGAGGACTAAGAAATCCTCGTGAAATCTGAGCAAAAATGTGTATTTTAAAGAGTGTACAATTACAAATACAATTATTCTCATGGCACATTTAATTTGATTTTTAGTTTTGGAGAGACCAGGTAAGTTTGGCTAATTTACTTTATGGAAAACAAATAATGACTCCTAAGAGGAAGTGCAGTACAATGCTGGAGGAGGCTTCACCTTGAATCTTCTCTCAGTCGTTCCCCTTGTCTGACAGCAGACAAGCTGGAGAGCTTTGTGCACATTTAATATAAATGAGCGTACACACTGTAAATTCCTTATGGCAGAAATCCTGTCTGCTTCTGTAAAATATCCTGTGCAGCAGCAGGTCTGTGCTATCCAAACACCAACAGGGCCAGTAGAAGCAACAAGAAAACCCTCTCATTTTGGGTGAGAATCCATCAGGGGAATCTAATGAAAAAGAGAGGAAAGGATGTGCCAACAGAGAGCTTTTGATGAGTCACTGTTCAGCGAGAAACCTGCCAAGCCATTTCAAACTGGGGAAGAGAAGGAATGAAGAGCCCTTAGAGAGAAGGAGCAGAGCCACGACACCAAATAAACACCACAAAACTGCAAAGATTCCTCCAGGTCAGGCAGGGAAGGGGGCTTGTACACCTGAGAGCTGCTGATCTGCTGTGTGGGAGAGAGAGATATTGGCTGTTCCAGGAGCAGCAGAGCATCCCAGCTGCGTGGAGAGGCACAGAGGTGGGGTCACGCAGCTGTCTGTGCTCGTAGCATCCAACACAGGAGCAGACACTGAGCCTCTCACTCCTGTTGGACAATGCTGTAATTTCACCATTAATTCCAGCTATGGAAAGAGCCCAAATCCTTTGGGATGTGTGAGAGCCAGAGCTCTGTGTACCCTGGTTATCAAAGTTTGCACGAGGTTCTTCTGATTAAAAAGTTAATCAGAGAAGCCAGTGAGAAGCCAAGACAAACATTGAAACTCTCCTTGTTACAGGCCAGTTTTGTGCCTTGTAACACTCAAAAATTTCCCCAGGCTGCCCAAGGAGGGAATAGCCAAAAAGGGTGGGTTTGTGCATCAGAATGGCACAAGGACCAAAGATGTTCATCCTCCCTTTTGCCACTGGGCGGAATCTGATGTAAAACAGGTCATGGAAGGAGTTCCATTTCCTACTGAGCATAGTGCTGCATGGAATTGGCCTCTGATTGCAGAACTAGGGACCAAAATTCACACAGAGTGCCTTAACAAATTTAAGAAGAATTTTAATTTATTTTTTTAAATTTGTATAGAAGAACCTGATTCTCCCTGATTTTTTTTTTTTTTTTTGGTTGTTTGTTTTTTGAGGGGAAGGGGGTGGCTTTTTCTGGACAAACTCAAGCTCCAAATACTAAAAGTACAAATGATTTGCCTTTCTGATTAAAATTTTAAAGAAATTAGATTTATGCATACATCAGTTCTTTAAAAGATAACCTCAATAATATTAAAAGTACAGCCTACACTAGAGGAAATCAATAATAGTAATTTAAGAACACTACATTTTTTTCGTTTCTGACATGCAGACATTCTAATTAAAAATGTATAATTTTTATGCTATAGAAGATGACTAATTGAAGGAACTACTAACGTGTGCATGATGTTATATATAAGAATTTTGTTTGACAACGTAGTGTAGCAAGGGAGGGAAATAGATTGCCAAATGATACTCAGTAAACAAATTCTGCCGTTCTAAACACAAGGATGAACTAAGGGAATTTTTTAACAGGGCATGTGTAGATAAAGGCTTTGATTTTTAATAGGATGTTTGTGTTTCAGGCATGTTGGTTGTCCCCAAAACACTGGTCCAAATAAGACTTTGTAGGACTGTAGCTTCCTTGGGGGTCTGATACAGACAGCAGAGCTTCAGATTTTGACTCTCAGTGGGATCAAATGTCTCATGTCCCAATGATTCTGTGATTCTGAGTCAGTGAAATGGGTATGAATGTGTCATTTGGTCTTTCCTCTGAGCTCTCAGAATATTAGGAAGTCTCTGTTCATGAGAACCTTGTTTCAGATGGTTTTTAATGTTTCAAATAATAAATAAATTAAAAAAAATATCTGTCAGTGCTTTCTGCCGCTGCCTTAGGGCAGTGGTTGTGTATGGGATTGAACAAGAACATATAACAGATGATAGACATTGGTAAGAATTACTCGCTGAAATTCAACTCCAACTCCCAGGGACCCAGGAGCAGCAACTGCAAAATCAAGCAAACTGGCTATTGAGTCGTAACAAAGCAAAACTTGAAAGAAAATTATTTGTCTGTTGGAAGTTGGACCATGTGCAAGCAGGTGGCTTGGTGCAGAGTGAATAACTAATCAACAGCAGATTTAGTCTTTGAGGCTGTTTCCCATTAGAGCTTTTCCTGTGTAAGCACTTCTTGTCTGACCTCACATAAAGCAAAGCATCCCTTTGAAATAACAGCTTACTTGCAGGGCATTTTATTCCCAGGTGACTGGTGTAATCACAAATGAATAAATCATGTATATATCACATAGATTTGCTTGTATTGCAGTATTAAGAGTCTTTAAAAGTGTAAGAATTCTCTTATTAATGTGCAGGAAGTGCTGTGTGGGAGAGAAACTGAGGTGGCGAGTAACTAAAAAATATGAGAAAGGACAGAATAATATGGCTGCTGGACCCATGGGTGGAAAAATGATCATGCTCATAACATTATCATCCATCCCTGCCAGGAGCAGTGAGAAAATTACTCGTGCTTACAAAAGTAAAGGCTCTGAATATAGGAAAACAAAAATAAATAACACGAGTTTGGATGTGATGTCAACTAGTTGTTTTTAAGTGTCTTCTGCAATTTCAGGGAGTTTGATCATATTTATTTCAACTTTGGTGTTACTTACAGCTAAACCTCAGTTTATGGGTTTCAAAATATCTCCAAATGTATAATGCTTTGCCAGGTAACACTGCTGTCCCTTCCACATTTGCTTTGAGCTGAAATTAACAGACAGGAGACGAGAAATGGAGAGAAGGAAACTATGGAATTGTTTAACATAAGAAAGGACCTTTAGCAGAGTTAAAGTAAAAAATTCATGAGGATTTGTTCTCTGAAATCCAACTCCCTTAGCTCTCTTGGGAGCTTGCACACCTATGAGCAGAAGAAAAGGAATCAATATCCTTATGGACAAAAGAATCTGGAGTCAAAAGCCTGTTATTACACAGATGGGCAAAAAGGTTTGAGTGCCTATAAGCCAACATAATTTATATATATATTGTGAATTTGGGCACTAAGTTAAACAGCAAAATTTTGCAAACCTTATTCTAAACCACTTCAGAAGTTCGATGCAGACTTAAATAGTTCTGTTACGCTTGTCTTGAAGGGAAATAGAAGAATGAAACCCTAATCTGAGATGTGATCTTGGACAAAATCATTGTGTAACTAGTGGGTTTAACATTTTTGAAGGCAGTTTGATTTTTTTTTTTTTTCCCTTTACATGACCTTTTCTTTTTTAAGCAGCATAACTTTTCCTCTTAGGAAAAAAATAAAGCCTGTAAGCAATCTAATTTTAGAAGCTGTAGTAAAGAATATAGTTGATCTGAAGTTCCCCTGAACTCTCTACATTATAGGTGACAAAGCTATGGGTTATTGTTCTGAGTACATCTTACCCTGTCTCTTGAATGCTTTAGTGACCTTCCTGCTTGGACACACTGTGTCTCTACTGCATCCCCAAACATGATACTCAGCCTTAATATACACTCAAACCTGTATAACTATTTAAAAGAGCTATTAATCATCACTTTGACATTTTTCTACCTGTGAGCCTTCTACCTCACTGAGCAGGATGTAATTATGTCAGTAAAACCAGCAGCACTAGAAACCTGCTGCTTTGAAACAATTTACTTTGAACAGATATTTTAGCAGAGATGCAAAAAAGCCAAGTCTATTTGTAACTTCGTTATCCACAGCCTGTCATTATGCTGAGCATTATGTAATGTGAGCAAAATAGAGGCAGTGCCTACACATCTTATGCTAGCTGGTGCACTTTATAGAAAAACAAATATCAGTTTACAAAAGCAAATGTCTGCAGCACAAAGAGCAAAAAGCTGTAATTCCCAGCTTGCAATGCTGGTAAATAACAGCACAAGTGCTTCAGAGCTGTTCAAATGCCAGTGCTGGTGAGCACCAGCACAAACAGCTCTGCAGGTGTGGAACACAGAGCAGTGGTTGCACCCCACTGGCCAGGGTGGCTCTGGGCTCTTAGCACAGATTTCTGCAGCTGCTCACTGCTGCAGTCCAGCCTTCCGTGGGTTTCAAGTGTCAGAACCTGCGTTTTTGTTACCCACTACTCTTACACTGCTTGGATAGCATCAAGGAATAGAAGAAAAGAATTAGAAGTTATTGTATCTGTATGAAATAATTCTAATCTTACTACAGGAATCTTGACCTCCCCTCCACCCCCCTTTTTTTTTATGAGACTGTGGTTGTCACCTTTTTCTCATGACTCTTTTTGTGTATTCTTATATTCTGCCATATTTGGTATATTTCACTTCATATCTCTTGGGTTGTTGATCCTCATAATGTAATACGTAACACTGCAGAAATGTAAAACTGCAGAAAAAAGGGAAGGACTTTGAAGATTTTTTTCTTACCTTTTAATGTGTTCCCACTGCACATAAGATAAAAGCAGCCAAAAATATTTCTGCACACAGTTGGTTTGTAGATTTTGCTTGATCCTCAAGAGAAAAAAATTTCTGTACTAAGTCCCCTTCTCCTCTTTAGGAAATGTAACAAGACTTTTCCAGGATAATAAAAAATTAGACACTTTCTAATAGACTGAACGTGATCCTGATGAGTCCAAATTTGGTGTTGTTTTTTTTTGTTGGTGTTGTTTTTTTGTTTTTTTTTTAATAATATAGGGCAGAATGTCAAGTTTAAGTATAAAAGTGAGCTACCCTGAATCTAATTTTCAGACTACCTTCCCAGTACTCCAGTACTTCTTCCTTGGACAGTATGATGGTCCAACAAGACTTGGATCAGAGTCTCCTACATTCTATTTTTTTGTCTCTTCTTATGTGTATGTATATATATATATATGCATGCTTTGTCTCTTTACTGGGATAAGGAGTTCAAAAATTACATTGATCCTGTATTTTTGCAGTGTGCTGGGGAGCAAAAATAAAGTAATTTCTGCTGCTTCCTTTCACTCCCTGCATAAGAAAGATGGGTGATGTCAGACAGTATAAAAAGGCCATGAATAATTTGATTAAGGAACTGAATTTAAGTGTGGGTCTAGGAGTGGGCTGTGGTGAGTATTTGGGGTCTGGGTTTTTAATATAGTGGTATGGCAGACTCTATTGCAGGTTTCATTGTTTTTCCTCCCCTCCAAACTGGTGATGGGAATTTCCTAGGACTTCTTATTAAGACTGCAAGTTTCGCTGATTTTCATGAAGTGATCAATTTACCTGAAACTAACATAAAACCTTGTTGGCACCATAATACTCTTACTTGTATTTACCACTTAAAAAACCCCAAAAAATATAGAAGTGGCTTTGGGCCATGACCTCTTCCCTGGGGTGTCTGTTCCAGTGCCCAACCACCTTCTGGGTGAAGAACCTCCTGGGAATGTCCAACCTGAACCTCCCCTAACACAACTTCAGCCATAGCCTGTGGTGCTGTCCTTGTCACCAGAGAGAAGAGATCAGTGTCTGCTCCTCTGATTTCCCTCTCGAGGAAGCTGCAGACTGTGCTGAGGTCTGTCCTCCGTCTCCTCCAGGTTGAGTGAGTCAAGTGACCTCACCCCTTCCTCCTGTGGTCTCCTCTAGATCCTTCACTACCTTTGTAGCTTTATATCCTTTTATTGTGGCCCCAGCACTGGAGGGGAGGCTGCCCCAGTGAGAGCAGAGCCGGACAGTTCCCCCCTTGGTGGTGCTGTGCCTGCTCCCCCGGACAGGGGTGTCCCTCCTGGCTGCCAGGGCATGGCTTGACTCGTGTCCAGCTTCCCACTGCCCAGGACCCCCAGCCCCCTTTCTCAGCTGCTCTCCAGCCTCTCACTCCCCAGGCTGGCCCTGAGGCACTCCTGGGATGTCACCATTGGGAATGGATATGTTGTGGAGCTGGAGATTATCCTGTCTTGGTAAGTGCCTCAATTAGGAGCACAGATGCAGATATTTCAAGCAAACTTGCCAGTCTTATGATTGCTGTTAAATTCACAACTTAACAGACAGAAGTTCAATTTATATTTCATTATTATGCTGTGATACTCTGAGTAATTTTTTCTTCTTACAGGTATGTAGCCAAATCTTTCTTAACTGTATTTATCTTAATTTCATTACTCAAGTTCTCACAATAGCTGAGTTTTCAGCAAATACTCTCTGATATATTACTTAATAGTTTAGTTCTTTGTACCATTTTACATTTTTTACATTTTCAGCCACTATTTTATTGTGCCTTAAAATAAAAGCAAAGCTTAAAACCAGTGATTTTCAGCCTGCGAGAATATTGAAATGAAAGCACATATAAGAAGGATCTAGTTACAACATGCAAAAATAGAATGGTGTAAGTCCTTCATTTTTAAAGAACTTTGTTTTGGATTGAAATTTAATCAAATTGCACTTTGAGTGTTTGAGTTCAAACAGAGAGGAAGGCTCAGAGTATTAACCCACATCCCATAAACCCTTTTTCCTGTGATAAGTCCTTCTTCACCTGAGCAGTCTGACTGATGTCAGTGGCTCGAGTGCTCATCAGCCTCAAGTGATAGAGCACAATTCACAAGGAAATGAGCCTTTGCAGCTTTGGCAGACCCCATTATGGCCACATAATGTGCCTACATTAGTCTTCTGTTCTCTATGTGACACAGGGAAAAGTTGCCACAGCCAGGGCAGTGAGAGTGCAGACTCTGGCTGTCTGGAAGGATTAAAAGCAGTGACTGCTTTGTCTGTGGGGTTGCCCAGGTGCAGTGAAAGGATCTGCTGGGTCCCACCAGGTATTCGGCCACGAAAAAGGAATGGGAGTGCTTTGGGGAACATCCACCAAGAAAAGCCCACAAACCCAATCAACCTTGGGAATATGATTAATCCAGCTTTTCACAGGCATTCCAGAGAGACTGGCAGACAGAGAAAGAGAGAAAGAAATGGGGGAAAAGCAGATGTATGACAGAACAAGTCACAAATGCCAAGTATGAATAGGGACAGATTTGGGAAGAAGCAGTTATTGATTCTTCCGCCTTTTGCTTCTGCTTTGACTGATACCTTCTATTCCCTCATATCACACACAATTATTCATTTCTCATTTTTCTTACAGCAATTTTCTCATCTTCTTGGTATTTAAAGCATGACCCCTCAGGTTTCAGCACAGCTTCCACTTATCCTTCAGAAATGGTTGCTTCTGGCCTGCCTCCAAGTAATTAGCTGACTAAAACTGAGCAAATTGTGTGGAGCAGTAAGGAAACACGAATTGTGTCTTTTATTCTTCAGACATTGCCTGCATCCTCTGTGGATGTTGCTTGTCAATGTTCTGCACAAGGAATGAAAATAATCCAGGTAAATAATCTGGTCAGAGGTTGCTTAACTCTGATGAGAGATAGGGGATAAAAATATGGAGCAAGAAACAAAGCAGTGAAGATTAAATGAAAGAGAAGGTTCAGGGGTAAATTCTGCAAATATATTTCATTAGTGTTTCTGCTTTTTGTTCTTTTGTTGAAATAAGATGATACATTTAAGCTCACTCTGAAGCTCCTTGTTCTATATGCAGAGGGTGCATCTTGGGGTTGTTTTGCTCTGTTTTAATGTTATTCAATTAAAATTCTATTTTGAAGTGGAAAGTTCAATCTGAAATGTCTCAAATTCCCTTCCCCATATATTCAGTGAAATCATTCACTAAATTTATCTGAATTTAACTTTTTTCAAGTGTCAAGTGCTCTTTATGTTCAAAAATCATATACAGTGTCAAAATATTCAAGTATAGTAAAATATGTAGTTAGAAAACCCAAATAATTTATAGCTAAGTACAATCCTATATCCTAAGTTCATGGAATATTTCTAGTGTACTAGAACATACTACAAATGCCTAAATGAGATGAATCACCCTGAAAAGACTGAACTGAAAAATTGCTTTAACCTTTTTGAAACAATGCATTCTGACATTTCCAAAATGAAACAAGAGCCAAGATTTTATGTAGACTTTTCCCACTGAAGCTGTCATAAAAATCAACAAGTTCTCATGACGCATTTTGAGGGAGAATACATCATATTGTCAAGCCAGAAAATGGTACTGCAGTTAATCAGTATTTTTGTTACTTGATTCTGCTGCTGAAAAGATTTGGGGACTGGGAACATGGGCCTTGCTTGTCCTTTAATTGGTTTTTTTTTTGGCATGTATTTTTTGGAACACTTTTTCACCTTTAGTAGTTGAAATTCTGAGGTCCAAGTCTACTTTACAGCAAGGACAACTCATCTAAGACAACTTCAGCTGGTCCAAAGAACCACTGCCCCCCAGAACGCAGTGGCATGATGGTTTTAGTGAGCAATTATACATCCGTCCTGCAAATTTTAAATCTTATTCATGATATTTCTCTTCTATGAGAAAGCATTTAGTCAGCAAGGGTTGCATGGGCTAGAGAGACATTTTTGAGAAGATGAGTGATCACCTTTCAATCAGAACTCTGATTGAGTGCGTAGACACTGGTACTGCACTTCTGCTCCACAGGTCCCCAGATGACTTCTCATGGAGGGAAATTGAATTTATTTATTAATTTTTTTAATAGTAAGGGAACTTGATAACAAATTTGCTTTTAAGACATTACTCTTTATGCCATTTGCAGCCATGTACAGATGTTTAAGTTACAGTTGATGGCAACTTTCTGTCAACTCCTCTGTAAAAAATGGTGCTGTAGTTGTTTCCCTTTGTCTTTCTTTTTTTTTTTTTTAAATCACAGTAACTTGCTCTTGCAGCCAGATACAAGTTTGACAGAACAGCACTGATACTGATTCTGTTCTCTGCTTTAGTTGTCTAAAGCAGAAGTGCCTCCACTGCAATGAATGCAGTCATGGCCACACTGGTGTCGGAGCAGATTCAGGCTGACAGAGTCGCAAGCTGCTGATCTGCTGAATCCCAGGGTGGTGTTGTACAGAGAGGAGAATGACATGTGGCTTTCCAGAGCTAAACCTGGATCATAAATCTCATATTGCTTACATCTTGCCATAGGAATGAAAGTGGTTACAAAGTGGGTGCTAATTGAACAGAGTGGCTGCTTTTCATCTCTGAAGAGATCAACTGCTATTTCACGTACATATGCTTTACTTCTGGTGACTTTGACAGAAATAATTTAAAGATTTTTTTTTTTAAGACTTCCCACAAGATTTTATTATATGAGAAAGCCCCAACAACAAAATAAAAGCCCCCATGAGCTGTGTCATGTGTAATAAAGTGGCATACCAAGGAAGGCACTCTGGATCAAATCCAAAGCCCATTTTAATGAATTCAGATTTTTCCCTTGACTTCTCTTAAGTCTCAGGAGTTCTTACTGAAGAAAGAACTTGAGAGCACTTGCTACTGTAAAAGATTTCTTTTTCTCATTTCTTGTTAATATTTCTAGTTATTTTAGATGGATCTATGATACTCTTACTGAAGAAGGGGTCGTTGTAGGCTTGGAAAGGACAAGGTGGTAAAGTTCCAAAAGGCAGATCAATGATGTGAACGATTTTTATGCAGAAACACACTTTTGGAACTGAGAGATGAATGATTTGGTGTGGGAACTATTCATAATAGACCTCAAACCCTTCAAGATATGTAATTTTTAGATATGGTGTTACTGAAAAGGAAATTAAAGGTGGCAAGTGATTCAACTGTCTGTCAGTGATGATTTAGCTTGGAGGAAGGTGAATGGCACTGTCACGTTGAGCCCTATTTTATGCAGTAATTGTGAATTGCAATGAGAACAGTGGGGTGGGAGATCACCTCTCTACACAGCAGATTTGAACTTTATATTGACATGCTGCATGTGCTCCCTGCATGAGGATCTGTGAAAGGGTCACAGAACCTCGAGTAGAGAGAAGAGCCTTAAAAATCATGTGATAGAAAATCGAAGAGGTCAGTTGTTAAATTTATTCAGATTTACCCAACAGGTGTCCTGTCCCCCTAACCCTGCTCGTGCTTGTGGTGGTGGGGGAGCAGCTGGGGCTGCCTCCCTGCCCAAAGCTGAGCTGTGAGATGAGAACACGCTGAGTTCTCACGTGAGTGAACTGCTGAGCTCTGACTACTGAGAGTTTCTCTTACACACAGGCAGGTAGACAAACATTCTCCCACTTTCTGCTTATGTCTTTGTTACTGATATACAATGCTGCTTCATTTGCTTGTAATGACCATTTGCTGCTGCAGTTTGTCTTTTTAAATTGAGTTTGTGTGCTGAAAAATTCTGGGATGTGCACAAATATCATCCAGGTACTTCTACAGGAATTACATTTCTGTCTTTTATGTACTGTGCTGGAAAAGTCTGCAATGAGCAGTTTTACACAGGCATTTAACCTTTCAAAGGGAACAAGAATCACAATTGTAATAATGATAATTTTCACTGGCATAGATTTGAAAACATTTCCTAAGGGTGTTTTAAAATGATCACTTCTCTTTTGTTAATAAGGAAAATAAGGCATTGGAGAGACTGTAGGAATGGCCCAAGAGCCAAAAGGAATCTGCTATTCCAAAGAACCGAAAGAGTTAACATTCAAGAGCCTGGATGATATAAATTTTTGTAATTCTGATGAAGTCATCTGTGTCCATTTCTAGTGACTAGAAAGATAATATTGAGCTATTAACTATAATACAGCCCTCTCACACTCTGTCTGTGAAATAACTAGCTTTAAAACTGCTCTGAAAGTTTTTTTGCTGAGTTCTTTTTTTAAATTTTAGTAAAGTTAAGGACTTCTGGTATTTGATATTTTCCTTTGGAGGGAAGCTCTGTTACAGTAACCAAAAAAAAACCCAAAAACTTTTGTTTAAACAATTAACCAAGGAACAAAGTGCAAGCTTTCTCAGATCCCACTTTCCTCTCCAGATGTGCTCCAATGTGGAGTGCCCATGCTGGACCTGTATTTGATTTTTGTTTTGCAGCAGATGCCGTTGTACAGTCATAATTCCATTCCAGTATTCCCCTACCAAGTACACTACAGGCAATAGAGGTGGCTACATGTAGGTCAGACTATGAATGCTGGTTTGTTGGGGGAGAAGAAGGGGCTCCACACATTTGGAATTTGTAACTAGGTATAATGGGCTGAGTTGCAGCTCATCCACTCTCAGCACCCCTTACAGAGAATGCCTGGTTTTACACATTTGACACAGACAGTGCAAGGAAACAGTCTCCACTTTGCAAAACATCTAGGAAAAAATCATCCTTTAGTGCTGTGGCTGTGAGATTGATTAACTCTTTCCTAGAATCCATATTAATGAATGACTTCTCTCCATGGGTTGCTGTGCTGGAAGAGGGGAAAGGCTGTCACTTCTCCAGCTTGGCTGGTACTGTTCTTTTGTTATTGCTTCTTCGTGTCACACTTTGCCTGGGGTGTGGCCTCACCTCTCCCTGCTTTGTAGTGCTGAGGCTCACTAGAGGGGAGGCTGAAAATATTCAGGACTCTATCATGGCTGCTCTAATCCTTTTGTGGAGAGTCTCTGCCATGGGCTGCTTCCTGCTTTCACACTTCTTACCCAGTTGGTTGTTTACCTTCTACTTTGGAGTATTTTCCAGCAGCTATTGCTTTGTGGATGATAACTGATTTAAAGTTCTTTCAGGTACCAGTACTCCCACAGCAGATGATGCAGACAGGTGAGCACACTTTTCCTGGGCTCCCATCAGAGAACCACATATAGAGTTTCTCTGAGGAAGAAGAGTATGTTGAAAACTTTACCTAGGGGAAAAAAAAAAAGAAAAAAAGAAAAGAAAAAGAATGTCCTGAGCTTTTTGCCTGCTAGAAAACTTCCAATCTGCTCTGTGAAATGAGTTTTGTTACACCCATCTGCCTCAAACAGCTCAGTGCAGCAGGGGGAACTCTCAGTGGTCAGCCTGCCAGTGAAAATTCTCTTTCAGCTGCTCTCTCTCAGGTCTTCTTTCTTGCTGAAATTCAAGGTTTATTTAAGGATCTCTGACCCTGCATCTGGGGCCTCTTTGCTCTGTGATAGCTTTTAGTTTCCTGGTCTCAGCCATAAGGAGCTGTTCAGGCAGTTTTTCCCTTTTTAATCTTTTATTAACAACCAGTGAGCCTGAGTTGGTCTGACCTTTCTGCTTCTTGCCTTTATTTATCTGCCAAACATCAGCCCAGCTCCCTCAGTGAGTCTTGGATATGTTTTGAGGAATCCTGGGAAAAGCTAGATGGGATAACTTTCTCTTTTGGATGCCTTTCTTGGAGCTTCTCTTATCTCAAGTCTTCAGAGGAATGCATCAATACAAGCAAAGCCCTTGAAGTTACAAGTTATGTTTAGTGCATTTTTGCCTTAATAATTCTGTCCATGGGGCAGGGATTTTGTCTGTCCCCATTGGCATCTTGCAGTCTATACCTGCTGAAACCTTTGAGGTTTCTTAACTCATCACTCTGAAATGACGCTGTAATGAAGTTCCTCTGGGACTGCTGGGGTACACTCTACCCCAAAGGACAGATTTTATAAAGCTTTGCAAGGACATGGAAGGGTTGAGCTGCAGGTCTGTCCTTGTCTCGCTCAACCCAGTGCCGATCAGCTCTCTCTGTGCAGCTGCACATTTGATTACCTCACAAAGGCTTTGTTTGACTCAGCTCTTTGCTCGCCTGCCGCCAGGGACGGGGCTGTGGCTGCTGGCAGCAGGCAGTGCCACTCCTGCACGGGGGACACTGGCCACAGCCGGGAATGGAAGCAGCCCTCTCACCTGCAGCGCTGTGCTCACCTGGTTCAGTTTCAGGGGGCAGGGCAGTCATTGTGGCCAGTCTCTCCACGCTGCCCTGTGATGCAGCCACCAAACCCTGCTCGTTCTCTCCCAGTGCCACTCGGTTATCGTTGGAGAATAAACCCATTAGAAGACATTTTGGATATGAGAATTATAATTTTGCAAAACAGCAATCAGTACAGGCATTACCCTTTAGCTACTGACAGCAAAGTTCAAAAATCTCATCATGTGCTGGTCTCTCAGCAGCTGATAAAGGTTAATAAAATGGAGGTTTAAAAGGCAGCATTTCTAAATTTTTTATGCTCAGAAAGGATGATTCTCATTTTATTGGATTGAATTAACCCAGACTTTCCATTCACGTTCAAACTGCATGATTCTCAAATTCCTTCTTGCATTACATGGAACCATAAACTGCAGGCCTTGCTGCTGTCACAGCTGGCAGAGAGGAGATTGCACTGTCTGAAGTGAGCTGGTGCCTGTAAATATCATTGCAAGATAAGATTTGTGCAGTGGCCTCTGGACAATGGCACCTCAGCTTCACTGAATTATTGATGTTAATCAGAGTTGGATCCTATACAATATTTCTAGTGGGAATTCTTAATGCAGTGGAATATTAAGATTTCATAGTTTACCTTTATTTTGCTCCTGTCTCTCTGAACATACTAATCTGTGGTATAAAACAATGAGGTATTGCAGCAGGAAGGATTTTAGAATTCTTTGATTGAAGTTGGCCCTGCTCGTTAGAGTTAGTGCAGGTTTCATGTCCGTTTGAGAGGTGTGTGCCTCCTGTCCTGCTTCTCATTAGTAAGGCACGATAAGACAGGTTGTATGTGTTTTTACAGGTTGCATTAATTTTACCTCCTAAAGTGTGTCCTTTGAGATTATTGTGTGCTTTTTATGTAAAAAGAGAAATGTAAATATCTTGGATTTGTGATATTACACTGAGTTCCACTGATTTAAGACAGAAATAATGAGTTGTTAAATTGGGCCAATTCTATTTAAAATCAAGTCCCTTTTTTGGCTCTGCAGTTGCTAGAGATGAGCGTGATCTGAATCATTAATCCAGAGACAGGTTCATAGCTGGTTTCTTTTGTTTTTATTGTGGGCCATACCTAAGCACCAAGGATATTTAGAATAACAATACTGAGATTCCAGTTTTGGTTGCTTTGTTCATTGTCTTTCCAAAGGCTTCACATGTGAGACAAGACTGAAAATAAAAGTATTTAAGCTTAAAGCAATGATATAATCACAGAAGTGGTTGCTAATACTGACTTTATAGTTGATAAGGCACAAGAGACCATTTCATTTTTTACATCAAGTTCCACTTGAAATGTCTTGATTAATATTTGTGTTGGAACAGAATTAGGACAGGACTTAGATGGCTGTGGTACCTGTGCAGTTTGTGCACTATAATTATCACATATTAATTATTCATGTTGCATGGTACGTCCAAATCCATCAACTTCTCCTAAAGCAATGGCTCAGATCAAAAGTGGCAGATTTGTACTCTGAGAATCTACAGGTGTTCTGCCTTTTATTAAAAAATACCCTCTGGCCATTGTGTTGGAATGAACTATTCTGCACACTGGGTTGAAATGATCAGGGCACTTGCCAAGAAATAGGATTGGGCTGGGGCTATGGACTGGATGAAGGAACTCAGCTGTCAGAGGTGGTTTGACTGGCAATTTCAGTTCTCTAGAACATTCCTAATATCATAACACACTTTGCTTTGTAGATTTTATGGCAAAAACAACAAGAAGATGGATTTGCATTGAATAATGATTTCCAACTGTGCCCTCTAGGAGTACTGAAAACGACTCACTGTGAAGTTGTTATCATGCCCCATATACAAGATGAGTGCAGAGATGGGCAGGGACATTAACCAACTTGCTCAGGGCTGTATAGTGAACAAAAATTCCCAAGAAAGCCTAATGCACTGATTTTTGACCCGCAGTCTTACCAGTAGACTTTACTGCTCTGACGTAGCTTTGACAAAAATAAATTATTTTATGTATTCTATTTATTGTATTTTTAGATAAAACATGAGGTACTGACTGAGCTTGACCAAATGGAGAAGTTAATAAATACAGAAGAATTTTTTAATATACATAAACTTGATATGTGTCCTATTAAGTTTAAAACAAGCAATAAACCTGTCAGATACTGTCATCAATAGCACATGGGGTTTCAGGTATAATAGCAGCAAAATGTAATAATAATTATAATAATAATATGCAATCAAAGCACTCTGGCAATAAATGAATGCACTTGCCTGTAACAATGTTCAAGAAAATTTACATTTTTAAGACCGGTTCCTTTATTATTTAAGCCTGTTTGCAGTAGCATAGGAGGAGCTGACATTTCAAGTAATTGCTGCACTAACAAACAGTGGAAGCATTTATCACAATATGCCAATTAATATTTGGAGGCTAGTCAGCAGATTTAATGAAGGCTGAAGATAATCACCCTTGTTGTGTATCCAAATGTCCTCCACATCCCTGCCCCAAATACTGTTTTGATCTTTATTTTTCTTGAATGTAATAGGCTTGGTTTTACCAAAACTTGGGGAATTTCAATGCATAAATGAGGTATCTAATTGTGCAGATCAGTTCATGCTTGGAGATAAACGTGCATACAATGAGCAAGTGTCAAAAGGGGAATCTGTTACCACATCATTGTATAATTTGAGTGATTTATGTGTTGGAATGATGGCACCTATACATGCTGCTTTTCCTGATGCTGTCGTGTTGAGTGCACAACCTAATGACATTTGATCTTTTCAATTTATAGTCTTACATCTCGTTTATGTTTGCTATCAAAAGGATAATTTGTAAAGCAAATGTTCTCTTGATCTGAATTGGCAGAAGCATTTTTCAATCTGCCAATTTTTCCATTTAAATGGAAAAGAATTAAATTTATTAGCCTATAACTTTCTCTTTCCTTTAATGATGGGTTTATAATTCTATTTAGCATTTGCTCAGACAATGGAGTAACTTTTTAAGACCAGAATAGTGAAATGTTTGCATTTGCTTTTAACCTGATGTCAACAGAAACTGCAGATTGGGTTGATTTCTTTTGTTCATGGTTTATCAGAGCAAGTGTGGTACCACAGTAGGTATTTGTCTTGTTTCAGATACATGGCAAAACCCATCTGTGGCTGATCCAAGTAGGAATGGACCTAACTGCATGTCTGACCTGAGGAGTGAAAGGGAGATAAACACATCTCTCTCCTGGATGCTGCACAAGAGCTGTCAAGCCTCAACTGTGGTTGTTTATTTAAGCCTGACTTAAGTTATGGCTGACTGACACAAAGTTCCAGGTGTTCCAGTTTCTCTTCTGTGGTTTGTTTGTAGCCTCTCCACCTCTGTGGTTGCACTGAAGATCTACTGTTCCCCGGAGTGACACTGCCATAGATCTCCTTGTATCAGTGCATTAGCGTTTGTCATGGGTTCTTTGTCATAAATGTTTTCCTTTATGATTTTTTTCTGGCTCTAGACATCTTAATAGAACTGCTACAGCAGTTTAAAAAACCTCAAACAAACAAAACAGAATAGAAAGTTTGTTGGGACTAAGGCAGCTTAATTATACAATTTAGAATTAATTCCTCAGAGAAGAGCATGTTTTTTAATATTGCAAGATGTACAGTGTAATGCTAAGTATAAGTGGTGAAAAGATGTATTTTTCTTGACTTTAATTGCTAACACCATTGACAGAAAGCCAACAGATGCATCAAAGGCTTTATCCAGAGCTAAGACAAGTTCTGCAGGGAAGTACTACATGAAGATGCCATCATTTTTGTTTCAAATGAAATATGAGAGATGTTTTGTGTCATGAATAATAATAATTATAAGGAAGGAAAGCCAATGGCAGAAGCATTAACATGTAGAAATGAAGAGGTGCCGAGTGCTCCTGAATGATTTTGCTGTCTCTTTCTTGCATCAGTATCTGCCTCCCACTGGCTGACAAGGAGCTCATCTGATTTTGCTCGTGTAGACTCCTACCTGAACTCCTTTATTCCCAGAGGAAGCAATCAGTGGAATTGCACACACATTTCTGCTTCTCTTCCCTTCCATCTCCTGTGATATTTTCATGGGTTTATGCTTCTGTATTTCTGCTTTGGACTGAGCTGATATACTGCTCAGGTTTTTCTAAATGCATTCAGACATTCCAAGTGATCTTTTCCAGTCATGCTTTGCAAGTCCCCACAGTGGATGAATTCCAGACAGTGTCTGCTTAGCACAGTGTCCAACTGCTGCTGCAAAGTCATCCAACAAGGGTTTGTGTGTCACTGACTTGATAAATGTTTCTGCCACTTCCCTGAAAACTTTCTTCTTCTCCTTCCCAGTGATTTTTCTCCCTTCTGCCTTTCTGTAATGTACAGAGGATAAGCAAATGTTATAATATCAGGTTTTGTTTACATGTATTTAAATTAGAAGTAACCTGTGGATTTTGAAGTGTTGAATTAAACTCAGCTCTGTTGAAAATGGTTGTTATTCTATTGAAGTAAATTTAAATTGTGGTTTATTTCATGTGCTCCTGACAGAAGCCTGAATTTGATATGATACCCAATGCAAACATGAATGACTGGCAGTGATAGTGCAAGTAGAAGACAGAAGCAGGTCTGGTACAGATCCCTCTGGCTGGTTTTTGTCATGTGATTGGAAGATGGATGGCACACTGAATATGAATAAAACAATAACAGAACCTCTGTAGACTGCAAAGAATTGCAAACTTCAATTTGTCTTGGACATGAGGGTATTTCAAAAGCAATGCTTGAAATTGTTTGTAAAAGGACAAAAAAGCTGTAAATTTCAACGTGGAATATGAAGTCTTGCTGAAATATAATTGTAGGTAACTGCAAGCACCTATAGGTAAACATGGATAAATCTGCAGCAGAAGCAGGTTACGCATTTCAGGTTTGTGGTGTAACTGAAATAATAACCTGTTTTTGTTAGAAAGGGTAAGAGAGGACAGGTCCCTGTTTAAATTTTATTCTGTTGAATCTGAAGCTCTCTGGAATACTGCTCCAGAAAGTGTAGCATTTGAATACATAAATCCATGGAGCTCTTTCAGAGAGGTTGCCTGACAAGCAGAAGGCAGAGGCTGCTGCCCACAGGGGCTATAAGAAAAGATTCTGTGCTGGTTCAGCTCCCTTTCCAGTGCTAGTGTTTAGATAAATAAAAACATTTATAGCCAGAAACATTACCACCCTAAAGAGACCCACAGTCAAATGCTGTGACTACAGCAATCACAATGACATGATAAAAAAATACCAGAAGTTGCACTTTTCCAGGAAAATACTGGTTGTAGTTGCTTAATGCAGAAGATTTTCTTTTAAAGATTAGGATATGAATTTCTAGGAAATCATAGCTTAAATCAAACACTCAACATTTTAAAATTTATTTAGACTAACCCTTCACAAGATCAGAAATAAAATATTAATACCTTCATATTTAAAATTCAGTGTGGAAATATCAAACATTTCTGAAATAGATGAATTTCAGAAACACAATGCTGTTGCAGAGCTAGCAGGTTAACTCTGTTCTCCTGTGTTCTGTGCTTTAAGCTCAGCCATGAAGAAATCTTCATGTTTAATCACTCCAGTCACTAATAAAATAGCATAAATTCAGTATAATTTATTTTCAAAACATGGCTATATAAAGTAACTAATATTAAACACATTTCTGTGTTTAGAATATGTAACAGCCTAGGTTTTTTGATTTTGCTTTTTTTCATTTTTTACACATGAGACTCTGTCTCCTCTTGTTCAGGTAGGTGTGTCACCTATCAAAGTAGTTTCTGGAATTGCTTTTTAGGAAGTGTGGGTATAAAAGCCTATCAGGTCTAAAGTTTGGACATGGAAGCTGTCCATAATTAAGACATTATTTATTTAACCTATCTGCGCAGTCCTCCAAATTTGGCCTGAGCCATTCATTTGAAACTTATTTTAAAACATAGAAATAAAGGCTTCCCTTGAAGCAGAGCAATATATAACTGAATATTTTTATATAAAATCTCTTTCAATGTACTTTTCCTTGCCCCTAGGAAAGAACATTAGAACCTCGGGTTTTTGGAAAGCTTTGTGCATAGGTGCCCAGTATCTCAATTAATATGATTATATAACCATATCAAGAAATGGATAGGAAAAAATATCCTTAAAAAGCAGCAGTAGAAGGCAGCACAGTGAGAAAAAGGTGTATTCTAATGGTTTTTGCATGGATCTAGAGAGCTTCCTCTAAATGCCTGCTTCCCTCATATGGGGCGCAGAACTGTGTTCCTGACTCGAGGCACTTCTCGAGGGGCACAAAACCCACAGGGAGAATCTGGGTCCTTCCACTCCTTTCTTCTAGGGTGCTGCAGCAGAATGTTGGCTCATTTCTCCTGTTATTAGGTATGCAGGGTCAGTGAAAATGATACGAGTATGCCTTGAAATTTCATTCCATTCCCCTCTTTGCTGCCATCTTTGAGAGGACACTCAGATACTGTTCCCTCTTCCTGTAGGCTGCTACACTCATTCATCCTGGAATACGATTTTTTCCCATTCCTGTTTGGTTATCAGCCCAAACTCCCAGCCTGCGGTAATGAAAAGTTGTGGGGAGAAAAAAGATGTGCATAAAGAAATGTAGGACTGGAGATTAAACTCCCTATTGTAATTCATGTTATGCTAATGAGGCACATCAGATCAGTCAGAGGGTGGGTAATGCAGTGATAATACCGAGAAACCAACATAAGTTACTATGGGGAGCCTTTACTTAATACATCATATTTCAGCAAGAAACTTAATAAAAGGAAGCTTAACACATAAATACCACCAAGAAGCGTAGAAGATAATGCAGTATTTGATCAGACTAATATACAAACACTACTGTGAAACCTAATTTCCAAGAAGTTACCCAAGAATCAAAACATACATATTGCTTATTGTTGCTGCTGAAGCAGTAGCTTAATAACTAAGGATACCAGAAGAGGCACAATAAGCATTTCTTATTATTTATCCACCCCAGTTGCCTATAATGACCATATAATTCAATATTTGATTGAATGGTCTGGATATGAAAGCTATTTCCCTTGCAAATTAATCCTAGCACTCAGCTGCAGTACAGCAAGTAGTGTTACCATGGCACTGTCATGAGGCTGACCCCATGACATTTTTCCCCCAGTTTTATTGATGCTTCCCTTTTAAAGCCATTCAGTTTCATTGACTAATAAATATATAGTGTGCCATAATGTGTTTTGACTTCTAGTCCATCAAACATACATCATTGTGGGCTTGTTATTTGTTATTATTAACATTATGAGAGTGTTTAATATCTCTTTGAAAACCTGCAACGTCCATTTGAATGAGAGATTTCCTCATATTGGTATGGTTCCTGAAGAAGTGTCTTTCAAAACCGTGGCAGAGAAAGGGTGGGAAAAGAAAGTGGAAAGGCTTAATGAGATGGTACTTACATGATTTAAGAGTTCTGACTCACTGCCTGGGATCCGTGTCTCTCTTCCACCTTCTGTCTGAAAGCTGTGACCTTGCACGTGGAAAGAGCCTTGATCTGGAGGTGTCATCTGTGTAAATTGTTGCAGAGAACTGCAGAATCATACCTGATATTGCTTTGTTTCTGTAGGTATGAAACAGACTCTACTGGTGTTAAGGGTCAGTGAAATTTCCTCTGGAAAATTCTTAAATTGACTTTTTTTTCCTTCTCTACGTGTTTTTATTTCAGTAAACTTCCGAAACCAAAGTCAAATGAGGATTAAAAAGCTTGCCAGGTGGTTTTCTGTCTCACAACTGAGAATCCTCAGTTCTGCAGCTGCTGGAATTAGTCAGTCCTGGTGGACACAATGTCTCACTGCTACAGACAGGAGGGGTCTCTAACAAATCCTGGCTTTACAGCAGTTTATCCTGGAAACTCTAAGAACCTGACTATAATTCAGGGATCATTATGACTGAGATTCTGCTGGAGATCTGAAAACTTCTGGGAGTCTTGGTTTGGGATTTCTTACATCCATACAGAAATGTGATGTGATCAACTGCATATTTTGGGGCTCTTGATTCAGCTGTTGTTTGCCAAATCCAGCCAAAACCAAATCTGGTCTGACAGGGAGCCAGAGAACACAGCTTCCAGTGCTGTCTTGCGGTCAGATAAATCTCATTCTTTGTCTTAAGGCCTTCTAACCATCCTAAGATCATTTATTCCAACAAAATCACTGTGTCCTTCCAGAAACCCCCTATTTCCAGGAACATTTTCCGGAACAGGTGATCAGGACCCAGGTGTGCTGAAGTCAAGATGCATCCTGCAGTGGAGGGTGGTCAGGTGGAGAGGCTGGGAAGGAGATGTAACACTGAATTCATGTCGTGTGTAACGTAAAGTATTTCAGAATGAGCCTGAGCTGGTAATTTTTAACTTCTCCAAGCATCTCTAGAGTTGGTGGAGTGCTGTCTGTCCATCCCACAGCTGCTCTGCTGACACACACAGAGCTCAGCCCAGTCTCCCATCTGCCCACAGGTTTCAGAGGGGAGATCCAGGGGACTCCTGATGTGACCAGCATTGGAGTGGCCACCTGAAGCTCAAGGTCTGCATGCCAGTAATGCAATTTCTGTTGTCTTGCTTTCATTAAATATCATTCCAGATGAAGACAGTCCAATGTATGCATGCATTATCTAGACATTTTTAGAAATAATTTAGGGGTTTTTTTGGCCAAATTTTCAGTCAGTTGTGGAAAAATAAAAGCAGTTGGTCAATATTCAATATTCACATGTGATGAATTATGTCATCTTATTTTCCAGTATCAATAAAGCACTAATAATATAATCCTTAACCTATTTCTAATCCCCTGTGTGAGAAATGTAATATCCCATGACTTTTTTCAAGCATCCCTATTTTTCCAATCACAGGATTTTTTTTTTCCCATCACTGTGTGCATATAACATTTGTTTATCTTAAGCATTTGTAAGTAAAAATTGATTCAGGAAAAAAAGGTCTGTTTTCAGCACTCTGCCAGTTCAAGTCTCTGTGTATACCTTGCAATGGATAACAAAAAATGACACTGAACTAATTTATGCTAAATATCACCAGGAACTGTGATAGGTCTGGTTTTGACCCCCAATTATACTAGATTAAGTAAAAATGATGCCATGAAGGTTATGTTTGTGAAAGAACTATCACCCACAATGTACAGCAGCTGTTATAAAACAGAAGTTAAAATTCATAGCTGCTAATGAGGTCTGCAAACTAATCTGCCATTTCAAGGTCCTTTATATTCATAAGTTTGTAAAAAGAACATGTTCAGTTTTTGAATAGTGTTACACAGTCCTGGAAACTTATTTATATTTACTCCATGCTATTTCATAATGCATGTAAGTAAAAAAATATAATTGGCATTTCATATGATACATACTACATCTTATAGACAACCTAAAATTACACCAAAATGCCATTTTTTAGGAAAATTGCCAACATTAATACAACTGAGATTGCAGGCAAATATTTTCATGCCTTAAAAAAAAATATATATTTACACTTATTATTTCTGTGGTGATAGCTATTTGCATGGGACAAGCAGACAGCAGATAATATTTATGAAATATTTCTCTCAGTGTTCATAAAACCTAAATATTTAATGGTAAAAAAAAAAACAACAAACCAAAACAAAATCAAAAATCCATCAAAACCAAATTGTTTCCCTCACATGGGGCACAGAACTGTGTTCCTGACTCGAGGCACTTCTCGAGGGGCACAAAACCCACAGGGAGAATCTGGGTCCTTCCACTCCTTTCTTCTAGGGTGCTGCAGCAGAATGTTGGCTCATTTCTCCTGTTATTAGGTATGCAGGGTCAGTGAAAATGATACGAGTATGCCTTGAAATTTCATTCCATTCCCCAAAAGTTACAGAGAAAACAGTTTCTCATGAGTATCCTTGGTTTTCAAGAAGAAATTTGGTCTGACTGCTTCCATAATTATTTCTCCCAGACAGAGTTTGCCTTTATTCTTATAATAAAGAAGAGCCAGCGTTGCTGCTCTGCAGTGGAAATGGGAAGTTCAGCCCCCCCTCCAAGGCCGTGTCAGCCCAGTCCCCGCAGCGGGTTCGTGCCCAGGCTGCTGCCGTCCCTCCCTGGCGCTCTGCAGCGCACGGTGACCCGCAGCTGCGGCTCCCTGCCCTCCGCTGCCGCTGTCCTGCCCATCCCTCATCCCTGACCAGCTGCAGCAGCTGCTCCCACGTCCCTGTGCTCCAAAGGACCCTTCTCCTCCCGCTGCCACCTCTTCAGTGCCACTCAGACCTGTTTTGTGACCTGCTCCTCTGAAGGAATTCCTGTCCCCTGCAAGAGAAGGAATTTGGTGCCTCTGGCTGTTAGTGCAGCCTCCCTGGCAGATCCTTTGGGGAGAGTTCCAAACCCACTGAAGTGAACGGGAAAATCTCTGATTTACTGAGTTTGAATCATGTCCATACACCCCTGCTGACAAATGCCTTAAGATCTGACTCTGTGGGGACTCAACTACCCAACTGATCCAAAACTATATTTAAATTTACCCTCTTAGTCCAAAGAAGAGTCTTATCATTCACAGCTTCCTAAATCTTTGCACTGACAAGGGATCTGACACTGATTTGTGCCCAGGCCCTCACCTTTGCCTGGTTGCCACACTTCCACAAGAGTCTGGCAATTAAAGGTCAGACCTGAGCAAAGTCACAGGGTCAGGCAGGAGAGAAGTGGCAGCAGGCTGGGACACAGCGATGCCCCAATGTGTGCAACAATGACTGATACCAATAAAAAGGCCTTCTCCTCCCAGAACACTGGTGTCTCCTCACTCAGGTAGATGGATTTTAATGTGTTGCTGTAAATTAAATAACACAGTAGCATCAGCTGAACAAAATTCTGTCCATTGGCAATGTTAAACCATATTTTGTGGTATGTAAATATTAGGCATTTAGAAATATCTCCTTTAATTAGTTCTGTATGTTTGGTTCTGCTTCAGCTTTCACTTTGCCAGGGGTTTCCTTTCTTCTTCCTAGACATTTTTACTCAACACATGACTCTTCTTTGCTTTTCATTGTTTCCCCTTGGCACACTGTTCAGGCTGCCAGGCCACTCTGGCTCAGCAGGGCCAGCATCCCTTTAGCTGCACTCCAGGGCTTTGCCCCGTGTCTGTCCCAGTGTTCCTCAGGTGCTTTGCTTTGACTTTGTGTGGCACCATCTTCAAGAAACCTGTCTGAGTATGGAGAAAAAGGCCTGCAATGAGGCATCGATAAAGGGACAAAGATCAGGTACCCTGAGGAGGTAGAACATCAATAAAAGAGAAGGAATGAATGCCTCTGAGGAAGATAAAGCAGCGTGATTCACAGCTCTGGAGAATGCTAGGCAGGCATGAAATGTTTGTAAGGTAAATAATAGCCTAAGATCAAAAAAAGCAAATGAAAGCATAGTATCAAACAGAATTTAAATAAATCATTAGAAGAAAAACCTATTTCTTGAACCATAGGACACTAAACAGCATTTAATTAAAAATGTGTGTTTGATCTTCTCATATGATTAGTTTTGCATTACCCTGCCATTTATTTTGGTGATATTAAGGCCAAAGGGGCTGATGTCCTGGGCTGAACAAGATTTAAATAACAGAACTTGTGCTGAGGTTAGTGAAAAAACTTTCATTTACTTCAGTGGAACCATCAGCTTGTCTATTCTTAGACCTGGAAAGCAATTTTTACTTGACACCTGCTGTTTTATCTCACTTTCTCTCTCACTTAATGTTGTAGCTGGCAAACACATGGGCTGGAGCTGTGCCTAATGCCCTGCTGGGGGAATCCTTGACCCCTTTTGTAGGCAGGGCTGCCTTTGGATGGACGGAGAAAATCTAATCCAGAGACTGTGCAAAAAAGTTAGAGGAAACCTTGGCCATTGGTCATCCTTCTCAGGTTTCATAAGGAGGAAGATTAAAGTAGCTCACACCAGTGTAGAGCTGGAAAAATAACAGCTTAACAACTTTTGACCTTTACAGTAATATACGAATATTTTTTAAAAACAGAAGGATCTAGAGTAATTTTTTCTCATGTGCACTTCAGCTTATGTCTGAAATGGGCAGTATAAAAGAGGCCAAAGATCTTTACATAAGGCATTGTTTGCCTACATTAAAACAGGAGACTGTCAACCTCATATTACCTACAGGATGCTCCTCATTTGTATTATCAAAATATTCAGATGATTTCTTAGGTAACGACTGCAGGAATTGCGTTTTATGTAGTAAATGTTTTACAAATATTGATAATGTTTTAGCTCTAGGGCTTAGCTAATGTTATAGATAAGAAAAAAGCAAGTAAAAGGAAAAATGTGCTAATGTTTATTCTACAAAGTCAAATAAATGATTTAGTGATTGGTAAGACCCCTATAAATCACTGCAGACTGTGTTTTCAGCAAGCTTCTGAAAATGAATCTGCTCTCCTGTTTAACATAGCCAGGCCTGCCCAGAGCACTGGCCTGACATAAATCAGTTCTGTTCTTACCCCAGCTGCAGTGAAATGCAAGTCTTCATTCTCAGATTGCCAGATCCCTTCCCTTAGGGAAGGAAGCTGGGTGCTGTGGAGAAGATATTCCAGAAAAGCAGCACAGATCTGGTTTGCAGAAGCCTTGGAGGAGAGAACAGGTCTATTATCAACCTTTCTGTGTTATACAGCGTGCTTGGTGCTGCTAATATTACAAAAACGGTGGTGTTAGGTCCTCAGGGACTCGTGGGCATGTTTTTATGAGGATTTTTACTAATTCAGTACATAATTGAAAAAAAAAAACAACCCCAAAAAAAGGAATGCCTAAATGTAGATAAGCAACACCGGAGCTCTTGAAACAGAAGATACTGTACTTCAGATGGCATTCTTATGACATAGCTCCCATATTTTCATTTTCTTGTAGATTTGTAAACCCCAGGCCTTTTCCCAGCTGGGAGTGTCAGGAGGTAAAGGCCAAAAAGATTAAGTTGCTTTCTGAATAGTAAAATCAATCACATGCCTCTGGCTACGATCGTAGTGCAATGCTATGTGACAGACAATATTCTGTTAGATTAAATACCATTTTTGTAACTGGAACGAAGTATCTGCTTCTCAGTTTCTCTAACCCTTGCTAGAGGTACATTACCCATATAATTAAGCATGATTAAATGATAATTGCAGTCTTTTTGCAAAGTAATTCCATGGCTGTTTATGCTTTGCAGAAAGTACATGGCATTTATTTCGCACGTGTCAAGGAAAAACTCTAAATGTTAAAGAAGTTGCTAAGGAATAATTGCCATAAATTTACAAAGGAATTACTAGGTAACATATGTCTGAGGCTGAATACAGTGCTACACAAATTTCTGTCAAACGCAATTGTAGTTTCAAAATGGCATTACTCTTGTATTATTTCTGAAAAAAAAAAAGAAGTCATGGTAAGTGGAAACATCTGTATTTGGTTATAGGTGATAAATTATTTAAGTAAGCTACCATGTTCTGTTATTTATAAAAGCCCTTCTGTCGGTGCTACAGAAACCCCTTTTTACACCTAATTCTGGAGGCACACAAAGGATACACCGAGGCTCTTCTGCTTTGATATTTCTTCTTTTGAACAAGGATAATACAGCAAGCAAAAGGTGAGAAGGTCTGTACCACACAGTGTCACTTTGTGTGTTAGAAAAATTCCTCATAAACTCTAGCTTCATCTGCGTTAACTTCTTAGTTTGGATCCAGGGTGTACCTGTAAAATAAATTTTCCCAGCTGCTGCTGTGGAACCTCCTGGCCTCCTCTCTTGGTGTGGGGTTTGGAGCGAGACTCTGTTCTGCTGCTTCCTAAAATCTCATTCCTTTCTGGAGGGCATTTCAAAATAAAACATTTAAATAAAACTTTTAAATCTGAGGGAAACAATCACAAAGTAATCTTAGAAGCAGAATTTCTTTGAAATAGATTTGGAAATTTATCATTGTGATTTATGTTTTCTTTGGGTAATGGCATTTTTTGGGTAAAGGTTTGTTTGCTTCCTCCTTGGGAACACCCTGCTCTCTGAAAGCAGTTTGTATTTAGGGAGTCCTTGTGCCTGATTTCACAAGTCTTTAAACATAGGCTCGATTAGGTTGATAATTTATTTTAATTTTATTAATTGTAAATAGTTTTGGTCACAGGTTTTGAGACCTGGGATTGTTTGGCCTGGAGAAGTCTCAGTGCAGATGCTGTCAATGTTGATTTCTACTTCATGGGGGCTGGAAGGAAGAAGGGCTCAGGTTCCTCTCAGAGGTGCCCACAGTCAGGACAAGGTTCAATGGGCACAGACTGAAACACGTGAAATTCTTTGTGAAGATAAGAAAACAATTCTTTTTTTGTAAGGGAAGTTGAACCTTGGTAACGGAATTGGCAGAGAGGCTTCAGTTTCCATCCCCATACCAAACTATGCTTTGTGGTGTCTTGTTGCAAAATCTTACTGGAAGGTCCAGCTTGGTACCCTCTTTTTCTGTATATTTCTTTTCAGGTTGCTTTTCCAGTGAAAGAGGCTTATGCTCTTTCTTCTCTCGTGCTTCTGTCTACTGAAATGACTTTTTCCTGAACAGTTGTTTACTTGGAAGTGATGTCAAAAAAATCTACAGAAACAAGATGACTATTAAATACAGAAAGTCTCTGGAGTTATGCTGTGCATATCCTGCCACAGGCAAATGAAAAATTGCCACTCAGGTGTCTAAATCAACTAATTAATCCACACTGCGTTAATTATGATGACTAAAAGCTGATCATCGCTTATTGGCCTAAAAACAAATGCAAGTGAATGAGAGATTTTCAAGGTTGGCTGGTGGCC
Source organism: Picathartes gymnocephalus (assembly GCA_013390045.1). Classification (NCBI taxonomy): domain Eukaryota; kingdom Metazoa; phylum Chordata; class Aves; order Passeriformes; family Picathartidae; genus Picathartes; species Picathartes gymnocephalus. Next base: position 168,119 of record WEKY01058205.1, read on the forward strand.
CCAATCCAACATACTCCAAAAAACTGATGGAGGTACCAAGCAGAACTGAGTAGTGACTGCAGGTAAGAACAAATCCATTAATTTTTGGGGCCATTTTCAAAGGCAGTGACAAAATTGTCAGCCTTCTCTTGGTAGCTAAAAATTGCATTAGTCTTTATGAAACATTTATGCAAGCTTTTCACCCTTTCTACCTCTGTGTGACATTTATGAGTTCCTCAAATATGCTTATAAACATGTATTTTTATAAACATATTTCATCGAAGAAAAATTACAGTATTGGACAATGCACATTTTTCTGGAATATTTACAAATTTCAGTCTCTGGTGAACTGCATGTTTATAGTTTTAGACAAGACTGACAATGTTGTAGTGATTAAGAGAGATTTCTGTGTTGGTTTTGATTACTGTGGCAACAAAGCATATCTGCAAGTGACAGAGTCAAATGTATCTGAGCCAGAACAGAAGGGATGTTAAATCTGGGATGCCCCTGTTGGTTTGCCTTTCCTTCTTTCTGTTTATCTCAGCAAATTATAGTCCTGCAGAGACTAGTTTGGATCTAAAGCTTAACCTACCTTCCCTTAACATCTGTTCCTAAGGAGTAAAAACATATGAATTTGTACATGCTGATTCATTTTCAAAGGGAGACACTTCCCATGAAAAGTGTTTCCACTGAAACACTCCCTAAAAGATGAAAATGAATAATATAAACCAGTCTGAGATTAAAAAAAAAGGAAAAACTAGTGGTACAGGGATTTTCACAGTAATTTTTCTTTTCAAAGTCAGTGCAGGTAAACAAACCCAAAGGTAACAAGCATAATTCATAAAAAAGGAACAAAGGAAATTCTCAAAAATAAAACTCAAGTGGGAGAAGAAACTGAGTGGAGAAGCATGGGATTTGTCTTGTGGCAATCAAAAATAATAAACCAGGAAGGGCATCAGAAAATCATCCTTGACTTAAATCAATTTCTAAATAATACTGACATACTTCATATAGGTAGTGACAAGACTAAATAGGTTTACAAAGGAGTAAAGTTGTATAGGATATTAAAAATAAAAGCATTATCACAAATTTTCATCCTGGGACAATTTCAACTCTTGTGCTGCAGGGCATCAGAGCAATAACCCAGTGGTAGAAAATTGAGCCTAGGAACAAAATAGGCACTATGATAAATGCAAAATTGGATATTCTGTACCCTTGTAGGTTAGATCTTTGTTGTCACCATAATGTAGAAGCAAATGGCAAATATTTGTGCTCTTGTTTGTTTGAATTTTTGTCCACAATCTTAGTACACAGGGGAGATGGAGTTACATCACTGGGGAGCTGGGGACTTGCTGTCTGTCTGAGCTGGGGATGGGGCTTCTGTTTAAAAGAACTGCATTTTCCTTCACATCTGCTGCCTTTATGTTTGAGTTTCTGGTAGCTGGGAAGAGCTCTATCCTCACGTCACAGCTGGAGAGAGAGAGACAGTGTTCAAAGTTTCTTTCTTCGTTCTGAACGTGAAAAGAAGATTCCATCTCTCTGCCAGGTGGGGGGTGAGAGCAGGCTGCAGAAGGGGTTGTGCTGCTGCTGCTGCTGCTGCAGGGAGCGCTTCGTTCAGAGCCTGCAGATGCCGGGCAGCAGGATGGACGTTGTAGAGAGCCCTCGAGTGCCACACGCTCACAGACATGGGCAGAATGTGCTGCAGGATCCAGGACATCCATTAGTGCAAGCTTCTTCTAAGTTTTCTTAGACTTCCTTAGCCTGGGAAGAAAGTAGGGATGGAGGGAAGGTGTTTTACCACTTGGTTTTATTTCTTACCCTGCTCTGGTTTGATTGGCAATGAACTATTTTTCCCCAAAGCAAGGAGTTTTACCCATGGGGGTGATTGCTGAGTGATCTCTCCCTGTCCTTATCTCAACCCAGGAGATTGTACTCAATACTTTAGTTGTATCTGCTCTGTCCTCATCCAGCTGAGGACAGATAGAGAGGCTCAGCGGGCACTTGGCATCCAGCCCTGGTCAACCCACTTGACCTTTTTTTTTAGTGGGAGAAGGACCTCCTTGATTTCCTGAGATGTCTTCCAACCAGAATTGTTCTGGGATTCTAAAACTGAAGTCACTTTATGGAAAGGACATCTAAGTCTGTGAAAAATTAACTTATCTCTGTTTCTAAGTACTGGGCCACAGACTTGAATTCAGTGGATTTGTACCAATGTAACTGCTTTAAACATCTTATTGCAAAAGCAATGTCACAAAATGGACAACCTGGCATCTTTTCCAAACTTTTGGTTTGTCTCCAGGTCCCTGGAGATGCATAACTGAAATGCACAATTATACACCATTATACCTGTACAGGCAGCCTGGGTCTATGCAGACAGCAGGATTTTCTGTTTTCTGGAGTATTTCAGTTTCTTAAGGGCAACTAATAGTTCTGACAATGTATCTGACCTGCTCTGGATGCTGGCACTGACAGAACTGAAATATTTGCTGTTAGCAGCCAGAAACATTATCTTAATTCAAGTGAATTTCTCTTTGGCTTCCTAGTGATTCCCAGTCAATATTGTATTGGCAAGTTACTTTATTTACTGTATATGTATTTAATACTTAACCTTGTTTATGGAGATATTTTTCAATGCCTTTTGATAAAGTTCAACTTTTTCTTAAATACATGTAATTACTCTTAAATTCCCACTTCTATGACAAAATGAAAGCTTTCTTATGGAGCAGGGTCCTCATTCTTCTACATAACCTTGAGCAAATCTGTGAGAGAGGTTCTTCCCTAGTAAAATGAGAATATAATCCCTTTCTTCCTGAAAGTAATTGAAGTTTTCAGTTGAACACCACAGGAGAAATAGGCACAGTTTGGTATCAGAGTTCATGTGAGGGAAGATGCCACCTCTGTGCCCCTCTGCAGCACCAGGGCAGTCTGCTGATGCCATTTCTGTAATCTGTAAATGTGCTTCTGTTGGCTGGACCTTTCTCCAATAATAGTTATGGATACTGTAAGTATGGAACTGGAAAATCCTTGTTGATATCTTCTCTTCCCCTACCATTCTGTTTTCTCTTTAATTCATGTTGCTTGAGCAAGTGAATACAGCCTTGCATGTCTTCTCTTGCAGACACTAAAGATAGTAGGATTTTTCACTTTTTTATAGATACAAAGCATATCCATGGGATCTGAAATTTTATTTATTTTTCCAGTGTTCCTTTCCTCCTTTAAAATGTACCTAGTAATTCCTTTTCTCTAAGTTGTCCTTTTACTTCTGTCTAAGCAACATGAATATCCTGATGTTGCATGTTAATTTATCCTGGCATGTGGTTATTGCTGTAATACAATGCACTGAAAGCTCAGATATTATATATATTTCTACCTCATGTGATGTTATATTGGATGTCAGAATTTATCCTAGCAGCTGCAAGTAGTGTAGTTCTTTGTCAAGCTTCTGTCTACTTCAATAAAAAAAATAATGAGCATGAAGATTCCTTCATTGTCTGGGAACTTATTTCTGTTCATGGAACTGCATTTAACAGTGAAATTAATGGAATATTAAAGGTTCCTCCAGCTTCATGGCACATCAGCTGAATGAGCCAGTACATGCTTATTAAGTTCATCTCTATATTTTACAAGCCATTTCATGCCTTAGTTCGAATAAGCTGGGATGCCTATTCCTTAAGGGAAGTGAGAAAAATATTACAATTTTGCAGTGAGTTATTTTAAGGTCAGCTTGTAGAAAACTAAATGAACTGGCAGTTGCAGCTTCCAACAGATGGCAGATAAAGAGTCTAATATTGGAAGATCTCCTTTAAGGATTCTGTTCATGTTTCCACTCTTTTGCAGATGGTTTGCGAAGCAAGCGACAGCTTCACTTAAAACAACAGTATTAATCAAAGTTTCAAAGTTTTCTCTCTGAAATTTCTCCTTGTTTGGGTGCTAAATAATAACAACAAAACATAAAACATTCTGTACCCTTTCTCCCTCTCCACCAGGCTGTGCCATTATCTCTGCCATGTCCCGGGTCTGTTCTGCCTTGTTGAGCTCCCCAGCAGCTCTGCCTGTGGCCAGCTCTCCTGTGCTCCTGTGTTTGCTTACGGAGAGACTGGTTGCTCCCTGCTGTCATATCTGTTTTTTCACTCTCATTCTTATTGCTGACTTCCTCTCCCACACTTTTTGGTGGGTTTCTTTTTGCCACCAAAAGTCTAACTCAACAGATATGGGGAGACCTCATTTTCTCCAGAAGTATTTCCCCCTTCTCTTTTTCCATCACATGTCCAGTATTACAAGGTACCCTATTAGGAGCAGTTATTGATTCCTTCCTGCTCACTGGGTTACCTGCAATTGTGTTGATCCTCAATTCCCTTACATTTTTCTCCTTCTCTTTGGAAACTCTTCTGTTAGTTATGCCCATTCTTGTTGGTTTAAAGGTCTTATTCTTTGTTAGAAAGTGTGTTTTATAATAAATAACAGAGAAACAAAAATAAAGTATTATATATAAGGCTGTCCTCCTAAACAGCTAATTACACAGGTTCTCTAAAATCCAGTCCATCCACCTCTCATTCTGCTTTCCTAGCAATGCCTCAAGTTCTTGCCCATGCCTATCAGACCTTCTCTCTATGCATCTATTTTACCTTTTCCCCATTAAAATTTTAAAAAATATTAAATTGTGCATATATTACTTTTTATTCTTAGTTAAAATTATTTTTGTAACAATTAAGTTGGCACAAGTAGGTGAAACTTGTCTGGTTTTGGACAGAGATGTTGCCTTTACATGGAAGTTCTTTTGATCCTTTCTTAGGAGGCTGAAGTAGCTGTTTATTAACAAGAGTGATTTCTTGTAGCTAAAATAAATAGTCTGGTCACCTCCCAAACCATAACATTTTCAAAATACATGGGCAGGCTATGAGTTTTGGCAGTTCCTGCTACTTACCCATAATGGACTATTAGATCGAAAGCTAAGCCAAGGAAATTTCCTCTCAGTGTAACTTTCCTTCTGGCCGATGCTTAATGTGTTTGGTGTTTGCATTATGGCAATAAAGTCACAATATTCACTCAGGTTCAATGATTTATAGCAGAAGCTTATTTTGTATTTACTCAAAACAAAATTCCTCACTGCAGAGAGAATATAAGTGAAAATTCACCTGCCTTCACTGCTTTTCGGCTAGGCAAAAGTGACATCTGTGAAAATTCCATATGAAGAGTTTTTGAGATCTGAATGAGACAGAGAAATGTAAATGAAGGAGGATGAAAAGCAGCTCAGATGAAATGTGGTGCAAGAAGAGAAAGAATAGTGAGAAAGTGGGGAAAAAAAAAAAAAAGCAAACCCAAATGTGGTTGAGACTGGCAAAGATGAGGAAGGGAAGCCCATGAGAATTCGTTCAGGATTAATTGCAGAAACTGCAGAAATTGCCAAAACCTGGAGTATGATTTTTACAGCATGTGTTAATCTGTCAACAAAGTGGGGAGATGACATAGCCAGCAGGAAGGAGGTCCTGGGAAACTCAAGGTAAACCTTGGGCTGACATTAAAAGAGGAATGACTTGCAGGCTCAATCTGCTCCCTGTTCCAGAATATCAGGAAGGACAGTTTTTTTATTATTTAATTTTGAAGTGGAGGAGGCTTGATGTTTCAATATCCTGGGCACTCCAAGGTGGAAGTTCAGTTAAAACAACACTTGGAATGGATGAAAAAAAATCCAAGTACAGTTTTTTAGGAGACCAACTCATGAAAATGAGATTAAAAGGGTACTAGCTAAATGCTCAGCTTTCCTTAATAATTTTCAGAAGAAAAGGAGCATTCATTAGACTTCTCATCAGCTCTACAGAAAGTGAAGTTGAGCAGCCATTGCAATGTCCTGGCAGGAGCAGAGAGTGATAAGAACATGCCCCGGGGCTTGTTAGGAATGGGTGGCAGTGCTGATGCTTTCCACAGATTTATATAGAGAAGGAAGGGTTTGGGTCTAAACAAGTTTAATACAATAAATAGAAACTTAATGGGTATTAACAGCGAATGTCCTCAGTGAGTGCAGTCAGAGTAAGCTGAGGCTTTACCCTGGGATTTCTTAGAAGAGAGTGTGGCTCTTAAGAAAGGATGGGCACTTCCTATCTTTTGAGAAATAAGCAGTGAAATAGCTGGTGAAGATAGAGCAGACATAAATTCTATTGGTTTGCTTTATTCTTTCTAAACACTGATTTAAACTGTTGCCTATAAAAGTGTTGTCAAGGCTAGAAAGAGTCTCCCAAATGGCCCGTGCCAGAGCAAGCACTGGAATGGGAACACAAAATACCAATGGTTGGAGTGGATAAATCCTGAAATATTGTCTGAACTTTATGAACTAGAAGCAAAGTTACACAAATCCAAACAACTTCAAATGTACTTTTTGACTAAATAAGGTTCATTCTGCTAAAAGCCTGAATAGAAGGAGACAAGGTAGAAACCTCCTCTCAGGACTGGTGTAGGTGGAAATAACTTAAACTGTGTGGCACATGATTGTTATGTGGGTGAATGTCTGAAAGTGAGCTTTTGAAATTTCAAGCAGATGCTGCTTGCAAGCAGCAGGTGGTGAAAGGCACGTGTAGGTTTAGATAACACCTGGGCTAAACATTTCCTGAAACCTTCAGGAAATGAAGAGGTGAAACACAAAACTGGTAGTTGGGAAGGTCATCCCTTGTTCTGCTTCTGCTTTTGAACTGGGTGGGACATTCAGGGGCTTGGAACTTGGTAAGGAAGATGAAGATCTTGACTGGAGGAAAGATCTTGGAAGTGAGAGAGGATCCTGGACATCTGGGAGATTTGTAGAGATGAGTGTGGGAAGATGTCCAGGGACCTCGGCTGATAATGCCAGAATTAGAATTCTGGCAACTTCCCATTCCTAATATATGAAATGTTAGTAACTACATAACTTTTCCTAGTAATAAATAAAATACAAAAGAAAAAATGTTTTCAAAATATGGATGTCCTGAAATATACTGACACCCTGAAGCATATTGCATGGTGAACCAATAATTAATAACAGAAAACCAAGAGCAAATTCTTGATTTGGATAGATTCTGGCTTTTTATGTGGTTTGGATTTATTTTTTCATTTATCTCTATAGATGTCAATTTGAAAGGGGTGTGAAATAGTAAAGAATTGCTGGTGAAAACATCAGGGGAATTTAAGTGGAGAAACCAGCAATTGAACATAACTCTTCTGCTAATAGGGGAAAAGTTGCTTGCAGTTCACCTCTTTGTGTTTGACAGGTCCTGTTACCCAGGAGAAGATTTTTGCTTCAGAGTGTCTGTGGGTGGAATCAGGTGGCTTGGAATTTGCTGCTGTAATCTTCTCCTCATCCCTTCCTGTGGTAAGTTTTTGGGTATTCATGGAAATGGAATAAATTAATATTCCTTTATCAAAGTTGCTATTTTAATTGTGGAGAATTCAAGGTAGGTTTTTAGAAAAGGTAAACAAGGCAACAAAAGCTCAACAAAAGTGTGAGATTTATGCTGCAAAAATGTTCTCTGTGAGAGTAAATGAAGAACAGGAGGGGAAAGGAAGACCTTGTGCTGTTCTTATGAGTCACTACTGGGGAGACTGAATATTTATTGAAATATTGATAAAGTTTACTGATATATTAATGAATATTGTTAGTATATCAAAAAAATACATTTTGATTTCCTTTGGGGGATAAAATTTGTGTATGAATCTGACTTTTTCACACTGCTGTTACTTTTTTAGCTTAGTAGCAGCAAAAAGGGAGAAAATGGTTGAACATACATGAGATGCTGCATTAATATGTGGATATGGTAGGCATTTGAAATAGATTAATGAGGAACGTACTGTGTACAAATAACATTTCACAAAGGGGTTTATGTTTAGATTTGACCTTGTCTGTCTTTGTTTCTTCTTGGTGTAGCACCCAGAAGGGTTTGAGCAATGAGTATAAATGCTGCTGCTGTCTTGTTCTTGCTGCCTGAGATTTGTTGCTAATGGCCTGACTCATTAGAACCCACTCCTACAAAGATGGACTCAGAAAGTCTGCAAAAAAAAAAAAAAAAAAATAGGCTGCCAGAAGCTCCCCAGGTGTAAATACATCACAATACTAAGTACCAAATTGCAGCTACAGTTTGTTTTACCCACCTGTCTTTATATTTTCCCAAGGTCTCTTAAAGCTGGTTTTTGGAACATGCTGAAGTCACTTGAACTAAAATTCTTACATCAAAGGATGTCTCTTGTTTCCCACTAATTGACATTGCTGTGGTAACAGAGCTTTACATTTAATAAGAAGTGAACTCTGCTTTCCTGGGTCTTCATTCTCTCTATTTTCTATTAAAAGAGGATAATTCGTGTATCCTTAGCACAACCTTTGCCCTGGTCAGAGAGCCAGGTTTCAACTCCAATCTCTGTATGGATGTGTGTACATGTAACCCACTGAGGTAACAAAAGTGTTTGTAATTGCAATCACCATAGCCTGATTTATTCACAGAATTGTTAGGAAAATGGAGCTTTTGGTAAATGGAGGTGCATATTGATTTGGAAATGCAAGACCCTTCTTTCAGGATGATATGCTTGGAAGGAACATGTACTTGTTAGTTTATAATGCCTCTGACAGTTTTTTTCCTAATCTGTGGATTAGGCTCAGAATTGTTAGTCCGAGACTCAAGTAGAAGGGGGAATAAAGCTGATTAACCTACAGAGGATCTGTTTGCATAAAGAGAGACTCCTGTGATCACTCAGGAACTTAAAATTAGGTAAAGCATTAAACTAAATAAAAATTCTCAACGCTGTGCGCGGACCATCATGAAATGGGAATCCAGGACCTCTTGCTGTGCAGCCTCTGCAGGAATCTGCTCAAAGGCACACACAGAGTGCAACAACCACGAAACAAATCTAATTTTTTTTCCTTCAGATAACAAGTTAATCGCCTTAAACTCTTAAAAAAGCACAAGGAATTAAATTACTGTTTTGCACCTGACATGCAGCACCTCCTGCCTCTCTTGCAGTTAAGCTCAGGAAAAAATGTCCAGGTTCCTGTCTAAGAGTGGTGTGGGTTCAAATGCCAGTCTTCACTGAAACCTTTAGGAAGAGAGAGCTTGGTAATAGGAAAAAATAAAGTTTGTTTGCTTGAATTAATTAGGGGGAAATTTGATTAATTTTTATGCCTGCAAATATGCTGTTAGAGCACGAGTGGTTGAAGATTCCTTGAAAAGTTCACAGAGCATTGATTAGCCTTTACACATTATGTAAAATAAATCAGAAAATCAGAGGGGAAGAAAGCATTAAAAAAAAAATCTCACTGAGCAAACTTTATTGAAAGAAGAGTTCAGTTGCTTGCAACACGTAATATAGGGAGGTTTTCTGATCTGGATATGAAGAGTGAAGATGGCAAAAAAATCACCAACTTGATAGTCAGTGAAACTCACCCATTGAAATCAGAAGTGCAACAAAGAAGGGCTGACATTGAGGAACACTCAGAGAAGTTAAAATTGGAAAACCCACCACAACCAACAAACCACTTATTTAAGTGATAGCAATTATTGGTTGTCATGGGAGTATTTCATCCAATGACATAATAATATCTCCTTAATTTGTAGCTTCTAAGATATTAATAAACTCCCTGTAAGTTCTGATTGGTTAAATCTTACAATTTATGTGCTGCAAAAACATCAGAAACACGTTGAGACCAATGTGTAAATATTTCCCAAAAAAATTTCTATGGGAAAACCTTTGCACTTCAATATTGAAAGTAAAAGCAGCTTTTTTGTTTAAATTACAGAGAACATAACTCCAAATCCATCTTCTAAGTGGATAAGATTTCATGAGCGTTTACTGCAAAATATTTTCCCTTCTCAGAAATCAATGAAAACCTGCTCACAAAAAATGGAGAAGTTGGGAAAAAAATGTTAAATATAAAATGGTAAAGTAAAAATGGAGAAGTTGGGTCATTCTTTCTTCATTATTTTATGAGGGCAAATAAAAGACAGAAGTGCATTATTAGCCACAAGAATAAAGTTTAAAGGAAGTAAAATATCCATAACCTCTCTAGTTCTGATGGGATGGAGAACATGGTATTAATGCTAGATAAGTGTGGGAAGGATGGTGCACCATTTGCAAGTGCTCTGCAGTAAAATAAAAGGAATATATATATATATATATATATATATATAAAGCATTTAGTTGATTTAACTGACTGTGCTTCCCAAAGCTTGCAAATTGGGAGATTTTACATTGTAAACTCAAGAAGGGAGTCAGCAAAGCATTGTTCAGCCTTTAAGGATGATCTGCCACATGAATCAGGAAAGCCCTTCACCAGATAATGTTGCCGTTTTTTCTTTTGACAGTACCAAAGCAGCTTATGAATCTCTCTGACCATTTCCTTAATCCTTCCCTGAAATCATTAACTCTTTGTAACATCCCAGTATGGTGCCTTAAAACAGAATATGTAGAGAAATATATAAGCTCACCATCTTGAGACAGGGTCAGAAAAATAATTTTGATCCAGGTTGAATTTCTTCACTGAGGGATTTTTTTTTAAATTAATTTGTTTTTCTTGTGATGGAAATAATGCAAGTGAATGTAGCAGGAATGCATTGCCAAATATTCCATATTGCCCATCTTGCATTCACAATAAATAGGTTCACCTAAGGGATAGGATGTGAGTAAATTTAGCCCCAAATATAGGTTAAACCCCCCTATTGTTAATGCAAGGAATTTATTTAATCCAATATTTAATCCAAAACATTTTCTTATGGTTGCATACATGGATAATTCTCTTTCTAGAACTTCAGGCACTAAAGTCCACATCTTGGACTGAAACCCATGCTAAATCCAGAAACCACTGTACTACTGCCTCCTTTATGCCCACACAGAGTAAAGGAGTTGGAAGGTGGGCAAGATTTTGTATTGAAACTTCAGCGATCTGGAAGGACAACTTCAGAAATTCATCGGTGGCTTTTTACCTTTCAGTAAGAACAGGCAGGTGCAGGTACCACAGAACTTCCTTCTGCAGCTGTCAGGTGTTCAGGAGCACCACGAGCTGCTTCTTAGGAGAAGGGAGCTGGGAAAGGGGGATATATTGTACCACATTATCCCAATTAAGAATATAGAGTTAACTTAGAGCAGAATGAAGTATCACAACTGAAATGATGGATATATTTGTAACTAGACACAGACAGAAGTGTGGTTATCAGACTGTGGTAAAGTCAGAGCCCCTCTAGGGGTTAGTTTGTAGGGTTGTGTCCAGCCCCTGTACGGTGCAGATGGGATGATGACAGCGTGGTTCTGTAACCCACAGAGCTACACATCTGTCCTGGCCTCAGCCCTCCCTAGAAAAGCTGCCTTTTTCCTTGGATTGTGCTTGGTATTGTTGAAAAAGACCTAAATGTGTGTTCCCTGCTTAGTAATTAATAATATTAGCAAAACACTTTGCATTAGTCTAAGCACTGAGATTTTTTTTTGCCAAATATGTGTGGGATTTAGCTGTATAAAATCCATTAGTATTGATAGTAATTGGAGGTTGTGTAGCTGGATCTCTTAATGATCTTTGACTTAATTTAAGCACAGAATCATAGAATATCCTGAGCTGGAGGGGATCTTTCTCTCCCCTCTTCTGATGAAAATAATTACTTGGGGAAAAGTAGTAATAAACAGTTGATAACAGCCTCTCTACACTGATGAGTGCAGCAGGTGGTAGTATATTTTCATAATGGCCTGTTCAGGTTTCATATCCATAAACAGATCTTTAAATTACCAAACAAAATTTCGTAACTTAACATATGAAAGCTATCAACACCCACATTCAAATCATTAATTAGGTAGGACTTGCTTTTCTTTACCTTTCTTAGCAGCATTGTTGGAAAGAATATGCACCCAAAAGGGAAAAAAAAAAGAAAAAAAAAGTGTAAGCAAGTGACATACAGTTACTATGGTTATCACAGTTTTAATGGAACCATTTGAAGCATATTTATCCTTGACATTTTAAAACTGAAGTTCAGTCAATTGTGCAGAAGGGAATACAAATGTATGCATTCATCCTGACTTCTGCTTTGTTTTTTTAAACTATGCATAGCCATGAATTCCAGTCTTGGGGTTTTTCTAAGAATTTATTTACCCATCCATGCTACTTTTCAAAACAAACATGAAATTCATCATCAAAAAAACCCTGTTTTGTTGCCCAAGTTTGTATTGCTGATAATGACAAAGAAAGAAAGAAAGAATCCCCACAGAACACTAGAGGAGACAATTTCTCTAGCTCCGCTTTTCATTTAATGCTTCTTTAATAGGATATAAGTTTTACAAAATGGGTTGCTTTCGACTGATGATAAATCATCCTGGAAGTTCACAACCACTTATCCAAACTGCTATTAAGCTTCCTTCAATGCATCTGCAACCAGAAGCATCTGTATTTTATAAATGTTGTTTACAGAGTCTTCCATGAGAGCTCCCTGCTGAAAAACACTGTGTGCTGATGAGGAAGATGTTGCAGTATCAAATACTTCATCTATCAGAAGTCAGGCTCAGTTTCTGCAGACCTGGAGAACATTGCAGCAATTATTGCAATTGCTGCATCAGTGTAGAAGTAATTGTAATAATTTAATACATCACAGCACTGAAACTTGATGTGTGTTATTAGATCTGTGTGGCCAGATTTTGGTAGATTTGGAGATCTTCTGTGAGAAGGTGCCAGAGATAATCCCTGTGTCTCACAGAGCCAATGCCAGCGGGCTCCAGGCTGGAGCTGCCCTGGCCAGGGCTGAGCCCAGCAGTGCTGGCAGCTCCTCTGAGATCTTAGGAAGGAGGAGCAGTCACTGCCAATAGCAATTGCAGCCGGAGAGGAGAGGAGTGGGGGAAAATTGGGAGTGAAATTCAGCCCGGGAAGAAGGGAGGGGTAAGGGGGAGGTGTATGAAGATTTGTTTTCATTTCTTATTATCCTACTGTGATTAGATTGGTAATAAATTAAATTAATTTTTTCCCAAGTTGATTCTCATGACAGTAGTTGGTGATTGCTCTTCCTGACCTTATCTCAACCCTTGAGCCTTTCCTCACAATTGTCTCTCCCCTGTCCAGATGAGGAGTGATCGAATGGCTCAGTGGGCACCTGGAGTTCAGCCAAGGTCAACTCCCCACAGCGTGAGGATAAGAAAAACATGCCCAGAGAGAAGAGTTCTCTGTCTGTGCAAGTAGGACACTTTCAATATAATACTTTCTGTGTGTTAGTGGCATGGTCAAGGAAAGAGTTGATGGCATTTAAATAGGTTGTGACAAGGAACATTCTCATTGGAGTAACTGGGCCAGAGTGAGACAAAATTGGGAGAGCTGACAAGTTACAGTAGGAGAGTACCAGTTGGCCAGAAAAATGTCTCAAAACTGTTACAGAAGTTAGACTTTGGATGCTCAAGACATTTGACATTATTTTTATTTTATCTGATGTTTGTGCAGTGACTTGGTATCATATTTTGGGGCATTCATAGGTTATTAATAGATAATAATGTAATGAAATCTAAATGTCTGAGCTGCTATGTATTGTCTCAAATTGGAAAATGAAGTAATTTTTATGTGTTCTGTATCACTTAGCATGGTCTACTAAAATTTAGGAGTAGACTGATAGGACTATGTACTTTGCACTCTCAGAGCACATTAATGATACTGCACAACCCCACTCTGAATTGGATCCTCCACAGTGTAATTTTCTTCACAGATGGAAAACTACTCAAGAGTATTTTGAAGGTGGCTCAGTGGCAGAGTGGGGAGAAGAAGCCTGTCTCTTCTTGAAAATATGCATCTGCACATTCTGCCTCATGTTCTGGTCTGTATTTTCAATTCTTTATCTAAAAATGACTATTCATTTGTGTAGGTCTGCCCAGGGGAGGTGTAGAAGAATGGAGGCAAAGTCCAAAGGTCCTGTCTCACAGACATCTATGCTTTATAGAAGTCTATTCAGAACTTAAAACCAGTCAAATTTTTCTCCACTGTCATTTCTGAAGACATTTCCAGACCTCATTTCTGTTAGAAACTGATTTCCAGCACACAGTTACTTGTGGTGAGTTCATTTGCCTTTTGTTCTGGTGCAAAGATTGCCCTTAAGCTTAAATAGACCTTTTTCTCCTGACTCCCTTTCCTGTCACTGGCGCTTCAGTGAGTGATCACAGCGTCTCTCAAGGTTCATCACAAACCAGCAAGTTGCTTGTCATGACTTTTTGCAGAGCAGGTATTTTTACTTTCAGTCCAAGGATTATTTAATTCCTTCAGTACCAAGCTCTCAAACACGTGTGACTTTTGTTCCTGCCAGCATTTTGCAGTGGTCAGAGAGTAGATCTGGGGGAAAAACTAACTACTGGGCTAATGACTGATCTTGGTTTTTTTCCTTTAAATGTTGAAAGTTTCTTCTCAGCATTAATTAGAACCACCATTAGTCTATAAAGATGGCTTGGCTTTGTGTTTGCAACCTATGGGCCCCTTCACAAAAGACTGAAAACCAAAGTTCTTGCAGTGCTTGCCACAAAATTCTTTTGCAGAAAGTCATCCTCTGGCCCACCAATAGCAGTGCAAACATGTGAAGGACAGGACTTGGGAAGGTGAAGGGATTCCAGAAGTCCTTCAGAAAATCCTGGCAGGATCTGACCACAGTTAATTAATTTAGTCTTTTTTCTCCTATCTTTGTCATGCCTCAGGCACCATGGTGGGAGGAACTGGTGTACTGCTATAAAAGAAATGAAATTCTGGTGGTTTGTTTTTTTTTCCAGTTACCTGTATTCCTGTCTGCTGGCCATGTGTAGGAGTTCCAGGGTCTTGTTTTACTCAGCATCAGTGAGGTGTCTGAAGTTAGGTAAGCTCTCATGCCTCTCCAAGTAGTTGTACAGGCAGAAGTACTGGGGCTCTGTACAACTTCTACTGCTTGAGGGTTGCAGTGAGTTTGGCGTATACCAAAAATATTTAAAGTTCTTAGATATTTGACTGATTTAACCCCTGAAAAGAAAGTTAAAAGTAATTTATATCTTTCATAAAAGCTTGTTGGATGGTTAAAAGTCTGTCATTAGCTATTAATTATTATATCAAGTGATAGGTTCTGCTGTGTTGAGGGAGATGCAGCCGTGTGGTCTTTGTCTGCTTTGCTAAATGCTTCATTATTCTTCCCAGCTGGAGTTTTACTGTGCATGTGTTTGTTTTCTGTACTGCATTATAAAAAGAATATGCTGCTGTGGAGTTATGGCAGTGAGTGGGCAGCACAAACACTTTATGTGTGAGTCATTTTTGTCCAGAGACAAAATGTGTGGACAACAGATTCAGACTGAATATATAATCTTCATTAACTTTTATTTCTAATAGATTATCCTAGTGGTATGTTGCAAGAGCAGAAGGTGCATACATCAGACTGGCATAAACCAGCTCCAAAATGAGTATTGCATTCCTCTGTGCTCACCTGTTGCACATAACTCATGCAGTGTCTTGACAGGAGTATAAAAATCTGTGATTTCACCACCTGCGTGTAAGGACTGTCTGCATGATGAAAGGGGAGGAGATTTAGGCATGAGAGTTGTTTTTCAAAGGCTTTTGGGAAGCAAAGGTTACAAGTAGATACTGAGTTTTTCAAGTAGATTTGAAAAGGCTACATAAATAGCTTGCTCTCATTTCCCAGAAATCACAATGTGATCTTCGCTGGTGTTTCTGTAGGACCAGAACTGCCTTTGTCCAAGGATGCTTGAATACTTTATGAAGTGTGTCTCATGGTAATTAATGTGTAAATTCTATCTTGTCCCTGAAAATAAATGCTCATGGCCTTGATCTTCAATTACCGCAGAAATTTCTTGAGTCGGAGAGACCTAAATAATGTTATTCAGCTTGTATTTCTTCCTTGTTTACCTGCTGGAGAGGTCTCTTGCTTCTCTTTAGGGCAACATGAGTATCACCTCTCTTCATTGCTGAACCTAAATTAATTATGCAATATCTTATAGTAAATCTGCAAAGACTTGAGAAGCCCCTAGCTTCCCCACATAGCAATCCCTCTTTATCACCATCGTTCCTGTTTTGGATGGTCTTTGAGTGTGTTTATTTTTCTGGAGGTTAAGGTCAGAGCCCAGGTGCCCGTGCTAAGCCTGGTCTAGATGAGGCTGTGCTCAAGTGGAGCTGTTTTAAGCCAGTTGTGGCAGGGCATGTGTTTGCAGCTGGAAAAGGGCATTGTAAGGCTTCAGGGCTAGGAACTGAGGAAAAACCTGTTTCCATGGGAGCTGGTGCAAAAGTCAGAGCAGCACAAAACCACTGACTTGTGCTGCAAAGCAGAGGGGCTGTTGAGCATTCTTCCAGTTGGAGCTTCTATGGGGCTTTATCACCTGGTACATGACATAATAATTCAGCCCAAAAACCTGTAAATATTTGTAAGCCTATTATTCCAGCAACATTAATTACATACATTAATTAGATGTTCCTGGGAGTAGCCAGAAGTACAAAAGGCTGTGCTGCTTTTGACTGGGATGGAGTTAACTTTTGCTATGGGACTGCATTTTGGATTTGTGTTGAAAACGGAGTTGATAATGAAGGAATGTTTTATTTACTGCTGAGCAGTGCTTGCACAGAGAAAAAAGCCTTTCTGCCTCTCACACTGCACCTCCATCGAGGAGGCTGGGGGCACAAATAGTTGAGAGGTGACAACAGCCAGCTCAGCTGACCCCAAGTGACCCAAGAGCTATCCCAGACCATTTGGCATCATGCTCAGCATATAAATGTGGGGGGAATAGAAGGAAGGTGGGGGATGATTGGAGTGATGGCATTTGTCTTCCTGAGTCACTCTCATAAGTGATGGAACCCTGCTGGACAGCTGCCTGCCCATGGGAAGTAATGAATTAATTGCTTGTTTTCCTTTGCTGGAGTGAAAGGTGTTTGTTTTACCTATTAAATTGTCTTTATCTCAAGTTGTCCTACTTTTACTCTTTCAATTCTCTCCCCCACCTCGCAGGTGGGGAAGTGAGAGAATGGCTGTGTGGAGCTGAGCTGCCATGATAAAATCCTACATACCTATGGATTAATGTGGTAGGTTTACAGATCACCGTATGTGTTTGAAGACTGACAGTAAATCTCACAGGCAGTTGACCCGACAGGCACAAGTATATCAGATAAAAGATTTACTGTAAATCAAAGCAACAATTTCACATTTTGCAGTTGCTTAAAGCTGGTAACCCAACTGATAGTCAAAGTGGAAATGGAAAAAAAGAGAATATCTCTCCGGGTAGCGCTGTTGAGGAACACACCTGGTGCAGGCGAGCAGCTGCAGGGAGAGCTCCTGACTGAGCTCCGGGGTGGGGAAAGGGCCGGAGCCCCCGGCAGGGACGCAGAACTGCTGACGCTTTGCATAACAAAGGACACCTGTGGTGCTGGCCAGGTGAGAGACATCACTCGGGGCAGGAGCAGAGGGCTCAGCGGGATTGGCCCAGACTCTGGGAACGCGGGGTCTGAGGGTGTTAAAGCCCAAGGATTCAGGGCCCTTTCCTGGAGGCTCCAGCTCGAGCTGCTTTTGCGTTACTGCGCTGTGAATAAACTGCTTTGAGGATGCCGAGGTCTGGTACTCAGCTGCGGCAGACCTGAGGTCGAGCTGGTAAGGAAAACTTACAGTATTTACACTGATTTCAGTTATTTCTGAGACTTTCAGTACTGGGCTGAGTGTCCTAAGCTCTGGGTTTAATGTGAAGTTGGAAAAGACTCTATTTATTTAACATACACTTTGCAATATATACACCTTTCACCCAGTAAATCATTAAGGGAGTCGAAGTTAAAAACAATACTGTTTCTGTTACTTATCTAGCAGGTGTGAAGAGCTATGACTTGAAGGTTAGTAGTCAGTGTTGCTGATGTGAAAGAATCTTCTGTATCAAAGGGCTGGACTATTATAATTCCCACGATTTGAGCATGATGCTTGGTATAATTGTATGTATCAGAAAATCAGTGTAATAAATATTTTGCCTTCTCTTTAAAAGAAGTATTTTTCATGAAATACAAATTAAACTCAGACTATTCTAGATAGTAAATTACTGGAACATGCACAGAAGATGAAATTCCCTCTCAGATCTGTGGCTCCCTGATGGCTCATTGTATGTAGACATTAATACTAATAAATGCCACAGTGGCTACTTTGGATCACACACCCTCTGTGGTGGAAATCCCCTCCTACAAGGGGTATGGTCCTGATCTTGGGAACGGCAGCATTTTGGGAGCTCTTTATCTGGCTCCAGCACAGATGTGGCTAAACAAATTGTGATTTCTCAGAAGCAAGAATTTCTATGGTGATCATAACAAACAGGCTGGAAAGATGTGCCTTCTCTTTCAATAGAGTTCTGAGATGAAATGAATTTCAGAAATCCCAGGAAATGGAATACCCACTTAAAAGTCTTATGACTTTTTTTAATATATGTATGAAACTTCTGAATTGGCATCCACAAGGCCTCTATTTTATTTCAGCCTTTTTGTGAAACCACATAAAATTTCTTATGAAAATGGAATAAAATCTTGATTTTTATTCTAAATTATATCCACACTAGGTAAACTGACACAGCAAGTGATTGTGAATTTAAAAACTTAACAGAAAATATCAAATATCACTAGCATGTCATTTGGCTTCTCCCCCAGAGCATCGTGCTAGAAGTAGACAGACAGACAGGAGACAGAAGAGTAAAAGAAACTTGAGGCTTCCTGAGCAAATATAGCCTTTAGTTTGGTATAGGTTGCTGTAAATACTGCATTAGAAGTATTAGGGACTCTAGGAATAGTCTAGAATGCTACAAGCCCTAGGTTTGAAATAAAGGCATAAGATGTGAAACCATTTGGTATGTGAATAATTTTTACTACAGAGTCCAAGAAAGAGATGGCAACGTATGTTGTCTTCAGCCATTCTCCAGTGCATTCATTTATTCTCATTACTCCATGCATATACAGAGTGCAGCATGCACAGATGCAGAGCCCTGCTGCTGCAGAGGATTTAAAATGCCACTGCAATGTATTGGCTGTGCTGCCTGCACTGCAGCATCTCTTTCAACCAGCAGTGCTGGGATCAGACTTCAAAAAAATACTTATGCAGAAAGCTGGAGATTTAACTTTCTACCTCTTAGGAAGATGGAGGGTGCAGGAAGCCTGTGACCCTTTTACTAAAGGAGGAACTCACAGGTCTCATCCCTCAATGTAGGGAATTCTCTGTTGAAGGGAGGCTGCATTAAAAAGCATCCATTATTGCAAGTATTGAATGTGTCATTCCCAACTCCTGCCGAGGGTGTTGCCATAACCTCGTGTCTATGAAAGCAGCTTTAAACACCTTTCCATTCCTCTCTTCCTGGGCTAGAAATGGCTTTATGCCTTAAAGGTTCCTCCCTCATGAACAGGGTGCCAGCATCTTTGAGGCACCCCTAAAGCAGCAAAGAAATGTGCTCACCCAAACAGCAGTTCGGTCACCCTCCTGGCATTTGTATTTCTTAAGTTACTAGAAAAGAAATAACAGTTAAGCACAAAAGTTTCTACAAGTGGTCTAACCAAAACCAGCACGTTGATTATAGAAGATTTTCTCAAAAATTGTAAGAAGTAGCCAAATTGTGCAAATTTTCTTCCCTTGGAGGGGAATCTCTCCTGATAGTTGATGAAGAGAAATTTCCTTTAAGGTGAAAATGAACTAAATGGGGAAAGAAGCTTACACAACATAAAGGAAAACATATTACTCATTCTTTCCAATTTTCTGCAGTAACCTGGCTGCTTTTAATAAAAGCTTCTGAAACCATAATTCATCATAAGATGGCTTGTGTTGCTAGCCTTTGTAGACGGACCTTGATTTTTCTAGGGGTGTGATTAATAATTTTACTTCTTATTCGTGGTTTACCATGAGGTCAATCAATTTGTTAGCTTTTTCCTCTAAGTTCATACTATATTGTATTAAAGATGTACATTTGCAATCACTTATAATCCTTATGTTTTAAATCTCTGGTATAATATGTGTTTGGGCTCTTGTTCAAATGAAATCACTTGCAAAACCTGGAAGTGTTTTAATAATTCAGAATTAGCTAGTCTGCAGTTAAAAATTCTGATCACATCAAACTTTGGCACCTTATGAAAAATGCAGCAGCATGGCAGTTGTACTTTGTGTCCTGGTGGATGACCTTCCTTTGCTAGTGCCTTTTGTTAAACACAAATTAATTTCACCTGTAGGTAGGAAAAGATCAGAAACACAACAGGTGGAAATCATCTGGTTTTTATTATGGGAAGGATTCAAGTGCAGAAGGGGATTCTGTGCACAGCAACACAGTTTGCTGTTCTTTAACGTGTGATTGGGGAATTCCTATGCTGTTCCAAACCAGTTTGTCTTGTCAGTTTGTTCTGATCATCTCTTTACCCCCTGATTTGGCACTTCCATGGCAGTTTTGCCTAACCCCCACCAGAATTCGCCAGCCTCTGCTAAAATATTGGAACTCCCTTTGCAGGCAATTTTTCAGCCACAAAGTGGCTTTAATTCAGACAAGTGTTTGTGTGCAGTCATCTTGTGTTTGTAGCTAGTATGGCTCTCAAGTATTTAAAGTTGGCTCTAAAGTATTTAAGTTTGGACAGGGTTGAATATGAAGCAAGGTGGGAAAAGCAAAGCAGGCAGACCCTTTACAGGATATCTGTGTGACAATTACATTGGTCAGTTTAGAATAACAACTTTGTGAAAAAAGGTGGAAAGGAGATAAAATATCAGAGCACAGTTGGTAGCACGTTCATGTCTGTGATGATGTCAGTGTAGTTTGGTGATAAGATTTTCCCTCTGGCTTGTTTTGAAATCAGGAAAAGAAAAAACAGTGCTTTTTTTTTTTTTTGTTATTTATGAGAGATGCTCTTGAGGTAAATTGCAGTAGCTTCAGTGATCTTTGTCTCTCATCAGCATCACCACAGTGTATAATGTAATGATGTTTTTCTATTTTTTCTTGCCACAGTAAGGTCCATATCACCTCTTTCTGCTGACAGTCTGAACATCCCAGTGGGTGAATGAATAGGAAAATGGGAGTTATTAGTCATGGAAAAATAAAACCACCTGTAGTCCTTGCTTGAAGAAGCAATTACAATAATCTATTTCTATTGTCATAGTTTTGCTGGAAACATGAAAACAAATGGGGCTACTTGAAATTGAATAATGTTCCTAGTAATTTATGGTGACAGTTATTGTTATTACAAAGCCAAAGCAGAGTAAGAAAAAATATATCAGCTACAGATGGAATGGATGCTTTGCAAATAATTTATACAACATGAAAGTGATAGTTTTCACAGTTTTGATCACCACAAATGTTTTTTTCCCCACATTCTAGTTTGCTCCTAAGTACCCTAAAAATCTCAAATTAACCACGTTGCTTATACTATTGAAGATAATTTTGTATATGTATGTATATGTGTCTAGATATACATGCTGCCATATGTGCAAAGTCCCAGATTATTATCTTTAATCAGTAAATCATCCCAGTGTTTTGCACGGCTGTGCAGCCTGAATATATTTTCAACAGTGTTTATTTGCATTACACCCCAGAATCCATTTCAGGAAGATTAAAATTGCAAAAATGAGCTATACATTTCTCTGAATGCAGCTTCACAGTAGAATGTACTTTAAAAATAATTTTCCCAACTTGGCATCTGTTCAAATGCTTTATTTACTTGTTTTACATCAGACTACTTAGAATAATACTTCCAAAAATAAATTCTTATTTTTTTTAGAGAGGACTATGCTTCTACATTTAAGGCAATGTAAGAGCAAGATTTGCTTAAGAACTCCATCAAAACCCAACAGATATTGCAAGCTGCATCCCTTGGTATTTCTATTAGAAGTGTGATGTTTACAACATTTTTTCTAAATGGACAAAAATTTGAAAACATTTGTCCTCAGGCAGCATTTGTGTTTCTGACAAGACATGGTTTGCTTCATTCCCTTCTTGCTCAAATACAATTTATGATGTTACGGTGAGCAATTTTCAAAACTGAAAATCTGCTGGCTGCTTGTCCTTGATGCCAAATGTGACGTTTCAGATATATTAAAGGCAAGACAAAAATGACTGCACTGTTTTCATGGCTTCAGCAGGAGAATTTTAGCTGTACAGACATACTCAACACTTCAAAAACCATTTGCATATGTTTTGGCCGGAGGACTGAGGATGTGGAGGAGCTGGATTTGTGTAATAAACCATTGTGCTCCGAGTTCCCAGTCAACAGTAAATTGTTTTATAAAAAATGAAGTGCAGTAAAAGAATGTTCAAGAGAAATGTGTTTCAAGAGATTCTGCTTCAGAGGCTTTAGACAAGATTAAAGGACTGTGCTCTCTGTGCTTTAAGGAGGAGATGTGTGTTTATGAATGCTAACAGAGCTCTGGGTCTGGGAGTGTGCCTGGCTGCTCATTACGTCCCATGCCTGCTCCTCAGTCAACAGAAATGCAGAGTTTGAACTACTTTGCTTTTTCTGGTGGCTATTGCAGAGATGATGGTGCTTCTGAGACCTGCTGTTTGTTTGAGGCTGCAGCAGTGCAGACTGACACCTCAGGCTCTGCAAGGAGAGAAAAGGGGTCCCTGCAGGTGGCTGGGACCCTTCCAGAGTCCTGTGTGCTGCCTGCCCCCCCAGCTGAGCGGGCCCACAAGTGTAGGATGGCACTCATTGCCCCCAAAGTCTTCCCATGGTGTGTCAGCTGCTCTGGACCTGCTCCTGGACATGTGGCACCGGGGAGGAGCCAGGTGAGGGCTGGACCTGGCCCAGCGTGGCCTCACAGCCGTGCCATGGCCACCAGGGATGTTGCCGCTGTGCACAATTCCAGTGTTGTTTATAAGACTCCTTAAAAAGAGAAGGGAATAGCTGTGGAAGGGGGGAATATTCTTTCACAAAATTGCACAAAATTACTGACAGGAAACATGCTGCCCCTGCAGTTTTTCTGTTCTGTCATTAAATTCTGCTTATTGCTTCCACATCACAACACTGGGAAATCAGAGCCCACATTTGGTAAAGAACGAGCCAAGGGCTGTAACAGCCCAGGGAGGAGACACTAAGAACAGTTCTCTCAATAGGCAATTTTCTTTCATATGTGTTGCATCTACAGAGGCTTTCATTAACAAAACCCATTTCCTTATGGTTTCACAGCCATCTCTGGTATTTTTAGCACTGAGTGGTTGGTGAAAGGTCCATAAAGGCTATTTTAGACTCCTGAAACTTGCAGTACTGCACATCTGATGCTTGTGAGGTAATGACTCTAGCAAAGCACTCTGACATATCTGAAGATTTTTCCTTTGGGTTTTAACTGTTTTTATAATATAGTAGCTAAGCAATAATGTCTGTAATGTCAAAAATCTCTGGACATTTTTCCTTCAGCAGTGTATTATAGCACAGAACATAACAGAGGAGTTGTGAGCAAATGCATGAGATGCTGAAGAAAATGGTCACATGAAAAGATTTAGTGAAAGGCAATTCCAAATGCCCTCTAATACGTGGGCCAAGTATAAAAGTGCCCAAGCTGCATTTACTCATTTCTGATTTAATAGGTTAATTCTGTTTTGTTTGCTAACAAATGGGTCTGGATATTCAAAACACCAGCAGCAATTTCAACAACTATTAATTTTGGGGCTCTGAAATAAAATTGCAAAGGATCTAAGAATCATGACTTGAGGATAGATGTATCTTTTCTGATTTGCTTTTACATGAGCATTTATTACTATCAACCAAACATTTACTTTTAAATGAGTCTTACAAGGAATTTCACAGGGTATTTGCTGTGGGAAGGTGTCATTACTTCATTGACTGCAGTGTCAGTTTTTTTAATTCCATGGTGGAATTTGCTTAATTTTGTTTCCATTTGGTTTCTATAGAATGCTTTGCCTTACACTAAGTGCACCTTGGCTTGTGTAAGCATAAAGTCAGAAAAATGAGTATTAAATTTATTTGGTGTATTTATTCATTCTAAGTGCCTTTCCATCAGCTCACACCCAATAAAGGTAATGGAGTTGGTTTAGATGGGCAATAGCATTCCACTCAAAGCACTGACATTTCAGATTCAAATCTTATTTTTAAGAGACTTGCTGCATAGTGATCACTTGAACATGAGTTTGGTGCCTCATTGAGTTCATTTTACATTAATGCTCAGTATTCTTTGTGTTTTTCTAAAATCGTGTATTATTGCATCTGATCACAGTGCAGCCTTTCTTTCCTCACTGTGATCCCCGATGTTGAACAGAGCAGGCTCTTGTGCAGACAATAAGAAAACTCTGGGATTTCGTTGTTGCAGCTGGAATTTTTTGTTTCTCTGGTCAAATGTTTTTGCAGAGCAGATGTAACAATCAGCCTCTTGTTTGGTTACCAGGACAGCTACCCCTGCAGGTCTCTAATCACACAGCCAGGTTATATTAATATGCTTTTATGGACCTTTTTGTTGCCAGGATTCTCTTATACTGTAAATGAGAAACTGTTCCTTCTTGGCTTTACTGGTGCTGTGGCTCCCAAAGCTTTCTCTTTTATCTAGCCACTAATATATGTGAATTTAACAGATCCAGAGGGATTATAATATAATCCTTGTGGATCCTTCCTTCTCCTAGGGAATAAATAAACTCATGAGCTTTTCACACTAAATAAACAAAAATGCTACAGATTGCAAATTGCTGAGCTGGCACAAATCCTGCTGGATCAGTGTGTTAAACACTGTGTGCCTGAAGTTGTGAAGTAAATGAATATAGGAGCATTAATGGAAAAAATTCAGTTGTTCTGATGTCATGGAGTGTTTCATCCCTGAAACCCAAGTGGAATTTGGAAGTATCCCATCTTTTGAGATGCATGGATTTAAGCGTGTAAAAATATGGTGTTAGGATAAGCATGAAGACTTGGAAAAGATGGCTTAGATGCAATTTATAAGGAAGAGGTTGTTCCTGTGTTTATGAATTTAATCACACAAAGAAAGTTCTGCCCCTCTTTTCAGTACTGTAAAGATACAAAGCCTACCACTTTGGGAGGCACCACAGCTTCCTATCCCTTGCTTCTCAAAACATTTGCTTGGATATAGAAGATGCTCTAATCTACTTTAATAAGAGCATTGGAAAGCCTCAAGAAAGCAACACTTTTCTTGCTTGACCCTCATTACTGTTGATATGTAAGGTCCAGCCAGCCTACTGCCAGTAACTACTAGAATTATTTAGATCTTAGAAACTCTAACTGAAAGCTTGTCTTGGGAAACCTACTCTTCTGATTTTTCAATAATTAAGGAGTTTATTTGTTTTTTTATTTACAGTGTTACCTCTTTTTAACAGTGTAATAGCTACTAGGAGTAACTTTGATCTTAGTAGTTATCTGATTGCAAGATCTACCAATTTTTTTTTACTGAGAATTCACCACAGTTACAAGAAAATTAGATATACAGTGACTCTACTTAGTAAGAAATTATTCAACTTTAATGGAAGTGAAATGTTAGCTAGCTTTGAACTACTACTGCATATTGCATGTTGTTTTGCTTCATAAATAAATCTTTTTGCATTCATAGTTTTAAGTGAAAATTTCTGAACTACATAATCAGATAATTAACAATTAAAGATTTCCTTTTTCCTTTCTTCTCCTTAACAATATTTTAAACAAGAAGCCCTTGGCAAAAAGAGATAAACATCAGTGCTCTAAGCCTGTGAAAACTCATGAACTTTCAGTATTATCTGCTATGGGAAAAACAAGTCAAGATAAGGTTTAAGGACTTGGTCCAAAACCCACTGAGGTCCCTAGAAACACCTTTACAGAGAGCAGTGGATTTGAATCAAATCTCTGCACGTCTGCTTTAAAGTCTTAGAGTTCATCCTGTCAGCATGGTATTCCAATATATTCCAAACAAAATCTGCACTGGCAGTGAAATGACCTCCAAAATTATTCTGTTTTCATAAATCTATTTTTTTACTCAAGAAAATTCTATGGCCTTCAAAAAGATGAGTGTTGGGTGTGGGCACAAATTTTGCACAAGATCATTCCACTCTTGAATTCCCCCAAACCAAATTTGTTTCATGAACTTCTTCTCATAGTCTCATACATGGGTTTTACTTTGGGCTTAAAGATCAGTTTTTGCATATATTTGCTCTAAGGTCTATATATGACCATGTGGTTCTACCATAATTTCTTCCTCTTATTGGTTCTTCCTTGAAAAATTGCACATTGGATATAAGATTGCTACAGAATTTGTAGGAATTCCTGCATCCCTGTCACAGCACAGGTTACAGCTCACTGAGTTTCAGCAATGATCAGTGTGTGGTAGGGGAGCATTCTTGTATTTGGTGAACAGTGATGTCTTAGATTACTACAGGCTCTTCCAACAATGGCTGGAAAGGTGCTATAAAATTGGTAATTCACCTTATGGGGTTCATATTGTGCCAATTAGTTGGAATTTTTTATCTGTGTATTGGTGCAATGGTCCCTCTATATGGATTTGAACTCATGTCCTAAACACAGAAAATGAGAAGCAGAGGGAGAGCTGTCGGTGTTATTGCTTCCATATCATTGACATATCTAAAAATCTTCCAAACTTTGTGAGGAAAAATGGATTCATTAAGTGGTTATTTTTACCACATAGTGTGTGATCTTTTGTATTAGGGCATTATTCGAAGTAAAACTAAGGTGAGGAGATTTGAAGACCCAGAATAGAAGGCTTGGATGATTCTGTATGTTCTGTTCCACTTGTCATGAACCACATCTGGTTTTCTTACACTGTTATCACTGTACTGACGTGTACCTTGAAATGCTTTGATAGAATCCAGGTGTAAAGGTCTGTGCCCATGTGGTCAAGACTCAGCAGAGAAATGTCTACACAGCAGTAGCTGTTCAACAGCAGCTCTAGGACATCTTTGCATTTCAGTGCTTGCTTCTCCCAGCCTGCAGAAAGGTTAATATATGTAATATGAAGATTAATGGCCCAGTGAATTATGCCCTTTGTGAAAATGTTTAAGGAAACCTAACAGGGGGATGAGTTTAACTTCACAGAGGTCCAACAAGAAACACAAAATTTCAGAGTTCTCACTACTTTGGCTGGCTGAGAAAGCAAAACTGTGTGGGTTAAAATCCTGCTGTGCTGTGTAAGAAATGCAGATTCTGCCTGACAAGGTAAAGCAGCCAGAAACTCACCTGATCAGCCTTGCAGTGAAAGGTTTTTGTTGTGTGCAGACCCACAGCTCCTGAACTTCAACCTACAGCACAGATTGATGCAAATCCTTGCTGTGCATGTTGGTATATTTGACTGATAACGAGCATATTCCAAGTGTGCCAGACTTTTATTTCCATTGCACATCCTCTTTGTATGTCTGCTGTCCTTTGCAAATGCCTTTTGCTTTCCTGCTAAGTAGGGTGCCTGTTCTTCTGTTGCAAATCAAGTTGACTAAACCAAAGTACTACTACACTTCCTATAATATTAGCCATTATTTTGTCTCCTCTGCTGCCTTCTCTTCCCTAGAACTGTTTTCTCAGTGTATAATTAGTATTTTTCTAGATTAATCAAGCAGTTACTCTTTTCTGTGGTCCTGTTTGAGAGGAGGCTTTTGATGTGAATGAGCCGGATGTATGAATTATTGAGGAGGATTTCCCTTGTTTCCTTTAGCAGTGTGATTTGTAATGATGCTGCCTTTCGAGGGGCTTCACTTTTGTTACCTGAGTGGGTTTTGCTGTGCTTTAATCAATGCAAGCTAAGCAATAAAGGCAGAATGTCGTGTCTTATTTCAAAGTCCTTAATAAAAGCTATGTGAATCTTCCAGCTATCAAGAGCATCTGAACTCCCAGTTTTGTTTTTTCCTTAAGTAGCCAAAGCAAATTTGACTTCTTTTGTTTCCCTAGGAATAATATTTGCTAAGTAGTATAAATAGTGCCTATGAGGTTTTTCCCTGTGAGAAAAGGAAATTCTCCTTTATAGAGGTATATTGTCAAATTGAATTTATATTCTGCCTCTAAATATTTTAAATATGAAAAGCAACAGTTAAATATGAAAAACACCATGAATTGAGAGTCGGCCTCTCCCTCTTTTTACTCAGAATGGATAAGCAATATGTAAGACTGTGAGGGGAACTCAAAATGGAACTTCCAGACTCTTTTCCTTTAGGAATTTGTTCTTCACCTGGATAGGGTGATTAAATACATGTTGGAGGTTTTGCAAATAGTGTGTGGTGACTGTAAAAGCCACTGGCTGACGATTCAGCTTAGCTCTGAATGTTGAGGTGTTTCAGATGTCACTATTAGCTGGCAAGACAAAAGACATCTGAGTAAATACCATGTACTTGAGGAGACAAAAGCAAGAGCTATGCTGAGGTGCATTCTGAAAACCTGTTGTGATACAGAGCTCCATCTCTGAGCCCTTGTGCAAAGTCTTAAACATCATTTTCCACCATAGTCATTTAAATACTCCCTTAAAAGCAAATCAAATGAAATGCTGAAAGGAGCTGATTGTGGTCAGTTTATCATTTTGTTGTTTCCTTGATGGTTATGCATATCAGTGTTACATCTTTCAGTAGTAATTTATCTCTTGTTTTCATGCTTAGTCTGTTAGGACTGTTCTGCTATTTCATATAATGGAATGGGGACTTACTTTGGACTCTGGACTTCCTTTTGCATCAAGAAAACAAATTTAAGACTGACATTTTACCAAGACTAAAATTGCACCCGGTAATGAAGCCCAACTAAAATGTGACTCAGCTTCTGACTGATTTCCACCTGCAACTCAATGCTGTTTAATTAGAGGTATAAGTGTCTGGAACTGCACCTGTGTGTGAATTACAGATGCAGATACGTGTTTGCCTGAAGAAGAGGAGGCAAACTGGTGAAATTAGAGCATTTGAGCTCTGAGGCATGTATAGTGATGATATCTGGAGGATGTTTGGATTGCTCTTCCCAGTTCTCAAAGCAAAATATTTTACATTTATGAGCTTTGTGTGCTTCAAACTGGATTAAGATCCTGAATGGATACTTGTCCTTTAGAAAATTTGAACAACACTTTCACGTTTTGTGTAGAGCAGGATATGCAGCAATGCCTTGTCTCCAGCTGGTGTTATATCCCCCCTTTGCACATGTTCAGCCTGCACAAGCACAGAATCCAGATGATTTACAGAAGATCAGATCAGACCATGAATGCTCCTATCTGGTCTCATACTCCAAAATCTCTCCTTTTTCATTAATATCATGAGTCTGTCCTTTAGCTTTTCTGTCACCATTTTACCTTTTTATGAATCTTGAGACATTGTTTTCAGCCTATGTTACATGCAGGTCCTTCCCAAATCTCTTATGCAGTGTAAGCTCAAGCTGTGATGTGAGCAGTAAAGTGAGAAACTGTTCTTCCATGGACATTAGAATGAAAATTCTTGACTGCCTGTATGGCTTTGATGGTCACAAAGTTAAATCCACGTGCAATTATAAATTTCTTCAAGTCAAAGCATGTCTCAGAATAGTTATGACGACAAAAATCAAGCAAATATTGTGAATTTGATTGCAAATAATAACTCACAGTAAACTGTGACGTATCTTTGGGTTTTTTTAATTGCAGAGGAAAACCCCAATTTAGCAATCCACTGATACTTGAAGTTCCTTTATAAAAGTCTGAATTCACTGACCATCTCTGCCTATTTCTAACACAGAGACATGGCCTGATGTGATTGAATGTTGGCAATATGAAAACTTTGAACAGACCTGGAAAACAAATAGAAAATGTACCAATACTGTGCAGGTTGAATGTGTAACTGCTGTTGTTTTTTCTTTTGAGTCAGTGTCTCTTAGTAAGTGAGTGATGTGGCAAATGTTGATTCCATGGTGGCACTGTCTGTACATATTTTAGTGCACCCAACAGGAATTTTTCATTTCATGCATCATTTATAATTTGCTGCAACGATTGAGAAGTCTGTGTGTGTGTGTGCATATATAAATATACATCTCTTTTTTTAAGAGGAGGTAAATATGCCTTGTCAGCCTTCTCTAGGCTGTCAGACTTTTCCTGTCTGTAAGATTTGATGGCATAAATTGTATCAATGCAAGTTTCTACAAGCACTTATTTCTGGAGGAGATGGGAAAGAAGAGTAAAGTAGTTGATGAAATTTAGGCCGTTAATTATGAGATACGTTAGAGCATTTCAGTAACATCCCTTGTGTTGCTCAAATGCATCCAGAATTAATTCAGACCTGAAAATGGAGAAACCTTGAGAAAATTGAGGTTGTGAGGACTGACACTGTTAACAAGGGTATCCCTGTCTCTAGGGCTCTTTTTGTGGTGTTCCATTGCAGAAGGACCAACTTGACAGTTCTTTGCCTTTAATATTTCAAAGAAGTTGGATGGTGAACTCTTTCTGATTATGCTTTTGTTTGTTTAATAAATCATGTTTGATGTTTCAAATTTGCTAGTTTGCTTGCTTTCTGCTCAAATCATATGAGAAAATGTCTCTTTGATCTCTCTTTTATTGTGGCTGTTTCTATAATTCTTTAGACACGTTGATGCACTGCAGAGGATTTTATCATTATTTGTTCATTTGTTAGGTAAATATGATAGATTTCTATACTTCTAACTAGGCTTCTCCACTGGAATGCAATTTGGGAAAAAATGACCAAATGACAAAAAATGGTGCTATATACTGGTTTAGGCTCCCCAGATTGTTAATTGAAAGAGCAGTTTAAGTTTTGAGAGAACAAATATAAATAAACTAAGTCCTAAATTTTAGTTGCATGCTAAAATCCATTGCAGTTTTTACCATGAATTAAAATGAGCCATTTTATAAGTGAAAATAGTCCTTCATATTGACGAATACCATAAAAAGAATTCTTAAGGTGCAAAACTAGTTCTTGCCATCAAAATGAGACCTTTTTCAAGCTGGAAGGTACAGAAAAATCTCAGTAAACAAGAAAAGATATTGATGCAGGCAGGACTGAATGGTCAAGTTACAGAGACCCAAAGATGTCTTTTGACTTCACGTTGCTCTTAATGGCCCTTGAGAGCCATAAAGGGAACGACTTGGCCACATTATCTTCTTGGTCCAATGATTGCTGAAGTTGTCTGTTTACAAGAAATTTTTTTTTTTGAGGGAAAAACCGTCAGCTGGTTTAGTGATTTATACAAGAGGAAGGGTCTCCTCAGGACTATGTGTGGCCAACTGATTCTTTCTCTAGTTCTGTACTCATCCTCCACCAGAAGATTTTTGATCAAGTATCTCCCTTTTTTCTGTTCTTGTTCACCTGGTTTGAGAAGCCTCAACCCTCGTGGCTGCCTGCCTTGGGTTGCTCTCTGGAAATGCAGCCTTCTGAGCAGGTTTGCAATAATTTACTGCGCCAGCCGCTCTTTCCTGCTCAATGTTTCTTCTTATCTGGCTGATAAATTGATGGTGCACCTGTAAAACTGGATAGAAGCTGAACCTGGGCAGAGGTGATGGACCTGAGGTGAAGGGGCTCAAACGCTTTAAAGATGTGCCATCCTTGTCTGATCTGCTCTAGGTCACTCCCTCGGACACTGGGAGCTGAATGCAGCCCTTCCCCAGTTCCCTGAGGGCTGCTGGAGCTACAGATTGCTGACATACAGGGGCATCATGTAATTTCTTTCTTTCTTTACTGTTCCTTATATGCTGCCATAAGGGAATGACCCAAAGACAGGAACTTTTACCCTTTCTGTCTGTGCTTGGCTACCTCTCTTTTCTTCTCTCATTTTCTCATGCTGAGATAAGAGAAAAAGATATCATTGAATAGTCCAGTGTAGAAAGGGCTGAAAACTCCCTTTTAGTCTACATGGAAGGAAAAAAAAACCAAACCAATTGACTATATGCAAAAAAGGCTTTGAACAGACAAAAAGACAAAGAATAGTCCTCAGGCTTCTAGAAAGCCCACCTTGAACCTGGGAACTCCACTGCAGCACACAGAACCACCTTCTCTTCATCAAACCCTTCCTACAGTAATGAGGGAGTGTGCAGCCATAAGCACAGCTCTTCTGTGGGCAAACAAGTCTCTCTTTGCCAGTAGTAATGTATAACCCCACACTTACTCATCCCAAAGTTCTGTTTTACTTCAGTTTTAATGGGACAGAAAAAATGTGTAGACAACATGTTCTAATCACTTCTACTTTGTTATGGCTTTTGTTGAATGAGATAACTCATTTAATATGCTTTATTCTCAAAAGAAAGTGTACTGTAATCAATATCTCAGATGTTTCAAACTTAGGAGAGCTATGGTTGTTTAGAAAACATGAGGTAGTATTGGAGAAATTAAATTAAATTGCTCAGCGATTTAGCTTTTTTATAATGGCAGCAGAACAACTCAGGCTTTAAAAGGTTCCATAAAGAGTGCTGTGTTTTTCCAGCACGATTATAATTAAGGTTGATGGATTGCTAGGGAGGAAAAGAATAGTGAATTTTCTGCATAATTTTTAGAGTTTGGGTAGAAACTGAAAAACATTTAAACACATACAGATGGACAAAGCAGGCCAGGCAGCTTTTTTTCACTACATAAATCCTTCTTGACCTTGAAAATAAATATAAATAATCTTCTAAGAATTTTTTAATGTCAGTTTTCTCTGGATTTGAGATTAAGCCATCCGTTTGCTTTAGCACACCTGTGACCCCTGGTATTGGCACTTCCTTGGGTGGGTTGTTTGAGGTTTTGCCTGAATCCTCTGGCTGGCAAGGAAAACCTCCTGAGCTGTCATGGAGAGATGTGGCTTTGGAGAACTGGCAGTAAGATTTCATTTATGCTCCCCACTATATTTTGATTGGAAATTTCCCTAGTCAGGGGTAATTTTCAAGTGTGATCCCTCCCCTGCTCTTTCACAGATACAAAGGAAAATAAAGGAGTCAAAAGAGTTTCCTCCATAATATTACCTAAATATAAAGGCCAGATTTTATAGTGCCACAGATTTGCTCAGAGTTTGTATGGATTTAGGTCAATTCCATAGGATTGTCAAACATTCTTAGAAGATAAATGTGTGGTCTTCTGGACCTGCACAAGGCAGGGAGAATTGCTGCCTACACACAGAGCAGTGTGTTTGCTGCCTGAGCTTTAGTTTGTCAGTGTATTTGGCTGGAACAGATCTACTTCTGCTGTGTACTTTGACTGTGTGCATGTTAAAACATTTTGCCCCCCTTCCTGATGAGTCCTCAAGAGCAAATGGTCTGACATCTGTGATATTTAGCACATCTTGGAAGTTCTTTTTTTCCCCCAGGTGATTTTCAGCTTGTTCTGAGGTGTTAGCCACATATTCGTGGTCAGGGTTACCCTTGAAAAAGGGGAAATCCCAATTTTTTCCCTTTATAAAGTGTATTTGTTTTTTTTCCTCTTCCTTTTCCAGCAGTAAAATGCTATTGTATAAAGCTTTAGAGCTAGATTTGTAGGAAGAGACATTTATGTGATCTGGTATGTCTGTAGTGCTAGTGCAAGAGTTTGAAGAGAGATATAAATAAAATATGTATAAACCTGCAGCATTATAGTTTTTATGAATTGTTCTATTCCATTGTGCTTAGTTTTGTTAGGAATATTACAGATGAGAGAATCATAGATGTGCATGACTAAAAGTGCCTAAAAAGATGAATCACAGTGTATAGAAACAGAAACACCTCATGGACATTTCTTCTTAGCAAGTTGGAACTTAATCCAGATATTGCTGGCTATGTAGAACTACCAGGTATTTTCACCATTGTCTCTCTAATGATAAAGTCAGTTGTCAGTTCACAAGAATGTAGATACATTCATTGATTGTCATCTTCCACGATTCAACCTGCTGAGAATGGAAAGAGCTACAGAGTGGGAGATTCTATTCAATACCTATAACCTGCACTATTGCTATGTTTTAGCAATGTGACTGTTTTAATTCATATGAGAAGAGTGTGTTCTTCTATTTTGAAAAATTCATAAATCAAATGATGTGCATATTAAACAACTGTTGATAGCATTGACACCAGTGCAATTCTTCAGCTCCAAGTTCCATATGTGCCAATTCATCAAAACAGCAATCTTGTCAGGTACTGTCCTAATAAATGATTATTTCTGCATCCAGCCCGTCTGAAGGGCTTGTGAGGTGCCCTGATGATTCATTAGTGCTAATGTTGGGTTAAACCTTTTGTGATCTTCAACAGAATTGTGGTTCATTGGGTCATTTCTATTTTTTTTTAACCTTCATAATAGCAAAATTTACACATTTTCTTTCACTTTTTTATTGACAAAATGAAAGGGAATTACTTGTAGGATCCTGTTGTGAGCAATTTATATTGATAAATGTCATGGTATTCATCTGAAAATTCCTTTCTCTGTAGTAAATATTTGATAGTAATTTTTGGAAACATAGTTAGAAATTTTTCTTACATTTGTAGGTCATCAACATAGGATTTAAGAAATGGAGGTTCGAGTCTTACTGGCACCTTGAGACAGACACTTAAAATTCTGAGTAAATAAGCCCTTTCAACCCAAACCGTTCTATGACAATAAAGGACCTTAAATATCATCTAATTCCCCTTGTTGGAATGGGGGTTTAATACACTGACATACCTTTGTCATGAAATATCATTTTTCCAGTGGAAAAAATACTGAACTACTCTGACCACCTCTGCATAATAAGCTTTCTAATGAGGTTTGGGAAAGGGATGTAAATAAATAAAATATGAAAGAAATACTGAGTTCCTAGTAAATTGGAATTAATTGGGCAAGCTAAGTATTTTCTACTAGTTGGTGCTTCAATAAATTGAAGCATGG
The DNA here is from genome assembly GCA_013390045.1 of Picathartes gymnocephalus. NCBI lineage: Eukaryota > Metazoa > Chordata > Aves > Passeriformes > Picathartidae > Picathartes > Picathartes gymnocephalus. The sequence goes on from WEKY01058205.1 coordinate 202,733, forward strand.
GGATATGAAATGTGCTTGAGAGTACTCATCAAACTGCAAGTGGTACCTTCAAATCCTGAAAAGCTGTGTGAGAGTGAACCATGTCCATATAACATATAGCACTACTCAAACAGTAGTGTTTTTCTGTTTTTGTTAATTTGTATTCTTAAAAAATAGTTGCAATAATCTGAGTATTTAAAAGAAATAGAATATCTGACTTTGCACTTTTGAGCAAAATAAAAACGTTTCCTTTCTGTTGTGAATATTTTAAAGCTTATTTCTTCTACAAGAGCACTGAAAGGAAATTCAGATAGGAAAGCCCTGCTTTATTTCATAAAACAAATATTTTATTTTTGGAGTATTAGAAAATGTTCCTGTGACTCCTTTTGTTTCTAAACTTTGTGTATTGGCTGGAATGCCTGAAAGATGTTAATGTTGCCAGAAATGCATTTCCCTGGGTCAAACAGAGAGGAATCCCTGTGCGCTCTCGGTGCTGATGGCACCGCAGCAGCTCTTGGGTCGCTCCTTCACAAACTCACTGCCTGCCTCGAGCCTGCTCCTGTCAATGCTGTTACGCCTCTAGGTGAACAATTAGCAATTAATTAACTCTTTTGGCACAGGACAACCATCAAGCAGCTTTTAATTGTTGTGATGGGAGCGCGGGTGCGTTTAGGGAGAGGTGCCGGGGAGCGGGGCAGGGGCAGCTCCCCGCAGCCCCACAGCTCCTCCCTTCCTCCCCCTGCTTGTCCCTGGTTATCCAAGGCTGCCCATGGCCCCGCACTCGGGAGCAAAACCACATTTCCTGCAGTAATTGAGAAAACCCTGCAGCAAGCACGGCGGCACACAGGCAATTAAAACCATCTCCATCTGATTGCAGGTGACATTCCTGTGAGCTCAACATCTTCTGGCCTTTGATTAGGAAATGACTACTGGAAAAAAAAAAGGTCATGTCATCTCATAGTTCTACAGATGTGACACTTCATAATGTGCTTCTTTTTCAGCCTGTCTTAGTAATCATGTGGCAGCTAATAAAGCTTTTGTCATTTAGGACATTATTTGGGTAAGTGGTGGGACGCTTCTATTGGCATCCAAGGAAGATTTTGTTGTGAGGCCGTCTAAACTAAATGAACTCGTGAACATAGATTTTTGTGCACACTGTATAAAGTGGATGTTATATAAAGTGTTTATATGAAAAAAACCTTAATATTTTGTATTTGTAATTCCTACCTCTGTTCAAAAGACAGTTTTACAGAACATTGATTTAATTGCATGTAGAGTATAGCAAATCTCGAATATAACAACAATATAAGCATAAGTAAGTTGAGACAAGTGCAAGTGGACCATTTCTCTGTAGCTTCGTGTGCATTTGTTAAAATCAGGCTTGGGAATCACCCATCACATTGATCAATGATGTGGAAGTGTGATGTTTTTCATTAGTTGCAGCCTTATAAAACTGGAAGTTTTTTCTGCTTCCTCCTCATCCAAATGCTGATTTAACACTTGCCATGAGTAGCTCACAGGAAGAGTTATGAAGTTCTGAGCACAAGAGTATTGTTTTATCACCCTTTCCAGTAAGAAATATTCCATTTTAAAGCCCTCTGCAATTGCTAATTATTCAGCCCATCTCTGGGAAGCAGTTGAGCACTGATCCCACTTTACATCTGAGGCAACAGACCCTGCTCAGACCTTGACTCTGAGATGCTCAGCAGCAACTCAAGTCAGATCCTCTGTGATTCTTCCCACCACAGGGGAGGCAGCTGCTGTCCCACCTCCCAAAGCCAAAAATTAAATCAGGATAGAGATTTGAACTTTGGGCTCCTGCAAAGGCTGATTCTGTTCTCCAGCTCCTTGGCTATTCTGGTCTGGCACATGCTCATAGAAGCTACTCTAGTTCAAATAAATAATTAAATATTAATTAGAGCAGAGGCAGGCAGCCACAGCCAAGCAGTTTGGTGTGAATAAGTCCATATTTTCTTGTCTAGAAAATGTATTCCCAGTAGGAAGCTTCCTGATGAATTAAAAAGCAGCCTGATTATCTAAATATAAATGAAAACCTTTATGAAATGTCTAAAAAACCAAAAAGGGACAAATAAAACAAGAAGAAAACAATATTTCAGTATTTGCAGTTGATTTCTGATCAGCTGTAAAGCACCTGTAACTTTGGTTTCAGGGTTCTGTGCTCCTGATGTAAATTTACAAAATCAAGGAGAAGGCAATTTGAGGAGCAGCAAAATACATGACAACCCACTGAAAAGGGAAGCAGCTGAGGAGCAATATTTGTGGAGGAATAATTTGTGACTTTCCTGTAGCCATTTTATGGTCTTTAAGCAAGTTCTGATGACTGCTTTTGATAGCTGACAGCTTGAAGAAAGGGTAAATAAGACTTCTGGAAAAAAGGGAGTAGAAAGTACTTCTTTAAAACAAATTATTTATTTAATCATGCTAATCTCTTTTGACATCTTTTGCTTGGATTTTTGCTTTATTTTCTAGTTGTGTTCCAAAAAGGTGTGAGCTGTTCTGCAGTGTTAGGTTTTGCAGGGAGCAGGAGGTTTTATCCAGAGAGGGAAATGCAGAGAGCATCCCAGTCCAGGCTCCGTTTCTGCCAGCTGAGTCCCCTCTGAGCCAGGAGGGTGCTGAGTGCTCCCAGAGCATCCTGGCTCAGCAGCCACGGAGGGGTCATGGGTGATACTCTGCCAGCTACTCCCTGTAAATTTTTCATAGGGAAAAGAAAGTCTGATTAATTTTCTGTTTTGCAAACAGTTTTAGAGTGGTCACCCTCTTCTGTTTTGACATCTTAAAAATTGAAGAGTTTTAGGATTTTTTTTGAAATAGGTTTTCGTCTAGGAAGGTGAGGTATTTCTTACATAAAAATTACAAAGGAGTATCATTAAATGAACACAAAATATTGAAACCAAACAATCCACAAGGCAGCATTTTTATTTTTTCCTAATTTCAGCCTATGAAATATCTTTTAACATTTTATATTTCATTTCCACTCTTAGATGGACAGTGAAGGGGACAAGAAATTTAACACTTTCCAAAGTTTTCAAGAAACTTAAAACTTTCTAATAACTTCCAGCTTATTTCAGAAGAGTAAGAGCTCCTTATTTGCTGATTAATTCAGCAGTGGGAACAGCCCAGGGTTCATCTCCTGTAACTTTGAACCGAATTGTCTATTTGAAGTACTTAGAGAGAGAGTTTTGGGATGCTGAGCGCTGGTTTGCAGCCTTGGCAGAGTGTTTGAGGTTGGGTAGGGCTGGTGCAGGCTCTCCTTACCCTCTCCCCCAGCCGGACACAGCAGTGGGGATGCAGGCAGCACTTTCAAGCCCGGCCTCTCTGGTACCAAACTGTCAGAGATGAGACATCAGGGCAGAGTTGAACTTGCTCTGGGACTGAGGAGCCTGGGCCCCTTCAGTGTCACTAGATTTCTTAGCACAACTGAAAACTACAGTTTTTCTTTTTTTTTCTTATTAATCCTGTGTACTTACAATCTTTCTTAAACTTCTTTGCATATCAGAAAGTATTTCTCCAAAATACTGCATGTGCTTAAAGCAGATGAGGTCTCGGACCTTTTATATCACAGTGCTTCGTTGACACGCTAAGCTAACTGAAAATGGAAATAATTCTCCGTATGGCTGGCTCAACAATCCCAAGTTGTTCTATGCCCTGTTCAAAAAAAGAAAGAGAAGATTATTGACTACTGAAGTTGCAGAAATCTCGGAAAAGATGCCTGTGTGAGAAAGTGTAACTTATCACAAAGGCTGCATATTTCTCCTCCTTGAATGCAAACACACATTCATGTTCTTCTGTGTCTCATTGCTGTGTAACTTTTAAAATGCCAGATAATGTGTTGTTTATTTTCCAACATAGCATTAAGCATTTCCATTAGAGCCGGGCAAGCAGGAAAAACAGTGGTACTTTGTACATTAATTTAACACTAAATTTTAAAAGTCCTGAATATTTACCTGGCTGATACTAAGACAACACATTTGAAATGGTTTATGGCAACAAATAGTGATAGTGTGGGTGTTTATAAAGTCCTTTCTGGAGATTATGGAATTTCACTTACGGTTTTTGTTGTAGGTTCATTTTGCCAACTTTGTTTTAACTTTTCTCATACCTGCTGTCTCTTTCACACAGACAGCAATTCTTTTTACTCCATACTTCCCATAAAAACCTCCATTACCCCACTTCCCCCCCAAAAAAATATTCAAAGTCTTTCCTTCTGGCCAAATTCATACTTTCCCCAGGATCTGGCAAAACTTTTTGTCTCTTCGTACATCATCTGTGATGAAGGTCTCATCATCTCTGATTCAGCTCATAGTCCTCTCTGAATAAATTTTTTAAGTTAATCTGACCATTTCAGTTTTAGAGTACAGTAGATTTGGGTGTCAAACTTTATCCTGGTACTGTAAAATAACCTGCAGCAAACCTACTTAACCTGGAAAGTAGCTTGGAGCTAGTCCAGAGGCAAACTGTGGAATCTGGGCCTGTTCTTTCTGAAGACTGGTTTGTTTGTAAGCTCTTTGGTGCAATTTTGGTTGTCCATGGATAAGATAACCACTAATTTCTGGGGTTTAGCCTATAAAATAAGTGGTTTGGGTTTTTTCTCCCCTCCATTTGTGTAAGAGGATGTCATGATGTCATAATGTCATGAAAAAAATACACCAAGTGTTCAGCTCACTCCCCTGAGTGTGATATAATAATCCAGCAAGACAAACAGGGATGTTCACCTCTGGGCAAATGCTCCATCATTTATCCCATGGTGCCAGTCCCTCTGCAGTGATATAATCATTTAATAGCTGCTGTCTCCTGGCAGGTAGGCTTTTAACAGTCCATGGGTTGCTGGCATGAATTTGGCATTTCTATTTCATTTATAGTTTCATCCTCCATGATTGGTCTTATCAACCCCTTGTCCTGTGGAGAGAAGAGAAATCTTTTCAGCTGAAGCTTTGATGGTCTTATTTGTCCAAATTTGCACTTCTGTCAGACTCTTGGCTGCAGCTCTATATTTCATATGTGAGGCTGTTATGATCCATTTAAATGCCTATGGGGATCTCAACAAGCTTTTTGAAAAGATTAATGACTTAGCTGTGGTTTTTATGATAATGTTTCCAGAAAAATGCCTGCATACCTAATAAGGTTATTTCTACAAGCCAAAATTTGCATTGCTCACCATAAAAGACAAATAGGTGGAGTTTACAAAACATCTGAAGGTTTACTGCCCATTTTTATCTTTTGGAGATCACTTTTGCAGAAGAAAAGTGAGGGAAAAGGGAAATAAGAAATGCAACAGCTTTAAAATGACAGCCGAGTAAGGATAGGAATGTGAGGAATTCTGTATTTTTGAATCTTATACAATATGGTTATACCTTTGTAAGGCTGTTATTGCCGACAGTCATGTTTTTTATTTGGACATGACTCTTAATAGGAGTAATTTAAATTAGTGGTGGAGCTTACATAACATTTATTCAAGATTTATGTGAGTGCTTATAAAAAGATTAACTGAATCATTAGCTAAATTGCGTTTCCTAATGAAACCACCAAACAGCAGGATGGAAGGAGAGGTTATGTTTGTGCTTTTGTTAAACCCTTGACCTAGCAGAGTACAAGTTTTAAAGTGCATTTGAAACTTCTTTGTTAAACCATTTAATGAGTGTTTGTTAAACATTTATCAGGCACCAGGAATCGTTGGCATGCCACAACTGTTTTTAGCTAAAATTGGACTAATATCTCTTCTGCTTTTTAAAATGTGAAGTGTTTGCCTGGCATAAATCTTTTATTGTGAAGTCAACTGACCTAGTGTGACAACACCTTCATTTATGAGTGTTACTTTGTTAAAAAGATCAGACTTCTGGTTCTTACTTTCTCTAGATTTGTTTCTTTTGTGTTACATATTGGGAGAGCCAATCATTTAAATGAGATTTTTTTTTTTTCCTTTCAAAATGTGGTGAGTAAGCTTAAGAGGTACTTTCTATTCTAGCATTTCTTTTAACGCATTCTACAGGTGTATTCCTGTACTAGGAATCCTGGACTAGGAGGCAAACCTGAAATTAGAAAATTGAAGATTTAACATAAGAGGAAACTTACAAGGGAAAATAATAATTTTAGATACTGTCATCATGTATTGCCATCCCCTTAAGTCTATGTAAACGAGAGTAAAATCTCTCCTCCTAAATGAATGTGTTAGAAAAAATGCCTGCATTTGCAAATAAATGCAGAAGAAGAAATCTTGATTATTCAGATATAAAACAGAGCTGAACAGATGCATGATTTTGTTGCGTATATTGCTTTTTTTCTAAACAGACATTTATTTTTATAAAATAGATAGTGCCTTTTACTACAATCTCCTTGTTGCTTCATAAGAAAAATGGAGAAATGATAATACTAGCTACTGAGGACATCTTCCAATATTTGCAGAGCAAATGTTTGGAACCCAACACGTTGTATGACTCTGGATGCTATACATCTGTTGTTTGATTTGCTGCTAGAAACATTGGATGGTACAGAGAGGACAATTATGATAACAGGCTCTCTGGTGATGTTGCAAGCCGCTTTTCAGAAACGCTGGCTGTGCCTGGGTTAAGAGTTCCTCAGAGGATGAACAGGCAAACAGGAAGGTGCATCTGCCTGGAGCAGCGAGGAGCTGTGGGGTCCTGTTTGCCCTGCAGCCTGCTGCAGTTCCTGGGCAGAAAACATCTGTACAGCTGTGCAGTGTGCCCGGGGCACCCTTCTGCCAGGCCAGAGTGCCGTTTGCTGTGGAAATCACGGCAGAGACCCCTCGGAGCCCTTGCCAAGTGTCACAGGTGTCACATCTGCCTGGCACAGGGACGCTGCGGACCTGGACTCCAGCCCCAGGCTGAGGAAGGGGCTTCAGTCCTGTCAGGGATTCCCCAGCCCGTTTCTCACTGCTGGGAGGTGTTGACTGGCACTGTGTGCTGGGAATCTCCTGGCAGCTCTGCCACTGTGGGTATGGAACTCTGCTGAGTTCTGTGGAAAGCAGAGCTCCTTTCTTCTGACACCTGCTGGGGAAAAGACTTTCTCTGAAGGCCCCTGACCTGAGAATTTTCATACAAACTACTATTTTTGTGATGCTTCCATCAACTGGAAGAGAACTGATTTTTCAAGGCAGATATTTTCTAATTTTAGTCTTATAGTCTTATATTTTAGGATCGCCAGGGTTTCCTTTTTTTTATATGTGGCTGTATGCACATAATTTTCTTGGATCAATTTTCTAATTAGTGCTCTTAGCAGAGGTTTTAATCTGAGTGCTAAACTGAATGCAGTAAAAAAACTGTATTACTCACCAAGATGGTGCCAAAGTCACACAAACTTGATTATACAACTGCTTATGTGAGTTGTACATTGGGCAACACTTCCAGTTATTCTGATTTCTAATGTTGTCAAGAGAATTTCTCTGCTGAAACACAGTGTAAATTTACAAAAGCAAAAGATGGAGTGCACAGATTCACTTCTCAGAGTCTAGAGAGTAAATTAAGAGTATTTGGTGTTGAACCTTTTGCATTATTTACCTTTTGGGGCCGGGGAGGGGGGGGTGGGGCTAGAGGGGAGAACAAGGAAAAGAGTAAAACTGTTTTCCTTATTCCTAACACTTGGTTAGTTGGCTGTTTCTCCTTCAGGGTTACCATGGTGATAAGGCAGTGTTAAGGCCGAGCTAGGCCGGTACTGCACTAGGCTAAAATCATTTATCCTTCTTTTCATCTGCAAAATGCATGGCCAGGAGATGAATGGCATCACTTCGAGCACTCGCCCCTCTGCCAGGCTGCTGTAAGCTCAGCCCCAAGAGTTCACATGTAAGCCTGAGTAGAAGTTTTGCAAGCCTAAGTTCTACTGCAAAAGGAGGCTGGCTTTCAAAATATATCCAAAATTATAAATATATTGCTGGAATCAGTAATAAAATTCAGGAGCAGCAACAATAAAAGCCCCAGCTCTACCCTATCTGCTGAAAAAGAAAGGGAGAGGGCAGGATATTCAGGCAGGGGAAGCTGAATGATTTCTTTTTTTTTAGTGATTTGGAAACTGTTACTTACTTCAATGGCTCATTAGCTCTGCCAGGCAGGGCTCTCCCAGCTGCACAGGCTGGTTCTCAGGCTCAGTGCTAACTCTCATGAAGTTGCCCTGTTGTGTTGTTGGGCTCAAGGTGTCCCTCCTGAGCTTTCTCTGATCTCTGACTGTTCTGAGCAATGCCACAACCCCACATTGCTGTAAAGGTCATCCTCAAGAAGGCTTCAAATTATTTTTTAAGGTTTTTTTTTTTTTTTTTTTTTTTTTTTTTTTTTTTTTTTTTTTTTAAACTTCTTCCCCCACCCTGTGCTTCAGGGCAGTCATTTCTCTCTGCAAAAGGCAGGTGCTCATCTAACCTGGTCTCAAAGACCTTCAGAAGACTCCCACAGCAACCTTACAGCTCCAGGCTGGAACCTATTCTTCCTGTTTTGATTTTCTCTTTCAATATAACTCTTAATTTAACTTAATATGTATGTAATATGTATGTATATCATTTATACCAATCTTCATTTGTATAAAATTAGAGTGTATAAGGGGGTTCTTCCAGTGTCCTTATCCCCATACACCCCACCCCCCCCCCCGAAAAAAATTAGTACTTCATATTTTAACTTTATTCTCAAATAAATTGTGAGGTTTGTAGATTCATATAATAATAGGTTCTTTATTTAATTGCTGAAAAACTAATTGTATACAAGCAAAAGTGGAAAAATACTATATTTTGGTCTCTTTCCTAGGTTTGTTTATTTATGGCAGATTTAATGGATATTTCTAATGCCTTTTATGCAGTAAGTAGATTACCTAATGTCAGATATTTAATTTCCAATATCTCACATTTTCTTAGGCTCATCAACATATTTTTACAATAATTATTTAACTGCCATTTTCAATCTTTTCAGTCAGGCACACTTGTGCCTACTCAGGGCACAATTAGTCACTGCATTATTATAGAATTAAACCAGTTTAAGTGAATAAAAAGAAATTTGCACATTTTGAACACAGCTACATTTTGTTCTGAATATTTTTAGCCTGAAGATTGGCTTTCAATTTCCCATTAGGACATTTTCATGTTTCAAAATGGGATAGCGAAGGCTGATGTATTTTCTTATTTTAGGTCCTGAATTGCTTTTACACACTAACTTTCACTTGATTATTGATCCCCCTTCTCATGCACCAATAGCAAAAAGACAATAGGGCAAATAAAACTGTTCTGAAGAACTGTTAAGGGATGTAATAAATCAGTTAATATATACAAATGCAGTGTATCCACTGCCCTTGTTCCTGTTGCAAGCACAAAATAAATAACTAATGCCTTTTTTCTATAAATGCCAATTCCTATTTATTCTGAGTCACAACAGGTAGTGGGCTACAACTGCCACTGGCCCAAATATTTTTTATTTCAAATGGTGTTTATGGACATTTGATTCAGTACTTTGCACTGATAATTTTGGAAAGAATTGTGTATCAGTGGTTGAGAGGGTGAAAGGCTTAAGCTCAGTGTTTGAGGCACAGTTAAGGTTTTGTTCCATGTTCTTGTGTCCTAGGTATTGGTGTAATAGTAATCTTAACAGATGGTAAATTTATAAACAGTAGAATATCTGCAACTTGAAAAAGAAAAATAAAATATGGCCATGCTATTTTCTAAGCTTTGAGACCAGGAGCACACTAAAGAAAATCAACATTGAAGAAAAAATATTTTAAGCTTGAGGAAGAGCAGTGCCTCATCAGGAAACAGGTCAACTCTCCTTTTCAAATTTAATAGGATTGCGAAATTAAAAGGGGCTTATTTCATTACCCTTGTTCATCTTTATCTGCATTTCTTTTTGCTCTTTTGCCAAGCAAGCTTTGACTCTTTTGGAATATTAACCTTGATTGTGCAGCAAGAAATATCCTTTGCGTTCTTAATTAACCATTAGGTGTGTACTTGGATCAAAAATATTAATAAACAAGTTAGAAATACTACAGGATTTCTAATGTGGTTCTTAGTCAGGTTTATTTTATTATAAAGCTTTCCCTAAATGTGACAATGAAAGGCTTGATGATTGACATGAAAGAAAGTTACTGTAAATCACGTGAAGATTTTCCTTTTTATTCCCAGATGACTGAGTCTTGCTTTGAGTAATGTCACAAAGAAATAATGCCATTATTGGAGACAGTTTTAGTGTATTTCCAATTTTTCTGCTTAAATTATCAATAACCACCACGTGAGACTTTTGTAAGTACATACATATTTCTCCTAATTTGTTCCTTTGCCCTCATGCAAAGGGTAAATCTTCCCAGATGAAGGCAGATTTCTTCTATTGATGCAGTCCTAGAGAGATGCTCCTTGGCTTTCCCTCCACCTTCCTCCTCAGGGAAAGTCAGCGGAACTTCTGCCAGTACATAGTTCTGAAGTTTTCTGGAGGAAGAGTCAGTGGCAGAGCAGATGACAAATGCTAATGAAGTGTCTCTTGGGAGGCTGCCAACCCTTCTTGGCTTTCACCTGCCCCTGAAGTCAGTGGGATGAACCCTGAGTTTGCAGGATCTGGAGGAGGGCTGACATTAAAGCTGCATCATTTGTGCCACCAGGGCTGGAAGTGAGTGTGTCAGTCTCACTCCCAAAATCTCATTTAATGGTGTAACTGCTTTTGCACAGAGGGTGGCTCTGACTTCACTTTGTGTTGCAGGATCTTCTTGCTTCTTTTGAAATTTAAAGTTGTTCTCTCTCAACTGAAAACTTGATCTTGCAAAACTTTACTAACACAAACAGTGTCTCAATCATTAAAGCAGTATAATTATAGCTCATATGAATAGAAATATGCAAGACTGACCTTTAAAACAGGTTCTCTGGGCTATCATAACTGAAGAAAAAAAATGTTTTCTCTTTTAATTTAGGTGGTAAATCTAGCAAATAATTTACAGTATGAATGAATTACTTTTCCTTTTCTGAAAAACAAAACTTAATTGTTGTAATTTAAAACCATATTATTCTGAATATAAAATGCTTTTTTCATGAAAAGTTTAGTAAGGCTATTTAGTGCTGTAAAAGCACTCACTGTATGTCAGCAGCACTCACATTAACCCAGCAGACTGAAACTGCTCCATCCATTGACTCAATGGGCTGTGAAATCCATTCTCTCCAGAAGCCTTGACACTCTGGACCTCAGTCTGGTGGATCCTAAGTGGATTGAGGCTCCCATGATGAGTTACCAAGTGAATGATACTCTCATAAGACCATTTTTAGGCCCTGACAGATTTAGATTATCAAAAAAAAAAAATTGAGTGAACTCTCATTTTTCAAGGTTCTTCAGTTTAATGTATATTTGATAGTTAAAGTAGTTATATTTAGGGGTCATTTCAATGCTGCCCAAGCTTCACATGAAATTTTGCAAAGTGCTTTTATTTTGGTGGTTTTGTTTTTTTTTTTTTTTCAACTTCTGAAGCTAGATCATTTTCAGTGGACTTTGGGGCACAGACATTCCTATTGCTCATTGCCAGTGGCTAGAGCAGATTTTACAGCCTCCACCCTTCTGTCAGCTGCTCCTGTGTCTGCAGGAGTGGTGTGCAACCATGGAATGATTGGATGGGTCCTGTTCACACTGCAGAGTGTGGCTGTTGAATTAACACTGCTGGGTGAGGTGGTTTAAATGGGTGACCTTGAACTGAGCAGGACCAGGGACCAGTGTGTGTCCCACTCTCTGATACACATTTCCTATGGCTCTGACTGTCTTTGCTTTTCCTTGCTGCTGCTCCACTCCCATGCAAAAGGGTGTGGAGAATTACCATTAGAAAGCTTTCCAATTCTTTCTGCCTTCCTGCTGGGGTGGTTGTTATCTGCTGTAGTATAAAAATCATCCACAGAATTTAATTTGAAAGCCAGGAAGACATCAAATCTTTCAAAAGCCAGATTTTCAAATTTCATCTTCAGAATTACTGAAGGCTTTAGGTTACAGGCTGGTGGGGTAGAAAACATTTTATGTGGGACGAGGCATTCTCTGCTGCACTGTGATTCTGGCTGGGCATTCAAAATGAAGTAAAGCTGCTGGCATAGGGAAGGGCAGATGTTAACTGGGATTTGCCTTTTGTCTCCTTCAGCTGCTTGTTATCCTCTGGGTTTCATCAGAGTCTATTAGCATCGTGCTGGCAAAGTTCTTGAGACCCCTGAAAGAAGCTGCTGGGGCAGAGAGCTCTTCCCACTATTTCCCGGGTGTGTTTCTGCTGCTCTGAGGTTTGCATTGAGCACAGACTGTGAGACCAGACCTGTGTCAGGTCTTTCTCTGCCAGAGCTGGGAGAGCTCTGACCCCAATGGGCTCCAGTGCTGCAGCTCCACGTGCTGGACAGCTCAGAGCTGAGTCTGCTCCCACTGTGGAGCTCCTCTGACACCTGAGAGCAGGCAAGAGTCAAAGTGCATCTCTACACAGAGTCTTAGCTCTTTCTTTATAGAACTGAAAAGAATAATATATATTTTCAAATAACTATATGGCTCCTGAAGGCAAAACCTTTTTAATCCAGATATGACCATGGTATGGAAAGCTGCAGGAAGCTGGCCCTCAGAGATAATGAAACTGTGTGGTTTTGTGTCAATTGATGCAGCAGAAAAATGGCCGTTTGTACATATGCCTGCTGCTAACCTTCTACCCTGGGGGATAATCATTTATAATTAGGCCAACATGTTCCTTGTCAATAAACAAGTTAGAGAACTTTGCAGAGGGATGCTGTGATTATGATGATTTTGCTGTGAGCCAAGTTTATCTATACATAGTTAAAAAATTATAAAAATCTTCATGAGACAGACCAGATAAGTTTGTCTAGAGGGAGAGATGAGTCCTCATTGTTAACTTTTCTACAGCATCTCCGTACCCATGGAGGCTACAGCTTTATAAAATGAAAAGTAGCAGATAAAGAGGCAGCTGGCAGTGGAGATTGAAAATTATCTTATTAATTTAAAAATTATAATGTCTTAAATTTTATCTGCTTAAAATTGAATCAGTCAAACCATGATGCATTGAAGTATTAACAAGATTTCAATTAAACTTTGCCATGGTGCTCTTACTCAGTTATTCTTTCCACTACCAGGTAGCAGGAACTCCTTTTATAATATACCTGTAAATGCTGGACCCCAATTGCCACATTATAATGTGATGATGATATAATGCAGATTCTGCAGAATGTCTGTAATTAAGTATTTGTGAGGCTTGGTAATGGCTCCTATTCTATTATACAAATTTAAATCTATATGGAAGTTCTTAACATTCATACCAT
>WEKY01058205.1:216003-237340 GCA_013390045.1 Picathartes gymnocephalus
TCCAACAGTAAGTTGTATTTAATATCATACTCTATTATGATTATATTTTATAATAAGGTACAGCAGGATTAGCAATCAGATTATTCTTGATTTGCATAATGAACTCCTTGGATTTCTGAATTTGGAACTAATCATCCCAGAACCTTGTTTTTAAAAACACATAGTCCCAAGTACCTGGAAACATGTAAAGGAAAGTATTTCCTGGAATGTAGGATAATTTGAAGCAGAGTTTATAAATCCCCATCTTCATCAGGTTCACGTGTTGATATATATATATATATATATATATATGTATATATATGCACGCACAGGCACATATATGTGTGTTACTTAGTATATATATTTTTGTATATTAAATTAGGTATTTATGTACATATTACATATATTGTAGGTACACATTAAATTTATCAGTACACAATTAGCAGCATTGGAAATTTTTATGCAGAGTGATTTATGTATTGTGTAATAGCCAAATTTTCGACCCTGAGAATTTTCCACCTCTCTCCCTGGAAACTGAGCAACAGTTCACTTGTTAATTAGAGGTGCCATCTACTTCCTGAGGTAATTTGTATAGGCTGGCAGACATTCTAATACCCAGCATGTCCCCACAGCTGCTGGATCTAAATCCCCTGCAAACAGCAGTGGTGAAAATGAGTAAACCTAAGTCATGTACTTGTGTCATTTACTACACAGTGTAGTTAGCAGAAGAAAAATATTAATTTAAAATCTATTATACTTGAAGATTTCACTTTTAAATGACTACTCTACCTCAAGGTCAGGTGCTGGAAGAGTCTAACTTAATGTAACTTAAGGTAGAGTCTAACTTAACTCCCTGTTGTTTATTTGGGTTTAATTTTTGTGTATTCTTTTGAAATTATAATTCTGTTTTTAAGAGCATGAGATATATATTAGAACTATATTTGTATACATACATATATATATAAAAATTATACTATAAAATGTGTCTACATATCTAAGGAGTTAGGCTTCTTAGACATCCTTACTGTTACTTCAGCCCCTTATCACTGTGAGTTCTGCCCTGTGTGATCAGTATTGATCTTTCATGTGCAGTTTCAGGGTCAGTGTGACACCATAAACCCCATAGTTTAAAATCTACATAAACAAACTTGCCTAAATCCCCCACCTTTAGAATGCTTCAAAGAAGTGCTACTTCTACAGTGGCTTCTTGTATTTTGTCTGGATGACTGAAGTTTACGAAGTATTAACAACATGTGACAATGCAATGTCACAGCCACTCCTATTTCAGTTCATGTGTTGAGGACCATCTGCCCTGATGGGTACAGGCAGCCCCGTTCCTGTGAATGCTCCTCTTGCTAATCTCAGGAACCTTGATCAAAGATTTCTGAAGAAAATCTCTAGAGGTTTGGAGAGGAATCAGACTTCACTGCTGTTTCCCCTGTATTGCTATCTCGAGATCTCCTTGTCAGGCTCTGTGTAATAGGATGGAGAAAGGGTTTATTCTCCTGACTCATGTCCGGCACATCACTTTAAGTTTTCACAGAGATATTGCTTTTCTTGCTCTGTTAAATCTCTAAGTCACTGATCTAACCTGATGGAACCAAATTTCCAGTGGAAAAGTACAGCTAGGAAAGGCTCCCTTCTGAAAATCAAATCCTTGACTGTGCAAGGTGAATTCAAAAGATAAAATCTTGTGGCTAGTGCACTGCATTAGGATTAGGAAAATTGAGTTTTGCTCGTCAGGTCTGGGGTCCTTTCAAAATGCCTTTGGGTCAGACCCTTAAATATATGTGACTATATTTTGCTAACACCAGAGTTTATGCATGCAAGATGCAGATTCTTGGAATTATCTAGGGGTTTTTTATTATTTTGTTGTCCAGTAAATCAGAATAACAGGAGGCTAGCCTAGAGATAATTCTGCTGCTACCCTTGTAGAGGTGTTATGGCCACGAATATGTTCAAATAGGAGAGATCAACAGAGAAAGTCAGTCAGTCTGGGGAGGATACACGTGCAAATAGCTGTGTGTAAGTTAGGCACCTTGACCAGGTTTCTCTGCTGCTGAATGACAGGGAGCAAACACATCTCTAATTATTTTGAATTGCTCAATTTGTTCACTCTAATTTAGAAGTTGGCATGCGGTTGATGTGAATGTTTAAATATTTCCATCTGAGTAGAAGATGGCCTTGAGATTTTTTTTTAAGAGGTCTCAGGGACAGTGGATACCTTTCTGAAACAACACAATACTAGGAGAGGTTTCTAAAGTTTAAATAACCATCTAACCTCAAGAGTTTATCATCCAAACTGAAGTTACAAACTTCTCTGCATTCATTAGTGTTTTGTAGCTGTGTTTAGTCATCCGATATTCGAATTAAGGATTTCTTGTCGCAGCAGCAGCTTGCGGTCTGGGAACACGGTCCAGAGGAAGCGGAGCATGACTAAAACTCTGGCAGACAGATTATTGGCTGCTGGTGGCAGGAGGAAGTGTCTAAACTGAGAACCTTCAATAAACAAAGACAGCCTGCACATGGCTGGGGCTGGGAGACTGAAAGCTTCTGAGCCACAGCTGGTGGCAGGAGTTAAAGCCTCAGAGCTGCAGCTGAATGTTTCTTTACTCAGACCATGGATTTTTGATCCTGATGCACAGCAGCTAAAATAAATCCTGGAATAGGCAATCAGCTCATGATTGCACGCCTGCTGGAGATCTCAATCACGTCTGTAGGAATCAGCCAATGGTGATGGATAGTTACATGCCCTCTCTGCGGGATCTAAACCACAGTGCCTTCAAATGACCTGCTTGAATCCCCTCCAAATCAGGGAGCAGAGTGTTGGCAATGTCAGCATTTGCCTGCTGATCTGTAGCAGCTTCTGAGCTGGTGCTGAAAGTAGTTCTGCCCCACTCAAAAAGAAAAGGAGATGGAGGTCTGGAGAAATCCTTTTGTGTCTGGTGTCTTGACTTACTGAGGAGGCATTTGGGAGAGCACTGAGTGAAGGGAAGGAGACTGCAGAAATTTTTGGCCGAGCCAGTGCTGTGGAAACCTGAGGTTTCTGTTACAGAGTGTAAAAGCACATTTTAGCAATTTGTACAGATAAGCTGTTCCATTTGTACTGTAATGGTAGACAGGCAGCAAAATGGCACAAGTGCTAAATTTCAGGGCCAAATTCTTGATAGTTTTCTTGTCCTTCTGGGAGTTTTGAAACACTTCAATAAGAATCTTTTATTGTAACTGACACAGGGCAGCACAGGGTGAAAATTCTCCTTAGGCTTTTATATACAACCACAATGCACTGATTAAAAAAACTGCAATGAACCAGTCATCTTAATTAACCCCGAGTCTGCTATCAGTCTGCAGGAATTGCAGCGACCGTGCTTTAGCCTCACCCTTCTCTAGGAAGATTCAGCCACCTCTTCCCTCGTGTGCCAAAGGGCTCTGGGCTGTTGGGCCACAGACTGCTCTGTCCCAGGCAATGTTGGCCTCAGCAAATTGATTCTGTGATCAATAGCAAGTGCCCACTTGTGAGAAGTTCACTTTTAGTCTTGACACAAACCAGAAAGTAAAATATATTTCAGCTTCATACTCATAAAACTTCTGACCTACTGGTCTCACATGTAAGAAATCAATGCTGGCTTCATTAATTTGGAAATGGCTGTGTTCTGCCATTTCCTGAAGTCCCTATGAAGGTTTTATGTCAAGAGAAGGTGGTGCTCTGCTTGTAATTGATTTCCTGGTGAATAATTTAATTAAAAATATCTTAGAGTTAAGCAGTCCATAAACTATGTTTTCTGATCCTTCAACACAGAACAGATCACATCTGTAGATTGCAGCACTTTTGTGCTGCAATACAAATCTCTCTGCAGAACAAGGAATGGCACAAGCGCTTGGACAAATGCATCTCTCCAGACAAGCTGAAGGGAAATTGCAGAGGGAATTCGACAACAAATAGAGACAGAAAGCAATCTTTCACATCATTAGAGATAGACGTTTTCTGTGTTTTATGATTTTAGTCAGATTGTGAATCTGCATAATTAGGAAGAGATTTGCAAAGATATGAAATAAACGAAATAAACTAGGTGAAGAAACACAAATGGAAAAGCAACAGTCTTGATTTAAATAATGATTTTTTTCTCATAGTTTAGCTAATTTACTGAGGCAAATTAAATGCTAAACATATTATACTGATTTCTTATGTACTAGAATTCTTTTCTTCTGGGATTTGCTAAATGTTTGTGTATTCCTGTCCTGCAGCATACAGAAATATT
Organism: Picathartes gymnocephalus; assembly: GCA_013390045.1. Classification (NCBI taxonomy): domain Eukaryota; kingdom Metazoa; phylum Chordata; class Aves; order Passeriformes; family Picathartidae; genus Picathartes; species Picathartes gymnocephalus. Next base: position 220,242 of record WEKY01058205.1, read on the forward strand.
TAAGAATATGCTGCAGCACTGACATCTTTCCTGTTACTATAATTTATCATTTATATTGCAGTAACATCTATTACCTGTCCTCTGATATGAGATGCAGGGAACGTTTCAAGTCCAACCTCTAACAAAAATATAGACTCTGAAAAGAATTTTATGAAAATTCAAGTGTTTTGTGGCAAATGAGATTTTGTAACTGCTTATTTTTGTTTATCACCAGCCCTCTCTCTTTGGAAAACAAACCATACGGTTTTCATCTTGCAAGAAAGAGGCAGCCGACCCCTGTTGTGGCAGACTGCCTCCAAAATGTTGTCCTTGGGCTGGCTCAACATCTTTGATCATCAGTAGCAGTCTTAGTTTGCTCCACCATGAGATACGTCTGGTTCAGTTGAGTTTGAGCATTTGTTCAACTATTTCTTGTTAGTATTTTTTTTTTTTTTCTGAGCTGGGACTCCACAGATTTATATGTGTGTCCTTGAGTCAGTCATTCCTGCTGTCCAGGCTGTGTAAAAATAGCAGTTAAAGGTTGTTTTGCTACATGAGAGAAAATTCCCAGTGGCACAGGAGCCTGTTTGGCTGTGGGCAGTCACGGAGCTGAGCAGACCCAGGGCGAGCCTGGAGAATCAAAATATGAAGAAAACAGGAAAGATCCTCAGTTGGTTTTGGCATTTGTACTTCATGTTCTTGGCAGACTTCTTGGGTGGGTTTTTATTCCATAGTTCTTCCATTTTAGTTGTGTTTCACTGGCTTTTTTCTTGGTGAGTTTTGGTGTAATTACTGGCTTTTTTGTGTTTTTGTTGTGGATATTGTTGCAACATCGAGAGGGATTTTTGCATTTTTACTGTTTTTCTTATGTAATATGGATTTCCTTGCTTGTGTTACGGTGCATTTTTTTCATCATGGTTCTTGCTTTGCATTTTTTATGCATTTTTGGCTTTTTTTGGTGAAACCAGTTGGTAATTTTTTTTTAACTTTTTTTAGTTTGCCTTTTTTTCTGCAGTTTTGCAGATTATATAGATTTTTTTCTTTTTCACATTTGTTTCCATTTGATGTTTTTTTTTTTTGCGGGGGGAGGGCTTTTCTGCTGGAATTTTGGAGGGGGTTTTACCATTATTTGTATTTAATTTTCTGCTTTTTGGAATGTATATTTTTCCTTATTGCATTTTCTTTTCCTTTTAAAAAATATTTTGAATTTTTCCCTTTTGGATATATATATATATATTTATATATATATAAAGAATATTTTTGATTGGATTTGGCATTTAATAGTATTTCTCATTATTTGACAGTTTCGGTGGTTTGGGGCATCTTTGGCTGTTTTTTGGCATTTTGATAGTTTTATGTTTTGGCATTTGGTGTCATTTTTGGTGCTTCTACCAGTGGATTTGGAACTTTTTATATTGTTTTGGTGCCTTTTTTTTTTCTTTCCATTTTTGATGTGCTATTTTTAGCATTTCAGGGTATATTTCAGCATTCTGGGCTACTTTTTGGCAGTTTTTTTCCCTGAAATGTCTTTGCCATCTTGGCAGTGCAGATGATAATGGTTTAGGGGACAGTGCTGAAGGCCCTTGTAGGGCAGCACTGTGGGGCCACTTCTCTGGGTCTGGCCACCAAACACCCCTTCTGCAGTTCAGCCCTGTGGAGAGGGGACCTAAAACCACTTGTCATGCAAGTTAAGTGATGCTGGATTCTTTGCTGATGAGGAAAAATGATGTGGCCTAAAGCTGTATGCAATTCCAGGTTGAACCCCCCTGGAAGGTGCCTGGAACAGGCTGTTAAGTGCTTTTGGAAGGCTCTGGAACACACACAGAGTGTGGGGAGTAAAACAGTCTCTCTGCTGGGAGTTATAAAGTTGTTTCATCTCTCATGTGGCTCTCAGAAGAGGTCTTTCCTCTCTCCCCTCTCTCAGACAAAGTGTCCTGTTTGAGAGGATGCCTAAAATGCTTGGAAAAATGCTGTGGGGTCTCTGAAATGGTCACACTCTGAGTACTGACACTTCTGGCATGAATTTCTCAAGCCACAGGAGGAATTTTGCCCTTGTAACAGCACCTGCTTTAAGTCTGTCCTGTTGTCCCACTGACACGCGAGGAGATGCACGGGTGTGCTCTCATGCACGGCATCCATTTGGCTGGGAGGCTCCCTGGGACTGTGTGCAGCTCCTGTGGCAGTCAGGGCTTTTACTGGAAAGCTTGGTCTGTCACACTGATCATAGATTTCACAATTTGTGCTGCAGCAGAGCCCAGAGGGTCATAATCTGAGCAGGACGCTGTGCCAGGCAGTGCTCAGGCACGGTGGTGCTGCATTTACAATTAAATTAAGCTGGCTAAAAATGGGAACCTCTCTTGCATGGCCAGCAGAGAGAAGGGTTCCCCAAAGCCAGCTGGGATTGCCCACCTTTCTTACCCATCAGCCCAATTTTCAGTATCAATGTACCAATGGTCACAAGAGAGGTGGGACTCGGGACCCCAGGAGGGAATGACACTGTCATTCGAGTGAGCAGTTAAAGCAGCACAGATGTGAAACGCTTTAGGATCCTGACCAAACAGCCTGATTTTTGCCCAGCAGGAGGTGGGAAGTATACTGAAAGTCCATGGAGTTCAATATTTAAGCCCTCTCAGTGAAGAAATCCATCTGCACCATCTGGGTAGGGTGTGCCTGCACTGTCCCCTGCCACAGATCCCCAAAGCCATCAGCCCCCTTGCTGTGAGGGATTGTGGCCAGGGTGAACTTTGATGGCCCAAAGGGACACCCATTGATGTCCAAGCTGCCTTTCCCCCGGGATGGCAGAATGCAGCCTGGGTGTCCAAATCTTAATTAAATGCCCAATGAACTAGAACAACAAAATAGCACCTGAAGATAATGAAGGTTTATTCTCTCTCTTTTTTTTTTTTTGTTTTTTTTGTTTAGCTATCTAAATGATAGATAAGAGCTGCAATTCTCTAAGTGCATGTGATAACTAAAAGACAACATGAGATTTCCTTCTGTTGCAGAACAGTTGTCTAGAAAAATTCACCCATGATTTCACTGATTGTTTTGGAGAGCTAGATGAACACATTAATAACACTGAAGTCATAGTTAGAATCATTTATGACCCACTGAGTTTCACCACCGGGTGTTGCATTCATGTCCCAGCAATTTATTTAATAATGTTTTCCCACCTTGGAACTCACTGTATCATCCCAAATCATCTGTTTGATATGGTTGCTTCAATTGCTTAGCTGGCTCTTGCTAGTGTAATTTAACATTTTCATTAGCTCAGTAAAAGAAAGAATTTAAGGACTTTCATGTTTCAAAGGCATGATGTCATGAGTCATGGTGGGAATCAGGTAGGAATTACTATTGTTTAATGAATACTTTATGGATTCTGTAAAGCAATTACATAGTGTAATTAAATTATTTGAAATTCAGTTTCTAACTTTGTTTCCTGAATAGACTTAATTTGATCTTTGGGCAGGGAATAAGTTTCTTTCAGTTAAGCCCTCTGTAGGCAGAATAGAGAATATGTCATTTGCACATAGGTGCTTTGGGACTTCATGGGAAAGAAAACCAAAGAGCTTCCTTGTTTTGATCTATTCTCTCTTTGATGTCTTGATTTCAGCATGGGGAAGCTACATAATTGCTGTCAACTACTCACTGAATTAGCTTATTTGAAATATTTTCCAATAATTTATTCTGTAGCTGTTAACAGTAGACTTGTAGGTGAAACAATGCTTGTGCTCAGTTTCTCAACAGGAGTTTCTGTTTACAACAGTCATGCATGGGCTACATACAATTCTGCACATATGGGGATTCAAACATAAAGTAAATATTTGCAGAAGTTGATCAATTAACTCTTAGTGAGGCAAACTGACATGGAATTCAGTGATCACTTGGTTATTAACATAGCAATTGTGCTTTGGACATTTCTCGCCCTTTTTTCATGTTCTTCTTGTGAGAATTCAAGGTGAGACTTCAAGAATTCAAAGATTCCCAATCTTTTTGTTCATTTGCCTGGGAAAATAAGTAAATTATTTCTGTCTTTGATTAAGTCTGAGTTTTTTTCTGTTGGCTAGCAGGCCTCCCCAAAACATCAGTTTTCTTTTGCAGTAATTGCATTACAGTTCCTGTTCTGTCACAGACCACAGCCCATGGCCCAGCAGGTCACACAGACCATTGGACCTCTGCACTGGTTCTATGACTGGCCGAAATGGTTATAAAAATTAACCAGTTCTGTATTTACCATCTTTTAGGGTAAAAGAGAACTTTACTCAGGAAACCCAGAATAGAAGCTTAGGAAATTACATAATTGAAAGTCTCTAGTCACTGAATTAAAGCATGGGCACAGTTTTGGAGAGGGAATTAAAAATATGTTCCAGTGTTTTAGAATTTCCTTCTTTTCCTGCATGGAATTACAAGTTAGCTCTGAGTCCTCACTGTGCAAACTGTCTGAACCTGAAATCTTGGTTCAGGTCCATGCTCGCACTGTGCTTAGAAGTAAATAAAAAAGTTTTCATGACTTATTGAAACAGTTAGGAGGCCTGAGCCAGTAGTTAAACAGTCAAGGTCTGAGTATATCACAAAATGTCAGAGAATGAACTGTGTTTCTGAGGGATGGAACCAGCAGCAGAGTGTGTGCACTCTCTGAGGAGCTGACCACTTATTTACTGCAAAGCCTGCGCTTTCCCTTCCAGAAAAAGGAGTCCATTTAAAACACTTCAGTACAAACAGCCCAGCTTTTTTGTGGAAAATTAAATAGTCATGCTTTAAGGGAAGATGGCTTCTTTCGTTTTTTTTACCTTTTTTTTTTTGAAGAGTTTTAAGTAGGCAGCCCAAATGAATATGTTCTCTAATTCAAGTCTTAAAAATGAGACTGTGCTCAAGATGGACCATAAGAGAATGCAACCTGCCAGCTTAATTAAGTTTCTGGAATGCTTCTGGGCAAAATTAATATATGTGGATGAAAGCCAAAATCAGCCTGACTGAACAGGTTTTAGCTAGCACACCACAACTCTAAGAAACACAGGGACCTTAAAGTATGCAGCCTAGTAATATTAATTACAGTGGTTAGAGAAATCCTTTTTGTGGATGCCAATCTGCATTTATTGTTGTTTATGTCCAAGCCAATATGGTTATCAGAACAATCTTAGAGTTAAATTAAAAATTAGAAAATGATTTGCCATGATTTTCTGCTTCAAACTCTTATTAAACAGCAGTTGATGAAAATAGAAAGCTAGATTTACTCAAATAGCCTAAGTGTGAAACTGAATTAGCTCCTAATGCAATAAAAGCCTGTGATATTAATGTCCTTTATGAACATGAACTCCTAACTTGGCCTTTATGTCTCACTAGAAAAGGATCTCTGCATTAAACACGTTCTTAGTCTTGTCAGCAGATGCTGTTCCAGAATATTTGCAGCCTTTAGCAGTGCTTTGCGTAGGCTGCGTTCACTTGCCACAATAAGAAAACACAAAATTTTCTGCTCTTTGATCCCCTAATTCTTCATGTCCATGCTTTGCCATGGAGATAGTTCTGCTGCAGTCCTGTGTGCTTTAATTTGCAGTGTTATAATGGAGGTAACGTAGCAAAGATGGGTCACAGACCCAGCTGAGAGGGAAGGCACCCACAAGGACCCCCGAGTCCAGCCCCTGGCCCTGCCCAGGACAGCCCCAAGCCTCACACCCTGTGCCCAAGAGGGTTCTCCAAACGCTTCTTGAGCTCTGCCAGGCTTGGGGCTGTGACCACTGCCCTGAGGAGCCTGTGCTTTAGCTTAGCCAAACCAGAGCTCATCCTGATGTCTTTGCTGAAACACAGCCCCCACTGCCTGCACAGGGAATCTCGCCCCAGAAGGAAGGTCAGGATCAGAACACATTTATCTGTTGCATGTTTCCAATGTGTCACTGAGCAGCTCTGGCCAGCAACCATGGGAAATGCTCACACTGAAAATACAGGACTGCACTGCATTATATGCACATGGTGGTAATTCAAGAGGAACTGATTAACTGATGTCAGTGCAGGACAGAGACATTCTGGTGTTTTAGTTGCCCCCCGAAGGAAGGTAAACATTGCCGATCTCTCTCCTGTTCTATGAAAAGTTTCCTTTTCTGTGAAAAAGCTCTCTTTCTCAGTGTACAGTGGCCTAGGAATGCTCTGAAATGCTGCCTTGCTGGGACTGCTTTCGCCAAGCCTCTCCTGGAAAGGTGAAGAGGGCTTTGAGTGGCACTCCCATGGCATTCCTCTAGAGTATTTTTGATGATGATGGTCACTTAGAAAATTTCACTTAGAAAACATCTTGGTATCTGAAATCGTATTTTCTTCTGTTTTTCCTTTGAATTGTGGCTTCCAGTAAGAATCTGTATTCATCAAGCTGAAAACAGTAACAGATTGACCCAATTTTCTGCTGTCATCAGGCTGTAATCCTTAAAAGATAACCACCCATGAATGGCCTGTTCCTGACAATTCTGTCCTGTCACCCAGCAGTGGCAGAGCCTTGTCCAACTGAACCAGGTAGTTTCAAAACAGCAGGAAACTGGAACCCACTTTCCTATCTGACATAGTGCTTGCTTGGATTTTCTAACATCTCAGTAATGGGCTCTTAAGCACTCACTGTCTGACAAATGAACACAAAAGAATCACAAAAATTTCCTTTCCTCACAACATTATGCTGCAAGTATGGGCCCAATTGACCACTCTGACAGTTCAGGAGATTTAGTGGTGCCAAATTGTTCTGCAACTGACACAGAGAAATTTTGTGCAGATTTAGAGCTGAACACTAAAAAGGCTTCAAATAGGTTTTGAAGCAACAAAGATCTATTTTCCTTTCAAAGCCTTGTATCACCTTCTGGAGTACAAAGGTAATACTTGCACATCATGTCAGATCCCTCTCGCTTTTTCTGGGCATTAGTGTATCAATTGTTATGAATAACATAGGAAGGATACCTGTTTCCAAAGAATTCTATAAGAAAACTCCTAGTGATTTCAAAAGGGAAGTCCTCTCCCTAGGCTCAGATCAACCAGCTGTGGAGGTACCCTGCCCAGAGAGTTTACTAACACGTGTACAAATATATGCTCACAAATACTGCACCCATGGCATTATATAATGACGTTAAAAATGAGAGTCTGGTATTTTTATCTCATAATTTCTAATCGCATTTCATTAAGATTAATGGCACCTTAATTCCTTTGTGTTCATGTCACTGTTGGTTTTAAATCATGTCTGTTATGTAGTCTGACAATTTTTCATGCAATTATCTTCCAGGAATTAGTATAACTGAGCAGTAAACTATTAGCAAAACAGGTGTTGATCTTTCTAGAATTAAATGTAAAAACGTGGTCTAAATCTGGTTATTTAGATATTTTTCTTATGATTTGAGATTATTTTAAAACCAGAACTTGGACTTTTCTCAGTATGCTCTATTTTAAGGGTGTTTTTTTTTTTTTTGTTTAGTGAGGGTTATATTTGGGGTTTCATAAAAGCATACATAAAAATGTGTAACCTCAAGACATAAGAGCAAATTAACTTAGACAAAATGGAATAATTTGTCCCTGAGGTAAATTGGTGGCAGTAAGCCAGTCACTGATTTGGACCATCATGTTTTGCATTGTTTACTTGGAAGTGGTTTCCCTTTGGAGATGCCTTACTCCAGCTTGGCTGTGTGGAAGTGCCTTTGGGAGAGCTGCTCCCTGCAGATTTTGAGGGTCGTGGTCTGTAATTCAGCTCCAGTAACGTTCAGGATTACAGATTTGCATGGGAGATTTTACTAACTGGTTGAGACAGCTCCACTCTTCTTAATCCTTGTGAATATAAATGGATAAAAATATTGGGGAATACATTCTGCAGGGAGAAATAAGCTCAAGGCACAACAGTCACAGTTATAAAGTATTAGCAGTCTTCATAAGAGAAACGTTTCTCATTTTTTACGTGCACTATTTGTGTGCTCCTTCCTTTGAAGTCACTTTTGCCTTTGATTTAAATGAGAATTCTATGGGACATAGACAATTTTAGTCAACACTTGTTCACATTTCCATTGCTTCATGCAAACAACTCCAAGATTCCAACACGTGGATCAGTGGCTTTGAGCAGCCCTGTAACTTTTCTCTTGGAGAAACATCATCCATGCTCAGCAGCCTGTATGTAGTTGGATGGATGCCTTTAATGGTCCATGTCTGAAAGTTCTGAATTTTGGACAAAGTTTAGATTCCTGCCATATTTTCAGCCCCAGGAGATTGAAATGCTGAAATTCAGAGAAGCCAGACATTATTCTAAATGCATGTCTGAGGTGATGATAGAGCTCATATTGTTTCTCTGGAAAGCGCTGGTGTTTCTACTCAGTCAGAAAAGATTAAATATTGCCTAGTGGTTGTAAAGTTCTTTGAAGGTGAAATGTGCTATACAAATGATACATTATTTATAATAGTACTACAATATGCCTCAAGAAATAATCATGGAACTTAATAAGAAATTAATTTTCCCCAGATTTTTTTTTTCAACATCCCATAAAAGTTAATAGAAAATTACAGTCCTGCACTCAGAGTCTAACATAATGATTCTAAAGACCTATAGGAAGGACATATTGCTCCCTTTAGAGAATCTTACATGAAACTTACTATAGAATCTTACACATTTAATTTGTTATAATCCGTACGATTTAATCTGGGATTTTTTGTGGCTCTTGTTTATTTATTTTTTTTTAATAAATAAAATGAGAGTTTATTAATTCAGGAACCTGTTTTTCATGTGCTTTCTGAAATTGCCAATCCAAACATTAAAGGATTCTTATGCTCTATAGAAGAGCAGCATTTACAGTCACACTTGTAAAGAGAAAAGAGAAATTTCATTTTACCTGTCATTTCTGGCACATCAAGAGCTGTTACAAAGTGTTTAAAATGCGTTTACATGGGATTAGTTAACATAAATTCTTTGTAGAATCTTTGATGCCAGTATTGCTAAATGGCATTTTGCTAGTCAGCATTAGTCTCACCCATTTTCACAAAGCATAAAAGCAAACATATCAATTTTATTTTATTTTTTGCTGTAATCACCATTTTCTGTCTTTTTGTGTATGTTTCTAAGTCTTGACTGGTTTTTTCCACTTCTTCTACTTGTTAATATGAGAATGTTTTATTAACAAGATGTAATATTGCGAAAACATTTTATTACATTTGGAAAAAATGTTCAAGGCAGTAAAATATCACGTAGAAGATACTGTTTTAGCAAAGTTTCATCTTCAGCACTGACTTAATGTTGATTTGCTCTGACAGAGCTTGCTTCTTTAACCAAAACAATCCCAAATTACATTTTAAATTCAAGGAGTTGGCTGAGTAGAATTAGGAAGAACTACTTTACATTTCTTATGGAGTCGAGGGACTATTAAGCAGTACTTCATTAATTTCAGTTCTTTGTGAAAAGTCATCAGCCTTGAGACTATTGTCACAGCAAAGAATTTGAGAAGCACAAATACTCAGAATACCCTGTGGAGAGTTTCTATACTTTGGTTTTATGGATTTGTGGGGGGCTATCAACACTTCTTTTGCCAAGCTTCAAGTGATTGAACTTTACACTCAGTAACCACCTCCCCAGAGCTGTGGTGCAAAAACAGCTCCCAAAGCCCTGAGAGGAGAGAAAAGCAAAACCAAAAATAGTCAAAGCAGCTTTCATTTAGACAAAAATGAGCTTTTGGAAATAAGGAATGTGCTGTGGAATTTACAGATTAACTAATCCCAGGATTTGCCAGTCAGTACAAAGAACCCTGTTTCCACAAGGGAAGAATGAGCCCATCACAAGGCATTTCCAAGGGCACTTTGGAGTCTGGACACAAAGGGATGAGGTGGGAGCTGGGATCTGATGGGGATGGGGTAAGGTGTGGGCTCTGCTCAGCTTCTCATGCAAGGCAGGCTCTGCCTCGGAGAGAATGAGGCTCTGGGAACCCCCCTGCGAACAGCAGCGACCAAAAGGTGTCTGCATCCTCCTCTGGGGCAGCTCTGGTGCCTGGGGCAGGGAGGGTTGGGCTGGTGGCTGAAGGGCAGTGGCCTCCAGCAGGGGCTCACAGGAGGACACCAGGAAGGGACAGGAGCGGTGCAGGAAGATTTGGAGGGGGCTCTGTGCCTCGGAGCTGGGCACACTGTGGGAAGCACCCTCACACCCTGCTTTGTCCCCACTCTGGGAGGAGTATGGAGGAAAGAGCTTTCCTCTGACTAGTGAGTAAACCCACAATATTAAATATCTTTATTAAGAAAAGATCTTCCAAAATATTCATTTTTTGACCAATCAAAATTATGTTCCCTGATCTTTCCCTGCTTCAGGGTAGTGGGCAGGTGAAATTCCTTCACAGATTTGAAACGCAAGGAAATATAATAATTTTTCTTTAGAGGAACACCCCTTTAGCCCACATTTCCTTTATTCTTGTACTTTAAGTCAAAGTTATGATTTTGCTTAAAGCGTATTCCTACAATTCCTTCAGTCTTATTTAATCTCTCGTGTAATTTAGGAAAGTCTCTCACATGCAAATAATGTAACAAGTGCAAAACAAAACTTGACTTGTGCCATTATTGAAAGGGCTTGTCAGTCAAGGATTCTTGTGCTTTTTCTTAAAATGCTGCGCTACAACAGCAATTTTGTAATTTTCAGCAGGGAGAGATTTCTCTTTACAGAAGCAGCTGGGAAACCAGATGGAATGTCTGTGGTTTTTTTTTTCTTCTTGCTTTAACTAAGTTCTCTGCCATTAGAGTTGGTTCCTTTTCTCAGGAAAAAGATGTGGCTGCTATATTCTCAGCATGAGATTTGAACACTTCCTCCTCTTTTAGAAATTCCTGTTGTGTTGCAGAGCTGCTGGGTCAATGCTGAATTTGTTCACCTTTTGGATCAAATGCACACAGTGTTCCATGTGATGCCAGGTGCTCCCAAAGGATGTGTGTAGAAAACAAATGGGAGTCAAATTCTGACTTCTGACTGAAGAATACTCCAAATTAACCTTTTTTTTTTTTTCAAATGGGCTCCCAGTAAAGGAGCATATCTCAAGTCCTTACATGAAACAAAATAATTTCTCTCTTCTAACCATTTTGTGGCTTAGAAGATGTGATCAGACTTGTTCCACTTGGTTCCTTCAGCTCCCTAACAAAACAGAGGGAATTGCATTTCAAGATTATTCTCTCATTCAAATATTTTCCACATTTTCCATCTTCAGGACCAGCACACCATTCTCAGTCTGAGCTACAATTTAGTTTGTTCTTCTTTTTGATGGTACCAGTTGAGTTGTAAGCCTATCATCTTCCCCCTTTTGATATGGCAGTGAACAATTTGGAAAAGTGCATACAGACTTGTACACCAAAGTCTCAATACTGAGTATTTGTGTCTTACTTAGAGCTTCAGGTATTCCTGGCCCTGATATTTCTAACTTAGATTTGCTGAATCACTGTTTTCAGTCTTAATGAGCCATATACGTAAAAATGCTGTTTCCTGATAGAAGGACCTCCACTGTCCTCCAGCCAAATGTAAAGTCAAACTGAGCTCATCTTCCTTCAGAATTTTAAAATTTGATAGAAGTGTAGAAAATGAGAAGTTACTGCTTAAATAATTTAAACTCTATTCTTCTACTGATACAATTCTGCAAGAAACTGACATTTCTGGTAGCCTTTCATTTCAGGTATTTTCCCTGTGGAACTCTTTATCATACGACCTGTGAGGACGTGATTTTGCTGGTTTTGGTTCAGCTCATATAATTTGTTCTTCATAGCAGGGGATAGTTCTTAAAATTTTGAAGAAGTAATATGAAAGAGCTTCCTCACTTCACATCTTGTAGTGCTCTTCAGCAGGAATTCTTTTGGAAGATATTCACTCTTCTTTGCCTGAGGCATCAATCTTAAAAATAAATTAATAAACTAATATTTATTGTATCTCAATAATTATCTTGGCTTTAATTATAACCATACAAATTCTCATGTCCCATTTCAAGCAATATTATCACCTTCTCTGGCCTTTTAATTGCTACCACGTTAAGTCTTGTGTCAACCCTAATAAATTATTCCAAGACCTCCTCTTTAACTAATGGGTCCTTTTCTGACATCACCACGACACTGACACAAAACAGCTGCGGGTGCAGATGTGAGTTCAGCTGTGATCCTCAGCAGACGGAGTGGCTGTGGTCGGGTGTTGCGGCACAGGCTGCCCGGCACCTCAGCCTTCCTGAAAGCGTCCCTGCGGGGGAAGGCGCTCCGGTGGGGCGGAGGAGACCACCACACTCGCACGCGCAGCCGGTGGAAATCAGGCCACGGAGGCAGGAGGGTTCTTCAGGGCTTCCCAGCAGCGTTTATCGGTGGTGGAGGTCACTACAGCAGCAGACCTCAAGGCCCACCCACACGCTGGAAGGGGCAGGGACGAAGAACCAGAACAAAGGCAGGGTGTTGGGTTTTATGCCAGGGAGGCGAGGGGCGGGGAGAGCATCGGGTCCAATGATCTGAGGGCCTGGAGGTGGTACATAGGAGGGGCCAGGGCATGAGGGCCAACAGGAGTGGCTGGGGGACAGGGGTCAACGGGCCATAAACCAGTGGGGTTACAGAACTTGGAACCTGGCCATATAAGGCAAACAAGGGGAGTGAAACTGGGGTACCTGATATCTGGGTCCTTGGTCTTTCCATGGGAGAAGCCAGAACCTAGGGGGAGCCCTTCCAGGGCATCCACAGGCAGGTTAGTGGCTGATTCTTGTCTTTGTGAGGAGAGCTTTGGAAAATCCCTTTTTGTTGACCAGTTTTTGATTCTGTGAACCCAGTGAACAGACACATGCCAGCATGGCTATGCCAGGTTCTTTGTAAATGTGGGATACTTGTCGTACCACTCGCTGTCTGTGGAAATCCTACATTTCTGTAGGACAGTGCCACAGGTAAGACAAAACAGGAACACTTGGCAAGCCTCCAGTGTTCTGCATTTCCACACAGAAGTGGATGTGAAGGGCAGTGTGGTTTGAGCAGGGTGTGGGGCTGTCCTGCAGCTCCTGAGATGCCCCAGGGATGGTTCCTGTTAGACCCTTCCCTCAAGGGAGCATTGCTTTTGGCCATTAGCTCCTTAGCAGAAAACAACGCAAAAACTCTTTCAATGCCATCAAGGGCACTGTCCTGTCCAGAGTCGGAGCATGATGCTTTTTCTTGAACCTGACAGAACTGAATCAAAAACTGCACGTTTGCTGCTGGTTAATCTTGCAACCTTGCCCACTGAAGTCTGTATTTTCTCCCTCTTCACCAAGGTCATCAATGCTTTAGCTGCCTGGAAATATGCCAGGCTGTGTTTGCTTATTTTTCTTTATTATTCTTTCATTTTGCTGTGGAAGGTACAGATGGCAGGATATTTATTTACCTTGACTGATTGAAGAGGGTGCAATATAGGACTTAGGGCTCTCAGTGTTGCTGTTTCAAAAGCAGAGAGCAAAACAGCAGAGACGCTCTTCTGCTAGTCAAGGCAACTTACCAAATAGCATCCGAAGATAAAAGGATCGCTGACATATTTGAGCAGAACAATATGTCTTGGCATTGCTCCTTGCCCCTTGTTTAAGAGCCAGATGGTAAATGTTCCCTTGCCAGGGTTCTATGTAGAAAACAGGCAAGTTATTTTGCTAAGGAACTGGCAGGCATGTCAGAATCAATAGCCTTGGAAAGCTCACAGTAGGTGCCTCCTCCTGACAGATCGAGGGGAGCCGAGGAGAGCGGTGAGCTGGAGCAAGGCACTCACAGCGAGAGGAGATTTGGTTCTGCAAGCAGGGCAATTTCCGAGCCACACATTACACGCTTCTGCCTTCTGCTTAGTGCTCAGAAGGAGCTGCTGGAAAGGCGATCGCTCCAAAGGTCTGTGGGCTGTCTGCAGGCTCGCCGGGCAGAGGCAGTTTGGCACTGCTCACACCTGGCCGAGGGCATGCAGTGCAGCCTTTCTGGGGGGCTGCTGCTGCTGCCTGCAAAGCTGCTGGTTGTTCCCATCATTTATGGAGGTGCCGTGGTCAGACCTGTGGAGGGAGATTCAGCCACACCTGCCTGAACTTGATGATTTTGACATGAGGTCAGCGGCTCTATTGCATGTCAGGGAAAACGTGCCAAGGGCAGCCTGGCTCATAGGAACTTCCCTCTTGTGTTGTACAAGAGGAAACACAGGAAAGGAAGAATAAACCAACGTGTAGAGGCAGGGCTGACATTTACTATGGCCAGAGGACAACACTGCATTGGGAATTTTCCATCCTTTCCCCACTAATGTAAACAGATGATAGATTTATGTTGGCTTCAATTTGAAATTCAACCAACTTCTTTAAAAGAAATTACAGAGTCTCGTAAAGCAGAAGAATAATGGATGGAAATGGTTTACATGCTTGGAGGGAAGCTGGAGAGTACTTAAGTGTGATAAAGCACTTTGAAATGATTTACAGGATTGTTTTGGGGTGAGAACACTTTAAATCATTTGAGTTCTTATAGGATAATTAAACAGCTTACAGGACACGGTCTTTTCAGAGCGACTGGTCTGACTGCAATCCTCTGTTGCTGCATTCAGAAGTTTATTTAAACTCAGTTCTTGGCCATGAAGAACATTTTTAACAGCCTGTTTAAATATGGAAGTAAATGAGGAGATATACTAGGTGCCAGGCTCTCAGCCATGCTAGCCAGGGTTAGAAGTAAAACAGTCTTGCAAACAGGAGTGTGGAATTAATTTTAAAAGATTTACCAACTCAAGAAAATAGAGAGATTTAATTAAAGTCAGAGGAGATGAGAGGTAGCTAGATTAATCTTGGAGGCTGGATTAGTTGATGAATGGAGCCCTTTTGTCTGTTCTTAGTTGATATTAATTTCTGGTGCTGAACTCATTTTTTATAGATTTATGCCAGGTATTTTAAAGAAATCCCACTGCTTGGGCTGGTTAAACACCTTTCATTTCACCTACTTTGTTTTTTAATATATTCTGTTAATGGTTTATGATTTTCATCTAAGTTACAAGATAACCTTACCAGTCCTTTACCTTAGATGACCCTTTTTTCATTAGAAAGCCTTTTTAAAATCATTCACCAAATGGAGAATATCCAGCATCAAATGTAAAAGCATACCATCAAAAAAACCCAACAAACCCAAAGCCCCAACCATATTAAAAATTCAAGTAAGAAAGCTAAGGAACCAATCACATAAGTACTTAAAAGAAAATTCAGTCACCTCAATGCCTCAATATTAAAAACCATATAAAAACTAAAAAACCAGCTGGATTTAACAATTTGTTTGGAATCCAAAGAAATCTTCAAGAACCCAGAAAAAAAATCTCCTTGAAAACAAGCCCTGGATGTATCAAATATGTTAATATTTCCTGTGGACTCAGGTGTCATTCTATGCCCTTGACAACACAATTCCATTTTCAGGAAAAAAAAATCTGTCTTTATTTCTTTCAGAAGTGGTTGTATCTATCCCTGAGAGGTGACCAAAAAGGTGTTATTTGACCACAGATTTCCAAACAATACATAGCCACAGTAGGTTCTTTTATTTAGCAGGCTTCTCATCCATGCTGAATGTATTTCAGCCTTGGAACAAGATATGGACAACTGTAAAGATATTATTAAATGAAAGAACTCAATTAATTGATAAATACTCTAAGTCCAGAAGCTGTCAGGAGAAAAGCAAGAGACAAAGAACTAGGAACCAATCGGATCACAAGTTATGTGCTGCCTAAAGAAGCAGAAATGCTGTAAGCTAGAACCATGACAATGACACAAGGAGATTACCAACCAGTAATTCATATTAATTCTGTCCCTGTCAAAGTCCTTTAACAAGTCTTTCTGAATATGCTCTGTTTTCTTATATATAATAATAATAATTTTGTGCTTTTTATTAGTACTTTCATTGCTTGGTAAGGACTTAACATCTAAGAATATTTTTTAATGAGATTTTTCCAGATGGTGCTCTAAATTTGTGCATCTTTATGTTCCATGTTGTCATAGTTAAGCAGAAGGCACATACGGGTTTCTGAGACTGGTATGTTAATATTTCAGTATTGCTATTTATATTTCAAATATAGACATGTAAAGTTTATGCTGAAATGTGTATGTGTATGCACACTAATTATTATAATTTCTTAAGGTCAAGTAGAGCTCATGTCAGTTTGGAGTGATATTTCCCATCCTTCTGCTATCTCTGGCTTTACCAGAGGGGTAAAGTGGAATGTAAGAAGGTCAGGCTTCTGTTAAAACTAGCAACTCTTCTTGGCATGTAATTACATACACTGGAATATATTGCAAATGGACCTTCCCTAATATTTCTAAATTTTTTGTTGGTGGCACAGCATGGTCAAGAACGTAATTATTTGTTACACTCCATTTCCAAACATCTCAGTGACTGGCAGCACTGAAACGCAATAAGTCAGAATAGGAACATATTTTTCTTCTTGCCATTTGTTCCTTTCTCTTTTCCACCTTTTCTTCATTAACTTTATGCTTATCAATGCCCAATAAAGGTTTTAAAGCATAAATGCGTATTGAATTTAGGGGAATATTGATAGGGTGTTAAGATAAGTAATGAGTTTCTTGTGGTAACTTCCAGTCTGGCATTAGAGTGCAGTCAGAATGAACAGATTTTTCAGCTGGGACAGAGGTTGTAGCCTTAGAGAGTCTCAGCTTCGACAGTTCCCAAAGTTCCTGCCATTTTCCCAGAGGATCTGTTTCCAGAGGGCATGTGAAGCAGGACAGCCCCCGGCCTCTGAGTTCCAGTCCATGCTCCAGGGTTCCACCCCTGGGTGCAGACTCCGTGCTGCCGGTGCTGCCACTGGGGAGCTGATGGACGTGGGAGGATCTGTTAAGGAAAATTGCATTGAAACTCTCTGTGCTCTTCAGCGAGAACATTACATGAGCTGCTTGATTGCAAGTGATAGGAAATGCGCTATGCCTGCATTGATTTGATTTGATTTTATTCTTTTATTTTTAGTGCTAAAAGGGTCTTAGCCATTAGGACCAGGGTATTTCAGAGCAGTCTGAGGTACTGCTTTAAGGCAGCTCCATGAGCTGTGAGGACTGTGCCTTCCTATAGCAGTGTTGGTGTGTGTTTAATAGACATGAATAGATGACAAACAAGATTCAGCAACAGGCAAAATGATTTTAGAGTAAATTATGGGAAAAAGCAACTTTCCC
>WEKY01058205.1:237387-286455 GCA_013390045.1 Picathartes gymnocephalus
CCCCAAAAAAAAACCCCCAAAAAACCCAACCTACTCTGTTTTACGTGTGTTAGATGGAAGCAGCAACCTTCAAAGCAAAGGAGAGATTAAGGACAGTACTTTGAAAGCCTGGCTGGATTTGTGTTTCTGGACTATCCAGGCAAACAGCTTGTAATTTTAAAAGTAAATTTTTCAAAGTGTACTATATCTGCCTAGGAGATGAAGCCAGTTCTCTTGTGTGCCTTTAAATCTCTTTGCTCCTATTTCTGGCACCAGAAATTATGCTTAATTGCCAGTGAAGAAGTATGGCTGGCATCATTTTGCTTTTCATAAATGGATGATTCTGGTTCATTTTGTTCTGAGAATTGCCCTTCCTCAGCCATTGTGTTAAAGCTTGGAGAATGAGGTGATAAAGTGATATTAAACATCTTTTGAAATCCTTAAGAGTGAGATTGGAGACTGTGCTGTGGAGACTGTGGTGTGAATGGATAGACTTGGAGAGACTTAGCCACAGCTTTGTAAACATGTACTCAAAGAAAAGTTACTGCTTTACTAGTAAGATACTACACTAGCAGAAGTCTATATTCAGAAGAGGAAGCAGCAGTTTTACTAAGAGAAATACTGCAAAAATCTTAAGGCTAATGCTCAAGAGCTGTTGTCACTGCCCAGAATTATACATTAAACTTGAATATAAGATGTAGAAAGAAAAAGTATTATTTTGCCTTCTATCTTTGCATTTTCTGGGTCTGAAGCAATAAATCTCAGCTTGAATAGATTCATTAAAAAGGAGAAAGGAAAAGACAGCAGTATTTCTAGAGAATGGTGGGAATGAAAATTATCCTTCTTAACTGATATATTTAGCTGCAGCATGTATTTCTCTTACAGTGTAAATCTGTGTAACAACTCCTATCTCTTGTCTTGGAACTTATTCTGAATCCTATCTTTCTAGTGGAGTTTAGAGGCTATAAACCAACTTTTCAGTGAACTTGAGCTTCTGTACCCAGCAAAAACACAATCAGTGACCAAGGCTGGGCTCCAAGCTGTTAATGAATACTACAATTAACACTAGAAAACACTTCCCAGTATATTAATCCATCTCTGTATTCCAGGATGTCCTGGGAAACAAGGCCAGGAACTTCACAGGCTGCAAGCTGGATAGCAGAATATAGCTTACTAAATATTAATTAGTGTAGTACCAGTGCACCATTGACTTTCCTGCTTCAGGGCCTCCTTTGCCATGGCCTGACACAGAAGGAGGGATGTGGGCTGTGCGTGGCTCATTGCAGATGTTCATTTGCCCTGGCTAATGTTAAGGTGCCATTTGAATGTTGTTTGTACTCTCATCCCCTTTTAGTGTGTGTATTTTCTCTCTGCATCTGTCTATCCTTAAGGTGTGATTTTTGAACACATTCAGCCTCTCTGGTGTCTTTAGGAGTGCAGCGGAAATGTGTTGTTGCAACCTCACATGAGGTGATAACTGCTATGAGATAATTTCTTAAATATCTGTGATTCTTCATGTGAAATTGAGATTCACTTACACCTAACAGAGCAGCCTTTTACAGCATAAAGCTGTTAAGAATTGCACTTTCTAAACCAATGCTAATATCAGTGGTCATAATAAAGGCTGTAATTCTAATTCCAGGCAGATACTTCACAGGATTGTTTAAATATTCGTTGTGCTTAAGCCTAAAATGTCAGCACATAGTTTTAAAATTTCACTACTTGGGCTTTCAAGGTCCCAATTAAAACAACCATATGATGATATCTTCCCTTCCTATATTTAGCATATTCCTATACTGTATTTGCAGTAAACTGTTTCAGGCTATAAGAAAGGTGAAAGATTCTTGTTTTCTCCTGACAGCACTTTGTAAAAGCTGCATTATTTCTGAATGAGGAATATGTAGCAGTGTTTTCTTCCTTGGGCATGTTATGCATTTCCTTCAGTAATTTGTTATTGTTGTTAACTTTTAAAGCAACCTTAGCTTGGAAGAGAAGCACTGTGCTTAACTTTTGCTTGAAAAAATATGAAAGGAGAAAGAGAAAAAAAAGTATTTTCTCACTGTTAGCTGTGTATTCTCTCTACATTGATGCAGAATAAGACAGGGATGGCAGAAACAGAACGTACTCATATGAAGCATCTTATCCCTGCTAGGCAAAGTTTAGGGCTTTGTAGCATCACAAAGGATCATCACTGCCCTGACAGCAATTTGAAGATTTTCCTCTGGGATGACTGCATTTAAAAATGAACTCAAAGCATTGAAGACTTCAAAAAGAGCCTCAGAGACTTATTCTATGACAGAGTAAGTCCCATTTGGCAGTCACAAACAATGTTTGTGGGATTTGAGGACCCGCCATGCCATCCTAAGGGAGCAGTAAAGTTTCCAGGGAATGGTGCAAGAAAGGAGGCTGAGGTAACCTGTGAAGGACAGCACTGCCATGCTGAAAATCCATTTCAGAAAAACAAGCAAACAAAATTGCCTGAAAACATTCTTTTCAACTCTTTGAAAACATTTGTCTTTTAATTACCTCAGACTTCATTGTCTCAGCTAGTCTGTCATCCAGGCAGCTCCCAAGCTGTTTGGAGCACAGTCCTGGCAGCGTGGCACTGTG
Source organism: Picathartes gymnocephalus (assembly GCA_013390045.1). Lineage (NCBI taxonomy): Eukaryota > Metazoa > Chordata > Aves > Passeriformes > Picathartidae > Picathartes > Picathartes gymnocephalus. The sequence goes on from WEKY01058205.1 coordinate 239,977, forward strand.
CAGTTGTTCCTCTCTTGGCTCGGAGGAGCTGCCCCAGCACGGGGCCTTACAGGGCACTCCTGGGCTCGTTCAGCTGCAGGGGACAGGCTGTTCACCTGCACGGGCTGCAATAAATGCTTGTTTGGGTGTCTCTATCTCAGTGTGATTCCCATGTCCTTGCACCCTGGATGCTTCTGTGGTCATAGCCAGAGCTGTAAGTCTATGTGGGGATGAACTAGTATAACGTGTAGTAAACCAAAGCCTTTTTCTATGTAGTAAACAATTGTGTGTTTCTGCACTTAGGCCTTGAGATACCTTCAAAGAGTAGTCAGATATGTTTGGGTCATTTTTTTTGAATACTTAGGATGAGAGGTGAACAAGGATTTTGAACCATCTGAAAGCTGTTTAATGCCTATTCTCTCAAACCACTGCTGCTCCTTGCTGAACCCATCCAGCAGAGCATCTCTGCTGGATTTGCACCCCTCCTGCACATACAAATGTGGTCCTGAGAAGGGTTAGGATTTACTGAAGAATGTCTGCAACCAGTTGCACTGTGGTAGAGTTCTTTGTCTGTGGCTGTACAGGTGATTTTCTGTGCCATGCATGGGGGTAATTCCCAACCCCTCTGGCTGCATTCCCGCTTTGCTCTACTCATCACTTAAAGGGGAGGCTCCCAGGCCTGTGGTCAGAGGTGACACCTAGACTTTGTCATTTGGTTTTGCAGAGTATGTCAGACATTGCAGCACCTGTTTAAGAGTCCATCTATGACTTCAGGCAACAGAAAAATGTAATTTGTAGCTTTAAAAGCGGAATTCTGGAGCAAGCCAGGCATTAGGAATCTAACCCAATTGCTGCTGCAATACACAGCAAAGTTCCATCAGGCAGCAGTGTTGGTCCCTGGTGCTGGAAGAGTTGTTAATGGAAATGTGCAATTCTGCTAAGAGCTGTTCCAATCTGTTAAAAATCATTCCTGCTATTTGAGAGACTAAATACAAATTTAGAGACCATCATGATGCTTCTGAGTATTTTTTCTCACACTTATTTGCTGTGAATACATCACTGTTATGTTCAGTGGTGAACTTTGATACTCTTTAAAGTTTCAGTCAGATAAGAACAATGTAAAGTTTGCTTTAATGAAAAATAATAATGAAACCTGAGTGAAGCACATAGCTAATACAGTGACATTTTATACAGCTCATGATATGCAAAGAGCCCCCAACAGTGTGGAAGGGATTAACTGCCCACTCATCTCCCCTGGGAAGTCTATTTCTGAACCTGTAAAGTAACACTGCTTTAATATCTTTGTGTCCTTCTCCTTAACCACCCTCATTTTATTGTCCAGAGGATGCCTTTGTTTTCTGTGCCTCAGCCTCAGCAGTCCCAGTGACTGTAGGTATGATTATGTCCTTCAAATCTGTCCAGTATAAATATTATTAGATAGAAATCCAGACACATGAGAGAGCCTGTGCAATCAGTAGATTCCCAGTAAAACATGAGAAAAGGGGCCAGATTTGAATCTCACATGTGAGGTCAGGACCACACAGTTTCCATATTTAGCTATAGAGAAATCCATCATGCCTCACTTCAGTCGAGGAAAACCACACATGAGTAATGAGGAGGGATAATTGAGAAGTCAGCAAAAATCATCATAAATTCTACACCAATCACTATTCCCAGAAGTCAGCCCCGTCACAACGAGGAAATGTGCCTTTGAGAAGGTGAATCCCTCAGCCTCCATACCTGTGCTCTCACTTGTCCACCATGGGAGAAGGCTACTGAACACGAGGGGGTGGGTAATAAATGTGCTAGTTGTTAACATAAAGATTTGTGTAATTACATGTTTCAAGAAGCCATTTTGGTTAAAATTATTGTTATTTGCCAATTGTCATTAAGTTGCTGATGGAAGCCCTCCTGTGAGGGTGAGATTCCCCCTTGCTGCCCAAGGAGTTTTGCTGTCAGAGCTTGCCCTGGGGGCCAGTTTTCTGAGCAAGCTGAGTCCCCCAAAAAATGGGCTGAATCAATAGTGGTGTGATGTGAGCAGCAGGGCACGAGCGTGAGTGTCTGTTCCTGGGTGGGACCAAAAGAGGAAAGAAATCCTATTTTCCTCTGTGTTCTGAGGATGGCAGGTAGAGATATGTCTGAGTGACAGGTAAACACAATCCTGCTTCCTCACCTGTCTTCTCTCTGAGTAACAGAAGTGCTTGACACTTAGTGATGGCTGATTTATTAACTGAGTTTGACCTGTGTTTATTGAGTTAGCGCAAGCAAAATAACATCTGCCAGCTTCTGCCACTGTCAATGAAGGTTAATGTTTTAATGTGGGTACCTGAACCACAAACATCCTAAATCCTTCAATTTCAAGACTTGCCCATGCCTGAAAATTAAACTATTCCTTGTTATTGTTTTGCCATTTTTATTGAAATATATTTGTGTATAAATGCAGTATCTAATTCTATTTATAGCGTCTTTAAAATATATATATATGCAGCCTGGTACAGAATTGCAAAGCTGTTGATAGCAAGAAGTACAAATATTTACAATCCAAATGAGCAGGAAAAACATGTGCTGTTATGCTAACTTACCATTGGAAGCATGTCATGCATGGCTAAACAACTGAGCATTAAAAGCTGAGGAAATGCTAAATGGTGCTGATTAAAAGAAAAAAGAAAAGAAAAGGTCCCTAAAGGCCAAGGACTGAAACAGATTTATTCAACGAAAAATGCAATCTGTTTTCAGACCCTTGTACAACAGCAGCCTTAATCTGTTAATCAGTAAGACTTAAATATTTTAATTTATAACAGCACCCTAAATGTTTAAGCTGTTTTCAGCCATATGGAATCATAGTGCTCAGAGACATCAGACACTCCATGGATTCCACATGGGAGAAGGACAGACCAGAGAACAGCAGGATCACGGCAGAAGTGTTTGTGTGCATCACACGTGAAGCTAAACCAGCAGAGCTCGTTCTGGACAGGGCACGGCACTGTGAGACAGCAGTTCTGGATTTCATTCCCCTCTCTCCTAGCAGTATGACTAAGTTCTCTGATTTTCTGCAATCTTCTTTCTTCCTAGTCCCTCTCTATTTTTCAAGCTTTCTGTAGCAAAGCCTGTTTGACACCGAGTGTGTGTGAGCTTTTCCAAACCAGATTCCCAGCAGGACTGTTGGTGCTACTGCAGTTCTGTGGTACAGAAATTATCTTCTGCTGCAATACCACTGTCCTACCGTCCTAATGAAAACTCTGCAAATTGGTCTTTAGTGAGCACCCTTTGTAATCAAAATGAAAAACGAGTTTAGTTTGGAGTACTGCAGGTAAAACTAATTATTAATGGCACCCCACAGGGACAATGAAATGAAGAAAAGTTTTGGTAAATATTCCTGAATTGAGGTGACATATCTGCAAACCACAGCTGGTAATAGGTAGTTGAGATTTTCATATCTGTCCTGGATAAATAGTACAAGTCTTCTGTATGTGTTTATTCTGCACTCCTAAACTGGTTTGCAGACCCTTACCCCCTGTGGCAGAAAAGGGTGCATCTTAAAAGACAATTAAGTTTCTCTTCATGTGTTTAGCAAATGAAGGTGAGAGGCAGCTGGGACCATTGCCTACTTTATAGTTCAAAAATATATAAATACACTTAGTAAGAGGTTTTGACCTCTTAAGCAAGAGATGGGATTTCTTGGTCCTTTCCCTCAATAATATTAAAAATCTTCTTTTCCAGAACCATAAAACAAGACTGAAATAAAGGATGTAGTCTATTATAATGTCACATACTGTAATATAGAAACATTTAAAACATCTTTCTTTTGGTTTGGCAGAGTTTATTAGAGATATAACAAAATGAAAAGCATTTACTTGAAGACCAATCTCCTTTCTGAGCTCAGATAGGTTGTTTTTTTGTGAGTTTGACTGAACAGAGGACTTGTCAGGGTAATTCCACATTTAGGTATTGAAAAATCAAATCCAATTATCACTCTCTACTCCATAACAGATGATTAATATGTTGTTGCATAGTACCACGATGCTCAGCTTCCATGTTACAATGCCATTACTTTTCCTCTATTGCCAAATAGCAAGAAGCTGTAGTTTTCTGTCTGAATTTAGCTGAGGATTTCTGGCATCCAGTGTCATGTTTTTCATGTGATAAATTTACCATTTTTACAGAGAGCCGGAGTAAAGTTGCTGTATCTCATTTCAAGTGTTTAAATATTTCATTTCAACTCAAACATACAAGGTAAAAAAGAAAAACACAGCGATGGTGTGAGCTGAAGAGCTGCACAGTCAGAATGAAAAACAGTAAGGAAAACAGAGCTCAGAAAGGTTAAGATAAAAGTCAGTAACACACTACATGCTTTTCTTGTATTTCCTAATGTTTCCTTTTGTAATTTCCTAATGTATTTCGTAATGTTTCCTTTACCTGGAAAAAGCTGTGAGTGTGCTTAAAGAAAACGCCTTGGGAAAATACTGAGTTCAAATCACAAGAGACACGAATTAGCATGAACTGGCATTCTGTAATAAAAACTAAGGTGGTTTTAGTTCATTATTCTTTTTCAGTAAACAAATGGCAGGGCCATGAATGTCCCCTGTTGTGGCATCAGGAAGTCACCCCACTAGTACTGCAGGTGGCCACAGAGGAAAATCAGAACTGGCCAAGATCTCTAAAACCACCTCTGCTTCTTTGAGAGAACCACAGTGCCAACTCAGTGACAAAAAATTCACACAAAGGCTAATCGGCCCTTACTTTTCAGAATGTTTCCTTACAGAAAAAAGATATATTTTTACTTTTGTTTGAATATTTTAAGACAAAGTTGGATCTTTTTTCCCTGTGTTGAACAAATAAATGTTTTCTTTTTATGTGGCTTTAAAGGTTTAATTTATGATGGGCTCCACATTTGGAAGTATGTTGTATATTCCAGCTAATGTCACCGAACTCCAAACCTATTGCTATTGTGTTTATGACTGCTAATATGGGTTATGGTTTAATTAGCAATGACCTGTCATCTGTACCGTGTACAGGTGTGATGTGCCTGACTTTGCATGAAAAATCACTGCGGTTACTGCTGGATAAAGTAATTTCAGGTTCCATACCGTGGCCAGGGTAGATATGTTGTGTTATCAAGTTGTCAGAACTGCTGGAAGGTTTCATTTATTTTCTTTTGTGGTATCTGAAAGTCGTGCCTGCGTCTACTGTTATGGCTTAGTTTCTGCACAGCTCTTTAATTTGTAGAGGTCTCATTGACAGCAAGAAAAATTAATACTGGAGCCAGTGGAATACATAATGCTTGCCTGCAAAACGGTGTCTCATCACATCCAAACAAAGTTGGGAAGGTGAGGGGAGGCATTATAATTCCCCAGGGTAACTGGATTGGAGGATGCAAATGCTAATGGTTAAAATAAGAGCAGTGTTACCCTCAGTGCTACCATAAGGTTTCACATAAACTTTGTGTTAAAACTGTGCTCATAGGAGGAATTTGAATGTATTTAGGGCATTATGCATCTGAGGTCTGTTTGATTAAGATTTAAACGTGTATGTGAGAACCTGATAAATGTGAGTCCCGTGTGACTGGAGGGAGTGAAGGACAGTATAAAAATGAGAAAGCCAGATAGATAAATACAGAAATGAATCATGTAGTACCATGAAGAAACCAAGAAAGTGAGAAAAATATATTAAATGTCTCTCAAAAAGGAATGGTGCTGTCATATTTCTTTCAAGGCAGGGAAAAACAGGGTTTGAAATTACCTGATAATGATATTCAGCAAAGGTTTGTTGCAATATTAAGATATTTGTATGAAACTAGCTTTGGGTTGATTAAAAAGGTCTTTTCAACCAACTCTTAAATAAAGCTCTCTATGACCTATTTGAGTGGGTGGGGAAACAGAGTCACAGAGGAAGAAATTTGCCCATGACCCCTGAAAACGTAAGAGAAAGAGCAGAGAGCACAGGTACCATTTCTTGCTCTGGCCTTTGCCTTTGAGAGTGCACATCCCTTCTTACTAGGGATCCCGAGGTTCTAATTGTAGATGAAGGGTTTTTTTTTCCTTTCTTCTGGAGTATGTGGTGTTAGTTTCTGTTGCCATAATAGAATATTATGCTAGAATAACTCGATTAAAGAGGTGAATGAGTATACTTATTCTCATTTTCCATTGAGCAAATATTTCCAAAGCCTGCCCAAGGTATTGCTCCATCTGGTTCCACCTGGCATTTTGAAACATGTTTCATTTAATGTGTTTAGTATAGATTTACAAACATAAAGCCAAAAGCAGAAGTGAGACTAAACGGGTACGTAATTCATACCTCTTTCTGCCATGCAGGCTGTGCCCTTCGGCTCAGGATTGATTTCAGTGTGGAGAATCTGAACTGTGCTCTATGTGCCTTGGGAAACCCAAAAGTTGCTTGAAAATGTGCACATATCAAAACAATCTGGAAGTTACCTAAGAAGATTGAGTAAACACTGATATCGTCGGTTATTTTAAATTTTGTGCTCATATATTTATTTTAAAAAGCAACATAACTCACTGTATTCAAATCAGTTTTCCTCAAAGCCTTCATTCAGGGATAATATATTTCTAAATAAAAAACAGGTAGAATGATTTAGTGATTTCATGGCTGTCCCACTGGGTTTCTTGCTCAAAGGAAAAAAAAAAACAAAACATTTGCTTCTGAGTTCCAAGAATTTTAACTGGACTCCATGGCCTATCTCCCTCTAGTACTAAATTACGGCTGCATATACATAGTAAAATTATTTATCAATGTTTGCGTAGCACTTCTCATTCAGAAGGAACCCGAAGTACTCAATAACCTTGAAAAATTATAATACAAACTACACCAAGGCATACTTTCCCCATCATTGGAATGCAGGCAGGACGCTGCTCTTGACAGAACAATCTTCTGCTCTGATATGGAGCATCCTGCACTGCTGTGTTATTGTAGCCTGCTCTGGGGAGGGAATGCACAGAATGGCAAATGAAGCATTGTACTTTGTATGTTATTTTTTATTTGGGGTTGTTAAATATAAATATTGCAAAGCCATTTCTGTCATAAGCTTTCTATACTGTAATCATTTCCTCTGCTTGGCTGGAATATTAAGTGTTTGGCTGGAAGTATTGTAGGTCATTTGCAGTGGCTGTTCAATTAAATACAGACCTGACCTTCATCTGGTTAACTCCCTCCTTCAGCCACAAGCAAACACTTGTGGAGATTAATGAGAATTGTCTGTCACCTTTCTCTGAAGTACTAAAGGGTTGGTTTATAAAGTGAAATTGTTTATGAGTTAGATTTGGTGGCTTTAGATGAAGCATCTTCTAATTTTAAAGATTCCTAGAATTACAAGTTCAGTGTGAACTTGAAATGTTACTATTAATATATGTTTGAGTGGACCAATGAGACAGTGAATCATGTAGTAGTTCCGAGCAGATTCAGTGTGGGAGTTTGTCCATTGTTCTGAGAAGGTAACAATCCAAATAAGTTAGACTCTGGAGTAAATAAGTCAATATTTAGATAGGTTGCATACCAATAATTTTTTGATGCTTGTGGTGGATTTATTTTTGTTTATCACTTCCTCCTCCTATGTTTCCATAATCTCTGTGCAACTGCAGAGTTAACTTTTCCTTTGCTCACTCCAAGGAAAAGTAATGCATGAGAAACAAGACAGGCATCAATGACAGACAGTGTCAGCTCCTTCTTTCAGACATCAATCATCTCCTCCAAGTACCTCAGAGACAGCAGGCTTTGGGTGAGCAGTAGCACTTCATTATTTTCTTCATTTTCTGTGGAGTTTCCCCTGGTTGAACAAGTCCAGGCAGAGATAACAGAGTTCAAATGGACATTTGCACGCTTCCTCAGGGCTTGACCTGCCCCCTCCAGAGCAGCCTCTCCTTGGTAAGCTGAGCCCTGAGGGTTTCTATGTATACATTTCTACGCAAATGTAGAAATGAATGCAAACCATGTCTGTGCTCTGAGGCACTTTGCATTTACCTGGGGGCTACAAGACCACGTGTTCTATTGCAATTGCTCCCCGTGGGAATTTTTCAGAAGGGTGCTGCGTGTTTGGGATTCTCAGCATGTCCAGGTTTCACCAAACTGTCTGAGGCTTCATTTAGACAAGGGCATTTCAGAATTCAGTTTTATGTGTCTCACTAATGGTGTTAGAAATGCCTTCGGACTAAGGAACTGGTATGGGACTCCCAGGTTTTGATTCAGTTCTTTGCTTTGCTGAATCGCCCTGTCTGACCCTGGGCAAGTCTCCAAACCTCTCTGGGTTGGATTTATCCCACCTAACTTCTGATATTTAATGAGACACAAGTTTGCCATGCTGCTGCCGAAGGCTTCCTGAATAGTTCTTGGACAAAGGTGTGGCATTTCTACATAGCTGTACACAGCTCTTCCCCTTGAATATACAAAAAGCTTCAAGCTTCTGTACTCTCAGCTAAGGTAATTCAGTTAGTTTGTCTATATTTAGATGAGATGAAACCACTGAATTCTTTGCTTTTGCTGCTATCTCTAAAATGAAGAGTGCTTGCTTTCTCTCCTCTTTTCTCATCCTAGTTATTCTCTCAGACAAGTATTGTTTGCAAAAATACAGGTCTGTAAAAATGCAGTCTTGATTTCCATTTTCTAAATTCAGTAGCTGGGCCTTTTCATTGCCGTAACAATACAAATAATAACAGAAGATCTCCCTGTTTCTGCTTTGCATCAGTCAGATTTAATTTCCTCTGCCAAACTATGGGGCTATCTAAATTGCATTAACACAGGGGCAGCCGTTAATGATTTTGGAATTAAATGTAGCACCTTATTTCCAGATTGAAGTTAATGTATACCCCTGGCAGGACTCTGAGTGATAGGAATCTGTCCAGGAGGATGATTGGCATATGCATTCCGTGGAAGTGGTCCTGGTCTATGGGTGTTGCTTCCCTCCCTGTTAAGCAGCCTTCAGTCACTGTTCAAACTAAGCCTCTATTGCTGCTGCATTTTAATCCCTGTAACTGGGTGCCGAGTGTTGAGGGCTTTGAAAAGTTCCTAAGAACATGCTGCTGGCCTGTATATGCTTTGCTCTCATGGAAATACATCAAATGAGTGAAGCAGGCTAACTGCAGAGTTCAGAAGTACAATCCCTACTCCCCATCCACCCCAATTCTAGCTAGAGTTAGTTAGTGCTTTGTTTTTCAGAGTTCTGATTCTGAAATTTCCTGATTATTTTTTCATTAACTCAGTTTTATTACATTTTTCTCTATCAATTTAAGTACTAGAGTCTCCGCAACTTGCCCACACTCTTGTCATGCCTGAAAGCTCAAAAAACCAATAGGGATTTTCTGGTAACACAACAAAAGATTTCCTTTTCAAATGTCACCCTCCCTCAACAAATTGATCCAAACTATGTGATTCTAAATGTTTTGTTATTGCCACCTTGTGCTGTTTTTTTTTCTCCCAGTGTTTACAACGAGACTGTAATGCCATGGCTCTCTGAGGATGCAGAATGCAGAAAATGACCATTGTACCTGTAGTGTTTGTCCTCAGACCAGGCTGACTTCTAGACAGCGTTGTCAGGAATAAATAATAGAATGACAGTTTTGTAGACTGAGCCAAAAAGATTCTCTTATTTTAAGACAAAGGAGAATGACAGCTACTGCTCTCAGAAGAAAGGCTTAATCAAAGTTAATTCCCTCTTATAATTAAGTCTTCAAAATTGATACATGACACATTCAAGCATGGCATTTTTAATTTAATTAATTTTCTAAGGACTAAAAGCATAACTCTGATTAAAAAGTACAGTATGCCAAGCAAAACTTCCAGAACCATACCAAGACTTCTCTGCCTGTGATGCTGTAAGAGCCAAGCAGGCTCTGGGAGTTACAGCAGCACTGCAGTTGGAGCAAAATGTGACCTTATGAATGCCAGGCTGGCTGCTCTCCCTGCATTTCCTTGAGAGCTGGGACACAGGGCTCAAGGTTACACAAAGCAGGACTAGAATGAGACCTTGAATTGTTGCACTATCTTGAATTATCCCTATCTGAAAAGAGGTTAACACTATCGTTGTGTTGTATCATCCTTGTGTAAGACAGAATAGATCTCAGAGAAAATAGTTCCCAAGGATGAATTTTGTTTACTCCTATGGTTCTGATGCTTGCTGCCTTTGTCCTTACTTTCAGTTCAAACAATTTGAGTACCAGTTCAAAAAAATCAAACGTACAAATTATGTGATACAAACCATACGTTCACATGCACAGTTCAGAAGAGTTGCCTGGGTTGTTCACCTGCTCTCAAGCACTTTCCATCCTGTCCCACAGCTTGGTTGGGTATTTTGATGCTTTCCACCTCATGAGGACGGTACAAGGAGAAGAGTGATGAAGAGAGTGCGTTAAACCAGACTGTGATTTTGCATTTCTTCTGGTGAGTTTTATAAAACTCAGTCCTTGTAAGTCAATCAGCCAGTCCCTTGAACTGGACAATGCTCTATGGAGTCACAGTGAAACTGTTCACATCAGGAGGAGTCATTTGGGAGCACCTTTATCTCACCTATCATCAGTTCAATAACCTTGTGCCTCTCCAGCAGGTGTCCCCATGTGCTGATTCCCAAACCAGGCAAATGTTGGTGTTGCTGCACTGAATTCAACAGAGCTAAAGCAGGCTTGTTGTTGTGGTTGGTTTTATGGTTTGTTGCTAGTCTGTTCTGTACTAGCTGGTTCATTCCTGTTTCCCCTCAGGTTCTTTGTTCTACCCGTGTCCATCATACCCTGCTCCTCCAGCCCTTACCTGAAGCTGTATCCACTCCTGAGATGTCAATCCTTCCCTTCCCTTGCCTTGCCTACCCTCAGGAGAATGCTCCCTTCCCTGCCTCCCTGTTGGGATGATTCAAATATGTGGTTACCCTATTGGCTTAACAGTTGCCATCCCCTGAGATCCACCCCCCTTTAAAAACCCCTGTGGAAGGGAGAGCAGGGTCTCTTTGGCCTGGGATTGCAGGACATTACAGCTGTTTTGGAGCCCTGTGCCAAAGGGCCTCCTTTGCCTCTTCATCCTTGCCAATGCCTGTGGATGACCACCTCGCTCTGCCCTTGCTGCCGTGGGCTAGTGAGCTGCTGCCCTTTTTGTGGACCTCTCAAGGAAATCCACTTTTGGCGCAGCCTTGCTCCTGGGCAGCCGAGAGCTGCTTCAGCTTGTCACACCTGAACTGTAGGGACACACTGTCAGGGGTCATATTGCCACCAGTTCTCCCTGTGTCATCACTATCAAATCAATTATTCCATTAGGAAATTTGAGAGAACAGGCAGCAGCTGGCTGAGTGAATTCCTTTGTGCTAGATTCTGGAAAATTTCAAATACAGTTGTCTTTTGTTTGAGAACACTTGCAATATGTGGTGTTTCCTTGAACTGTAAGGTGGGTTTTCTTATACTTTTTTAGATGTGGAGATTTTGATTCCCATATTGATGTATTATTTATATATGTTTTCATAATGCATTCCAGGAAAGGAATGTACTGTGCCTAGAGCTCACTAAGAATAATCATTCTTTGATGAACAGATATTAAGTGCATATTCTCACTGGAATTGCTTCAGGAAAGTCTTTGGTATACCCTGCACCCTGATTTGAAAAGTTTCTGCTTAAGAACTAAACTGTGCAGGTGGGTGACAGTTCTGAAATGAACTAGAATGCTTTCCCAAAGTTTTCTCTAAGTTGATTCCTGCAGGTAGAGGTATAATTTGTTCTTATATAAAGTAAACAAGAGCATTTGTGTCTGAATTTATTGGAAAGAACTGAAGAATTAGAAATCCAGCATGAGGCATGGGTTGTTCTTTACAAGCCCACGTGTCTTTGAACGCTTGTCTCACTTTTTTGATGCTTGTGCTTCCATTTCTTGAGTTACAGACATTTGAACATTTCTGCTAGCTTCCTTCAGACGAGGTAATTTGTGTTTTGGTGCTACACCCTCTGAACAACAGCAGATTCTGTTAAATTGCCAGAAAAACATCTTTTGACTAAATGATATTTTCCAGTTCTGGTTCTCCCTTTTGATTTAAGCTATCCTTTATATTTTCAGGATGTCTGTGATGTGATAGCTCCCAAATAAATGTGTATATTTGTGTTCTTGGAAATATTAGAATCAGATTCAGATGGTAATCAGAGGAGAAAGTTTTGCACAAAGGAATAAAATCCCTCTGTCTTAAATCATATTTCCACGTGACCATCCTCAGATTGAGGACAAATGGTGATTTTATGGCTGCAATGTACAACCCCACGTGCACCTGGCCTGATTCCTTGGAAGAGCATTGGTTGGTGCAAACTGATGGTCAGAATTAGACATTTTTGTTATTGCCAGCATGGATTTTGTGTTGTGCTTGAAGGTTCTGAGGCGTCTGCTGAGTGGGAAGAGCTGCAGGTACCCTGTGACCAGTCTCTCACAAGAAATTGGGTTCTGAACTGCTACACTTGAGTTGCTGCTGTCAGTTGTTACAATCCAGCTGATTTTTATGACAGGGAAGCTCTCATTTCTAGACAGGCACCTCTTCCTAATCGGTTAACTCTTCACAGTAAATATCTTAGGATATCTATCTATCTATCTGTCTTGAGTCATCTCAATCCATTGAGATCAATTATTTTAAAAATCAGAACCAAAAACTTGTTGTTATTATTCATGTTTTTGAAAACTGAATGCTAGCTTGGAGTCTTTTCCTTGGTTTTGTTCACTTGAATGATGAGTAACTCATAAGCTGTGTTGATGTTACTGAGCAATAGCACTGGAGCAAAGGTTAGATTCTGAATCCATGGTGCTCACCCTGGTCTGTGTTTTAAGACGCCTGGTGTCACAAAACAGGTGCCAGCAGATTTACTTTCATTTGTCACACCTGGGCCTGAGATCCTTCACTCACGGGAGATTGGCAGGTAAATATATGGAAATATATATTTCTAGTTTTCTGAGAGTAATCAATAGTGTTGAAAGTTACAATAGTGAATAGAGGTTGTCCCACCCCATCTCACCTAACCGGTGTCTCTGCAAAGGGCTCTCTCTTACCCTTCCATCCTGCAGTAACTCTGATCCTTGCTGACGGGATGCATTTGCTCCCCTCCGGCACTGCGGCTCTGGGCCAGATCAGTTCACGGATGCATGGACCAGGTTCTCTTGCTGGAGGGCTGGAAATGCTGCAGAAAACAAATTCACTCTGGGTCTGACATCCACACCACCAGCACAGTGCAGTATTAGAGGGTTTTTTAATATTTCTGAGCTCATAATAAAAGATGTGGCAAAAATGTAGAATGCATTTAAATGCCATTACATCTCAGTAATAGTTTTTTCATTACATGACACATTGTATCCCTCATAATTTGGTTCAGACCTGCACAAAAAAGGTCTTTTGCAGAGGTCCAGAGGAATTATCTCCAAGAGGCTTTAATTTGGAAGCAGCTTCAAAGGAATTAACAAAGAAATATTTCTATAATATACTTGGAAATATAGTACCTTTCAATAGCTGAAAAAAAATATACTAGAACAATTAATAGAGGTTAAAATCAGGTACACTAACATAAAAGTAAAGCTCCATCACAGAGAAGATAAAATATTAGCTGTTTGCTGAGATTTGCTATGACAAAGTATATTTGGACAACAAAGATCATGAATGGCTTCTGGCATTTATAGAAATTACAATGAATGAATCAGCTGCTAATCCAGAGCTTGAGGCACTCTGGTTGTACAGATGACATTTTCAATAACTGACAGTCATGTTTAAACCACATGGACTGCAGTGAATTTCCTATGGAACCTTTTTCCAAATATTTTGCTCACCTTGCAGTAATCCACTGTCATTTTGAATATATCTCCATTTCACTGGGTCCCAGACAACCAAAACATTGATAAAACACTTCTAAAAACATTTCTGATGACTGTGAGAGTGTGAAATAAAAGCTTCTGAAACTATATTTATATACTCCACTGAGTTCTAATAATGCTGGGCAGCTCTGCCTTTTTAAATGTGTCACTACAGCTATTTGAAAGACTATTGCACTTGAACATGGAGAAGGTCAAGAGAGGAAAAGATGAAATCATTCCATAACAGAAATATCAATTGAAATAATAGACTTTTTTTGGAAGTTTATATAAGTGCCAGTTTAACAGGAGCTGCCCTTTCAGTTCATCTCAGCTACAGCCTGCTAAATAAAAATACTGTCTGAATAGTCTAGAAATTATTTAATTTCTTCCAGTGGGAATTGGGGATTTTTTTTGTAAAGAGGAACCTACATAGATGAAGTTCAAATTTCATGGGCAAAAAGGTTAATTTCAAACTTCCAAGTTTTTGGCAAATAAATTGAAATAACTCCTTTTGATTTATTTAGGAAAAAAGAAAGAAGCAAATAATACCTTTATTATTAATTACAAATATTCTTCAGAAAGCATTTTTGTGTAGGAATTATTTTGTCTGCCATAGAGGGAACAAACTGGGGGCCAGTCAGTTTGTGCAGTTTTAATTCTGATATTTACTGTATATCTTAGAGTGCATCATGAACTTTCCGTTATTAATTCATGGGTTTGATTTCATATGTGTCTATTGAAATGAATTTGATGGCAAATCCACCAGCAAAGGCAAGACTTTACCCTGAGTTTTGTGCAGGGAGTGAAGGGAGCCTCTGCTGGGAGTGAGCACATCTGGGTCTTGTGGTGGTCTTGGTCACTGGTAGAATGTCTCTGTGGAAGTTTTCTTACTGTCTGATGGGCTTAGACAATGATATTTTCTGTGAAAATAATATTGTGGTTAATTATTTAAAATGTTGCACAGTGATAGTATCTCTTTTATACATCTTTTATTAGTATTTTTGGAATTATATTGTTCTTCACTCAACCCATTTTTTAAGCTTTTTGAATAACAGTTAAAATTAAAAGAATAGAAAGATTTGCTTGAAATTGTTAGGTTTATATAACAGGTTTCTGATCCTTAGAACTTCTAAAACAGTTCAATGAGCAAACTTTGAAGTAGGCTTGAAATATATTTTAAATTAAAAGTCTCTAAGTCAAAATGAGGTCGGTTTTGTGCTTCTTGAACAACATTTGTATGAATAAAATACTGAGCAATCAAGGAAAATACACATTCTCTTTTGTAAATAATGAATTCTTTCATATTCCTAAATTACTGTGATGGTCTCCATTTTTTATATCTGAAAGACTGCATATGTTTACATTGACAAAATAACTGTAATACAATCAGATTATAAAAAATACATGAAATATGGACTATTTATTAATTTTAAGTAGTGTTGCTTGAATGATCTGAATATTTTGTCTAGTTTTAAACATATTAATGCTTGTTAATTTTGTTTTGTACAAATGCAGATTAAATTGTGAAGTTCTGCACTGCCCCCACAGACTGCAGAACAGACTTTACTTTTACACTTTCAGTGCTCAGAAAGGCTCATTCCCATCTATAAAAAAGCTGCCAGGCTTTTGTGGTTCTAACTTGGCTAAATACTACATCAAACAGCAGAGCTTACAAACGATGGCAAAGCAGTCTGTGAATTCTCTCTCAGCTGGCTGGGCAGGAACTTTTCATTTCATACATCATTCAGAACTTGCTGTAGTGATTCCACCCAGCAGGCTTAAAAGAGATAATGGGAAAGAAAAACTTCCTTTTGGGCTGGGGTAGTTTTTCCCCTCTTTTGTCTGTGCAGTGTAACAGAGCTCAGTTGTATTTATGTGCCTCCTTCTAGAAAACACTGAATTTGCTGGAAATCAGAGGCATTTTGCAGGGGGTACAACGTTAAACCCACTAAGTGTCCCCTGCATTCTGGTGTGTCCTTCACTTGCTGAACTACAGCACTTTGTGTCTCAGCTTTACTAAAAACTTCCTTTAGCAGTTTATGGGCTGTATTTTAATTTGGGTAATGTAAATAAGTCATGAATGAGCAGCTGGATATCTGTGTTACTACAGAAAGGATATACAGATTAGGAATGCCAGGGAACATAATTAATAGATTTCTTAAAACCCAGACCTGTGAAAATACTGAGTACAGTAGGGAGTAAAGCAGGATTTTGCTGGATGTAGAGAAATACTAAATTCCTTAAAGTTGGAATTTAAAAGTTGGTGATTCAGAATTTGACCTAAATCGTGCCAGCATAAACAGAGAATTATTTCATGGAAACTAATGGGATTTTCTGGAATTAAAGTACTGTAAATAAATTCAGTATTTCCAGGTAACCAGTTAACTTGGAATCATCTTCTTCTTAACAAGAAAATGACCAAAAGAAGTCTGAAGCTCAATTTTGTGCAGCAGTGCTACCTTTTTTCTTTCCAAAGCCTAGTGTAAAGTGGCACTAACTTTACACTTCAGGACTGGACAGTAATGAAGTCACAAATGCCTCACTGTCAAAGCTACCTATTCTGCAGGACAACAATCATTTTTATGGCTCTATTGTTCTGTAATTTTTTTTAATGTCTCTATCTGCTCATCTTTTTTTAAAAAAATAAAATTGAGAATAATTTGCACATTATACAGATGCATTTTTTTAAATCCTGTGTTTGTGTACAGATTTGTTAGGATTAGCTTTGTAGAACAATGGAAAATCCAGGCATAGGGTGCTCAGTGTTTGTATGCAGCAGAAGTTTGCCAGAATTAAAAAAAAAAAAATAAAAATCACCACAGAATTTATGAATTTATTTTGGCAACTTATTTTACAGCAGTTAATTATTTATATAAATGAGGCAGAATTATTGTGAAAAATCCAATAAAAAAGTTCAATTAAAAACCTAAATTATAAGTTTAATCAGAATCTTCAGCAGCATAAAACCTGATTTGCATACAGTCTCACTGAAAAGTGCTTTCTGTAAGATGAATATTGCACTTTTGTGCCGTCTCAGCTCTATTAGTTATTTCTGCTGCATAAATGATCATATATCATTTTATCGATGGAAATTTTCTCTGCAGCTGCAGTTCCTGTAAAATAGAAATCTATAGCTCTCCACCTTCATACTGAGAATTGAGAAGGTTCCTCTTTCTTGTGTATGAGCAGTATGTGAATCAACATAAATTAGAAAATCCAGAGTGTTCCAAGGGAAAGCTGTCCCTATCCATCCATTTCCTGTTTAGTTATACTGAATTGTTTGCCTGCCATCATAAAAACCACATTACTGCAGTAATAGCAAGTTTCAGAAAAGCTTTCTCGTTATGAATTAAAGCACATAAATCTCAGAGTATCAGCCCTAACAGAGAGCAAGTGGGGAGGTTGGGGTAACAAGGGAGACCTCAGGGGAAACTGCACTGGAAAACTCCACCTCACTTGGTGCCACTTTGTTTAGAAGGAGAAAGGAGGTCGTGCAAGAGAGAATTCAGCCCCCAAATGGTGGAATGACACTGGCTAAACTCTACAAGAAAAGCTGCTTTTAGCACCACGGTATAGTCAGAACAGGAAGTGAATACAACTGCTCCTCTGATAGAGTATATTCTGCAGATTGACATCCTCTGATTTTGGTGTGGTTTTGGTTTTTGGTTTTTTTCATCTTCCTTCTCATGCGGTATCCTCAAGCTTAATGCTTAGATCTCAGTTATGTAAATGCTGCATTTATTGAGAGTGGGAATAGTGAGTTGGTTGAGACCTTGTTACACAGATGGCTGTACATAACTCTTTGGTTATACTTGTGCTAGGAGAGTGTTCTATTTGAAAAAAAAACCATTTGATTAATAATGACTTGTGAACAAAATAAGCATAATGCTATAAGTGAAAAGTACCTCTGTATGTACTTATGTGAGAGGTTGCTTACTTCAAGATGAAAAATTGCTCTCCAGTGGTTGTGGTTTTGTGTAGCAGAACTCCCTGCATTCATTCTCCAAGGAGGAGTCACCAAGGAACAGTGATCACCACAACCTCCATTTTTTTTTTTTTGTACAGCCCTGTGTTCCATCATTCAAACAGTTCCACAGCTCCCATAGATAAGGTGCTGAGGAGGAGAGAGAGTATCACTCTCGTCTCTTTTCATCTGGCAGCAATGCAGCTGGCTTGGTTGATCAACGTCTGTAATGAGGGCTATAAGAGAGCACAGATATTTGGATCAAAGGGTAATCTCTCTCTTTTATGTAACTGCAGAGCCTCACATATCACTAGATTATTCTCTGCACTTGCTGTAAATAATTCTCCCCATCAGAGCTAAGCACTTTGCAACCATTTCCTCTAAATTATAAGATGATCTACACCACCTCCACCTCTGTGCAGTTCCCTGACCTAAGGTTGCTTATTTTCACTCAGCTCTAGCTTCAGATTTATGATCACAGGATTGCATTTTCTCTCAAGGGGACATTTTTCATATCAAACAGAATTTGTTTTTATTCAACATTTCATCATCACCTATTTTTATTACTACACTTTGGAAAGCATGGTGAAAATATGATCTTGGTTTATTCAATGCACAGCTTAGGGTTGTAGCATGGGTGGGAGCAGGTGTACTTTCTTCTGGAGGAGTTTCAAAGAGAACCATCCTGTCCAGGTTGTCTGTGTGCTCAGTTGCCTCTTTAGGTGACCTTTGACTTGTCAGGTGGAGAATGGACACCCAGCCCCAAAATCTTTACAGCTGTGTCCTTAAAGACACCTGAAAGCTGTGGTATAGAACCTATAGGCATTCAACACCTTGGTATGTAAAGAAGTACTCAAGGTTGTGCATTGCCCTGTGATCCAGAGTTAGAGCCCACCCCTGCAGCTGTACAGCTGTGGGGGCTGAAATTAACACCGGGCTGTGGCTTTCCATCGTTCTGATGTTACCCCATGATGCACATGGCAAAGAAGTCTGGGAAAGGAGGAGTTGTGAAGGCCCATGGAGTGGTTTCAGAGAATCTAAAACTCTACATTAATCTACCCAAATGGCAGCATTACGCTCCTTTAGAAAAGGGATGAAATCCATTTGGAAAAAATCAAGCACAAACCAGCTGTTGGTGTATGGCCAGTGCCATGGAACAGAAATAACCTTACCTGCCTGAGAACCGAGACACAGTAGGGTTCCTGGACTGTCCTGCCTGTCCCAGGTTCAGCCTGCCTCAGGGATGAATAAGGGACTTTTCATAGCTAAGCTTTCACTTTGCTCATTCTGTAGGAGCAGATAGCCACGAGAAGAGTTTCTTAATGTGCCTTTCCATGATGAGTGTTGGAGGAGGGAATGAACACAGCAGCAGTGAGGCCTGTGCCTGCCTTTCCTTTGGTTCTAATTCTGTTTGGTTCTAATTCTGTTTGGTTCTATCCTGTTTTACACTTCACACACGTGGTACCCCTTACCCTGAGCCATCTGCCTCTGCAGTGCCCCCAGACACCAGGCCAAGTTTCAGTTGGGTTCATTGTAATTGTCACCTTGCCATGGTAAATTTTCTCCAAATACACCTTTGTGTCAGGCTTTGCTGCTCAGTTTCAGATGTCATTACCCTCTGGTGATAGGCTCTGTGGTAATGAGACAGGTAAAGGGCAGAGCAGAAATTCAAAGGGTAAAGAAAGGAGTAAGATACAGAGCATACACCTCACCAAAGGAGTCAGGCAGTCACTGTGTGAGAGAAGGAGTACACTGACAGGCCAAATAGAGATGAACCTCTTCAAGCTTCAGCTCTAGTGGAGCTGAGTGGTCCTCATTGCTAACGGTCTCTTAACTGACCTCTTACTGAAAACAGATGCACTCTGTGCTCCTGCTTGTGTCTGTTCACACAAGGGTCAGTCTGCAGGGAGAGCAGAATTCTGCACAATGCATACCCAGAAAGGGTGCAGAGTCATTTTTACAATAATCTGGGAGACAGAATACAGCGGGGTCAAATTTGTGACAAAGATACTGAAGCAAAAATATTTGTGACAAAATTTCAAAACAGGAATAAATTCAGCAGAAGCATAAAGAATTGTGAACTCTTTAAATTGAAATTAATGAAACGAAATATTTGATGAGTTGCAAAGAAAAACAGAATTTTCTAATTGAGCAGTTTAGCTGAGGTGAAACTAGAGATGCTTTTCTCATAGAATTGCTTAAGGATATGTAAGAAATTAACTTTAGAGCTGACTCCACAATGTGTTACTTATGATAGATGAAGAATCTATGGAGAGAAGTGCCTACTTTGGGCATCTCACTGAGTGTTTTAAATCACACTCCATGGGCGGAGCATGAGCTTTTAACTGGGGTTCATGGAATCCTAAATTTTGTGTCTCAAATAGACTAACAAATACCAGGCACACAGATTACAAAATTTAGCTGGTTGAAACCAAAAAGGTCTGGCAAGACAGATTAGAAGTAGGTTTTGAAGTTAAGTAAAGTTGACAACATACATTTACAGAGTTCAAATGGCAAATGAAAAACATCGACAGTGAAGCAAAAGGAAGAGACCCTCTTTCATATATAATTGAAATACCTGAAGGTGCAATGCTCAGACAAGAGGAAATAAAATGCCAAATGTAAGGGACATTACTCGTGACTTTACACCACCAGATAAAGAATAAATATGAACAGGAGGGAGAACTAAGTCATGAACAAATTTAGTTCAGTATTTCCACATGTATAAATGATGCTGAATTTTGCTGACTGAGGTGCTGATGCCGTAATTATTTTTTTCTTTCTTTTGTTTGACTTATTGTTGATTGTGACTTTGTGCCACAATGTGTGTCTCTTAAGCTTTGAGCTGGCAGAGCTTTCTAAGCCACATGCAGTGGCAGACAGGCTTCACATCTTACTGAGGAACGGCAAGCCATAACTGGCTGCAGAGCAATGCCTTAATTTCTGAGTTTGGGCCTTTTTATTCCAGCACCCTTAGCATTTCTGTGCCTGTTGTAACACAGGAATAACGCAGCCTGTGAGGTTTCCTCTCTTCAAATGACCATGAGTCACCCAGGTCTATCCTTTCAAAAGAACACTCCAAAAGAATACTCGGCAGTTTTCATCTCCCCATTTTCAAGTGGTTGCTTTTGAACCTGCCGCACTCGGGTGGCTCAGCAGCACAGATGTGTCATTCTGGGGGGAACTTAGACTAAACCTGCAGAATCCAGAGCTGTGCAGGGGAGCAGGAAGGAGCAAGTGAGCCTCCCACAGAGCTTTCCAAGAGCTGTGCTGGTGCTGCTGGCTGGATCCCTCTGCTGAGTGCTGGGGACGGTGGGATTTGCACCACCGAGGGCTCTCCATGCAGGACAAGAGCAGTGCAGGAGCTGTTTTGTAAGGGTCTCTCCACACAGCTGTAATTGGGAATTTAAACACAAAACTCAGCTCCTGTCTCACTGCACACTGCATGTCCTGTCAGTTTTTTGTGGAAGCATAAAGGGAACTGTTCAATGTCTGCCTAAGAAGTGCTTTTCTGGGACTGCTTGTGCTGTTACTGGTGCCCAGCAGGTGATGCCACCTCATTCAAAGCACCTGGAAGGTTTAGATGATACAGCAACTGCAAGAGCAAAATGTTCAACAAGACAGGCTTTCTAATTAAAATGGTAAATGTAATGTTTTAAAATATTAACAAAGACTGGAAAGGGAAAGGATAAAAGGACAAAGTAACTTTTAGTCTGGATGAATCTTACCCCAGAGCAGGTGAAAAACACTGTACCCATGAGCTGTATGAGCTATCAAAACAGGAGAGAGGCCAGCTGCCTCTTGGGATGAGAGTCTTACACGTTGCCAGTTGAAAGGAAAGGAGGTTGTTTTCCCTCATATTCAGAATACATCCACACCCGATGGTCTAACTGGTGGAGGGGACAGATGTGGGTAAGTTCTGCCTGAATTTCATCATTCTTTTCAGCACAGAATCAGGTTGGACAGTTTTAAAATTTGTCTTCATTTAGCTAATGTGATGAAATTTAATGTCATACAAGTTACTCCTTGAGTTTAGACATGCTTAAATTACTTACAAGCAGACAGATTTTATCTGTCAGTCAGGAATCCATTATAATTGGTAATTTGTTCATATTTTTTAGCAAATATCAAGTGAAATCAGAACTTCTTCCCTTCAGAGATTAGTTCAATATGCCTTTGATATTTCTGATTGTAGAACTTCGTGTTGTTAGTTAGTATGCAAATTCACATATCAGCCCTCTGTAGCCTGCCACTGAATTTTAATGGAGTCCAACTAATATTTCGTGATAAATTATTAGAATAATAAAGGAACACAGGGAGAAAAAAATTTCATCAACTTTTGCCTGGATACTCCTTAGCCTGTGTCCTGGTGTGAATTGCACAGGGTGGTGTGGCTGGTTTTGCTGTCCCTTGTGGCACAGAGTGAGAGGAGGAGATTGCTGTGATTCCACAGCTCCGCCATCAGAGGACCTTGCACGAGCCACCAGCTGCAGGCTCTCTCCCAGAACAGCACGGTGCCCATCAGCCGGGACGGGGCTGCTGCAGCCAGCATGAGCACACACTGCTGGCCTGCCTTCAGTGCTTGTTCAAGGCTGGATTATTACAGATGCTGGAGAAGCAGCGTGACTCACATGTATGTGGTCTGTCAGAAATATTCAGTAGGTTCCATCCTGATGAGAAGGGCAGTGGTAGCTCCTTGCAGAGGAGATTGAGTAATGTATAAATCTGTCAGGAAAGCATGTAGAAATATGTGTTTTGGTTTAATGTTCATTATCTAAAACCAGATTTCAGACACCACAGAATATTTACATTTAGCTGTCCATTTCACAAGCCAAAAGTGATCCATGCCCATATATATTAATTTCTGGAGATTTGGTGGGTAGGGACTCCAAAAGTTGCACACTAAACTTTATGGAAGATAACACTGAGCTTGAGGGAAAAGCTGCTGGAAGGTCTTCAGAGTAATTTCTAATGGTAAGGGAGAGATTGTGTAAGGAAAATTTCAGTTGCTTTTAAATAAAAGATGGAAATAGTTCAAGGGCTGAATTTGACACTAGCTTTTAGAAAACTGACAATAAATGAGACCCAACGTCATCTTAGGAAGATCTATTTTGTTACAATTGTCAGTAATGAGAAGTGAAATGAAATTTATCTTACCAAGTGTTTTCGATCCCTAAATTCTGTGCAAAAACCTTAACAAATATTCTTAACTGAGAGGATCCTAAGAATGTTCATAAATTTTTCTCTCATTCTGAGATGAGGAAGTCTTCAGGCTTCTTCCTCTGCATGTTCTTGATTTGACAATAAATTGAGCTCAGATTCTTAAGGGTAAAATCATGGAGAATTTATTATTCTGCTGTTAACTGCTGTCTCTCATAATTGATGACAGTTTCAAATGTTCTGTTTTGAACTTAAGTGGATTAGAGGATAGGTGTTTGAACAGTCAGGATTTAAGTTTTCAAACACTGTCTTGTTAGAATTTTACATTTTTCTCTTAAAAGAAAGTCAAAGTTTTTTGCACAGTCCTTATGAGCCTCAAAAACACATTCTTCAAGAGGAAAAACAATCATGTTTTGAAGATTTGCAATAAAAGTGTTGGCTGTATATTTGTAGTGTTCCATACAATGGGCTGGAACCATGCCATCCTTTTTTCCCCAAAGATATAAAGACAGAATGTTCATGTTTTCCAGATACTATTTTACTCTTTTCCTACCTGCCTGTCTCCTTCTATATATGTGTATGTTAAGAACAGACTTTCAAGGGGGAAGGAGTGGGGAAAGGCAAAGAAAAATTGTCTGGAAGATACTCTCTCCTTTTTAGAATTAGGAGTCATGACCACAGCAATAAAAATGAGGAAAGAATTACTGGTGTTTGTTTCTCTTCTGCATTAAACCAGATGTGTTTAAACAAACCCGTTGCTTGGGCTTGTTTAAAAAGGGTGAATAATCTGTAAAGATCCACCAGCCCCAGCACTGGGAGCCTGTAGAACCCTTTTAGCATCCCTTGCCTGTGGTGATTTCTGGCTCTCTCAGCAGAGCTCCTGAGCTCTGGTGCTGGGCTGACAGGGAGGCATCACCTCCAGCAGCCATCCAGAGTGATTTCACAGCATCTCTGCACATCCTCTCCGTGAGCAGCTGTACGAGCATCTCTACGGCAGCAATGCTGTGTTGCACAGGGGGAGAGCCTGGCAGATAATCTGTGCTTTTAATGAACTGTAGAGATGGGAAGGGGAAGAAAATCCCTCCTCTCTGCACTGGCTCTAAAAATTTTGCTCTGTAGTTTTTAAAATGCCAAATGGCTCTCTGATAGCTCGGCAGTTGCTTTAAAACAATTGGATTTTTGGTGTGGAAAATAAGCTAACAGATAAAAACTTTGTGGTTGTTGACAAAATCTGTTAAAAAGCTGTGGTATGTTTTGAAAGGAAATGGCAAAAGGACTCACTGATTTGTTTTGGTCAGAAGTCTATGTCATTAATCTACTCTCAAGGTCAGTTGGAGGTGTGAGCAGAAAATAAACTCCTGTAACATAACAAAAATTCTGATACTACCTTTCCCTGTAGCATGTACTGTCTCCCTAGGTAGGAGAGTAGGACCTACTCTGGAAAGCAGTCTTAAAAAAACCCTTACTCTGGAATTTTCAGGAATCTTACAGTATTATAGAATATGTTTTATCAATTGGAAGAGTTTTTTTCTTTTTCTTTTATATTTTTTGTCAGGAACAGGCAGATAAATTGGATTACTTTTGCAGGAATAACCAGCTAAATTGGATTAACCAGATGAACTGATAAAATCCCCTCACGTTGCCACAATGCCCAGGGATTTCTTCCTGACATCTCTACTTCTATTAACATCTTCCTGCTCCTTATTGTTTGAGATGCAGAAGTGTTTTCCAAATTGTGCTGTGAACTGACAGCATATGATAATTTGGATGGTATACGATCAAAAAGCTTGATGACTCTTGCTCTAGGATATGGGGAAATGTCAGGGTCTGTTCCCCTTGATACTCAATGTCTCCCACCCACCACAGGCATCCTTAAAGACTGGGAACAGCTCTTCCCTGTTTACCCCTTGCTGTCCATCCTCCCTTCACCCCCCTAACAGGATTTGTTCTCCACCTCTGGCAGGTCCTGGAGCCCTAAAATTCCCTCTGCTTAAGATGTGGCAGAATGTCCTTTTGTTGTTCTCACTCCTGTTTAAAGTAACTCACTACAGCTCAACCAGAGTCCAGCTGTCTCTTGGAGCTGTACATTCCCGGCCAGTGTGAGAAAGTTTCAGACCATTTGATGGTAAAACCTGGGGTGTGCCGAGTGCCTTGGGAACGAGCAGGGGCGACAGACCGCAGCTGCGCTCTGGGGTCAGTGGGCTGCTCGGTCAGGCACTGGAGCTTCACCTCTCTGCTTGCCGAGGCCACCAGCGACAGCCCCAGTGCAGCCAGCGGTGCACGCCTCTCTGAAGTGACTTCAGGAACTGCTCCTGGGGAAGGAGTGGAAAACAATCCTGTCCTGGGTTTATTTGGTTGTACCTGCAGTGGTGTGACTTCAGAGGTAGGAAAGAACTGGGAATGATAGCTAGGACTACACAGAAGTACAGTTTATTTTCCCTCTTCCATTGAAATGCTGTGAAAACTCAAAGACACTATTTACAGAATATTAGCCTCTTTTGTTCATGTTTTTGCTGTCTCAAAGGCATTTCTATTATCCATTCACCTTTGTGTTCACCCTCTATTTCACAGTTTTTCTGCAAGGATGGGGCCTTTCACAAAAAGATCTTTCTCACAATTCATTCTTATAACTCAAGGTGAAAACTGATTTTCACAAATTCATATTCAACTCATTCCTGGACTGAATTAAAACTACAGAAGGACAGCGAATACATTTTAATGCTTGTCTCCATTCTTAGTAGTCTAATGCGATACAAGAAAATGCTTGAGGTGTGAAACCCATAACAGGTATTGTGCTAAGCAGGTGTTGCTCTGATGACTATCTCAGCCTCATGCTTAGACTGTTGGTGGTTTGGGGACTGCAGTTTTTTATCTCTGCTCTGTGACAGACTCATTATGTTGTTATTTGTCTTTAAATAATGTTGAGAATTTAAATATAATTAAAACTTGGTTCACATTGTGAGCTACTTAACCATCTTTGATACTGAATTCTGGGCTTAGAGTATGAGATGTTGAATGTTGCCTGCAGCTTACATATCATTTCTTTTTCATAAGTTGAACCCTTAAGATGCACAAAGATTCCTTTAGCAGAGTTTCAGTGAAAGCTGTTTGGCCAGAGGGATTTTTCACTGCCACATGTTACATCCTTCAATAGAAGCGCAGTGCTGCCATTTCAATTTGTCCCATGCATATCCGTGTGTCTCCTGCAACTGTGCAGACTTGTCTCTTAAATCTGTTGTCACTAAGTGCTAGTCTGGAACAAAACCCAGTTCCCCAAACACGCTGTACAAGAAAAGATGAGGTAATAAGTAGCATAGGTAGGAAGTGGCACAGATCTTCAGGTTAATTCTCACCAGATTAATCTACCTCCCAGTCTGCATGGCCCAGTTTTTATTCAGTAATTGAAGGCCTCTATTGGTTCTCCTTTCCACATTCTCTTTCCTTTGTTGTTTACACTTTTTTTCCATCCTCTTGTTTATCTCCCTTTGACATCCCCTCTCACTCTGAGGTGCCTACAGATCCCCAGGTCCTCTTTGCCTCACTGTGCTTTGAAGCCAGCAATTATTTCATCAACGACACTGACACAGGACTCGAAGGAACACGAAGTTTGTGACGAGGCTAAATTGGGAGAAGCTGTTGACTCCCTTGAGGACAGGGAGGCCCTGCAGAGGGAGATCACCATCTGGATGAAGTCTGACAAGGCCAAGTGCCAGATTCTGCACCTGGGACATCCCTGCTTGTGCTGGTGCCTGGGGATTGCTGGGCCTGTGCTCCCCAGGGCCAGCAGCTGATGGTGATGATCCTGATGGGTCCCCTCCAACTCAGCATATTCTCTGGTTCTGTGATTTCCTCCCAAGACTGGGTTGGGGGAAAGGGGAAAACAGGTTTGGCTTTAAGACCAACTTGTAGGATGGGTTAAGAAGCCAAATCTAGACAGATTTGGACAAGACTGGGAAGCTACCGGGTGCTTTCCTTACACATTGATCAATTGAGCAGGTGCTACTGGTTCAGAGGAACTTTACCCTTCTAAACTGCCTTTCTTTAAAATTCTAAATTTTGAAGTGTTTGTTGAAAAGCAAGCTACCAAGTTAGAAATTGGAGGATTCATGTCATTATGCTTAAGTTGCCTTAAAGCTGGGTATTTAGTCTCTGTCAGCTGTCTTCAGCCACCTGTTTTTCTGTGAATATCCCATCCTTAGATGGTTCCCAGGGAAATGAAATGAGCTTTTCCTGCAACCAGGCTTTGATGTGAGCAAAATAACACTTAAGTATACCTGGTAGGATTAAATTTCCCAGACTCTGAGACATAAGTTAGTGTTTTCCTCCCAAACTTACTGACTCAAATCCAGTTTGATATCTGTTTCTGTGCATTGCATTGTTTACACTATTTGCTGGCAGGCAATGGGATTATTTAGATAAAACAAGCAAATGTGTTTTGTGCAAGTTTCCTGCCAGTATGGCCACGTACATATGACAGGTACTAGACACATGATTTTCTTTGGTTGAGATGAAAGGAAAAGCTATACAAATAGTTTCTCTCACCAAGCAAAAGTGCAAAGCAAAATATTGCATTGCAGTATTTTAGAAACATGTAAGAAATGTACTCTCAGAATGTTGTGGATTTGTCAGTTTTTTGCAGGGATAACTGACTTTTCTTTTGCTGAAACACCACAGGAGTCAGAGATGAAGATCCAGGTTATTTTCCATTTTCTCCTGCATGTTTTCATAGACCAAATGTTAGATGAAAGGTCAAGTCTGGGAGGGAACAAGCAGATATCCAGAACTGATAAAGAGAGAGATCCAGTTGGCAATTTGAGAGACGTTGTTAGAGAAAACAAGGACAAGGCTATCGGAGGCTGAGAATATATGGTTGTCTTTCTTTGCTAGTAACTTTGTTTCATTCATTGCTTTATTAAGATGGAAATATGGAAGAAAGAAAGGAGATAGGGAGTATTATGGGGGTTATACTACAGGATTTTTGAGGGGAAAGAGACCCAAACATAGTGATGATTTGGTTTACATAAGCTGCTTAAGAAAATATGTCTCTGAAAAATCTGTGATTGGTGACATGATGGAGGGTTGGAAGATTTATTAGGCAGGGGGTTTTATGTTCATTTTTTTAATATTGAAAAAGTAATCTCAGGAAAAGGAATGATTCCATTAAAGAGGAAAAAAGTAGGGGAAAAGTGATGGCAAAACAACATGCTTTTGCAGTACCTGCTGCAGCTGAGTTGCTATGGGGGGAAGCTCAGGCAGTCAGCAGGACCTGAAGGCACTGGGAGAGCACAAGCAGCAGTGATGCAGGAGAGAAGCAGGTGCGAGTGTGCAGAGAGGTGGGGTCTCATTCTGGTAACATTCACATCAGTTCACGGCAGAAAGGGCTCCGCAGGAGTCAGAGGAATCTCACAGCTTAAAACTGGTGGGGGGTTTAGGACTTTTGACTCCTGGTTGAAAAGAATTGTTCTGACCGAAATCTAAAGCCCTGGAAGTGAATTTAAAGAGGAATGATGACTCACACTTGCAAATAGTGCTGTGGATGCCTCAGTATCCAACATTCTGGCTATACAATATTCTTTTCCTGATTATTGTGATGGTGACCTGAAACCTGCCACGAAGCCATCATGCAGCATTGATAATTAATGAGGTTATGCTTTAGGAGTTGTTTTACTGATATTAGTTTGTGATATGTGACAAAGCAGCAGCTGGGTCAGGGAGCCTCTGTGCAGAGCTGGAGCTGCTGTTTTCTGACATTCCTGGGGCTGTATGGATAGCGGCTAGGGCACTTGGATACAGCAAAAGGGGGAATTACCCCAGACAAATCTGTGAGTTACAGGACAACAGTCCCTCTGGGAATTGAAGACATTCATGTTCTCTAATGCCATCATTATTACAGTGCTCTCCTAGGTAACTTTTGTTGGAAGAAGTAGTAGCAATTCTTATTCTTAGGCTGCCTGCCACTTCATATTATAGAGGGTTCTTGTAACCTTTATCTAAATGTTTTCAGCACCTCATCTGCTTGCAAAAGACTTTTGAAATTCAGTGAAGTGGAAGCCTTCAGGGTAATAAATGTTCACAAGCAGAATCATCTGGGAATGTTCTGTGAAAGATTTAGAGGTTTTCTGTTTGAAAATTGCTGAATCCCCTAAACTGAATCTTTCCTGATCCCAGACTTTGGACAGATGCAGAATGGAAGACCTGAAGTCAAAATGAGAGATAGGAAAAGACATTCAGAAAATGGCCATTATCAACAATGAAAAGGAGACAGAAAATCATCTACCTGAGAACAGCAAGGCATCTGGTCCTTAAAATACTTTGAATTCCTCATATGGGAGGCTCACATTTTAATTGCTGCTCTAGATTAATAGCCTGAACCTGTACTTTTAATGTGCTAGATGAATGCCACTGTGTCTGAGCTCTGGGGTTTGTAGTTAGTCCTTCTCTCCTTCATTAGAAATGAGAATTTTATCTTTGACATTCATGAATTTGTTAACAGCCTGGAAACTCCGAGGTAGCTGCAGGTCTCTTTGCAAGTACAAAAACATTGGCAGAGCTGAAAGAGGAAGTTGGACCTCACCAGGCCTGCAGAAAAGTTTGGCCTCACCAAAAATGCGATGAATTACAGAGACCTGAGCTGTGTCATCTCAGCCAATGCATTTTTAAATCAGTGTGATTCCAAAGGTGGAGTTACTGCAGGACTAGATGAGCCACAATTTGTAATGCATGTGGCATACTCAGCCCAGACCGGGTGGTCTATTTTCAGCACAGATAGAATAGTTCTTTCTGTGACAAGATGTTTCCAAAACAACTCATCTGAAAGATGAAGCTATTCTGTAACTCAAATTACCAGCAGGGAAAAGTCTGTGTGTTCATAAAAGGTGTAACTTCTAAACTCCAAATTACATGGCTCTTAAGGTGACTGAGTCTATTCCTTATTGATTCCAAAATGTCCTCCTCTACAAACACTTGGATATTTACACTTTAGTGGTGTATCTCCAATAAAAAATGAGATGGACATTTCTGCAATTGCTCGTTTGCAGCAGGTAAAATCATTAATTTCCTGCAGTACTCTCCCACTGCAGTATGCCTGGGGATAATAAACACCCATTAGAAAACAACAGCAACAGACCATTCTCTCTGAGCTGTGTGGTTCCCTGTAATGAGAATGTTAGTCAATAGAGGATATTTTACCCCACTGAATTTCTTTTCTATTTGAGACGTGAATTTAAAAGTAATGGAAAGTGTTCAGGTGATGGCTCTGTAAACTCACATACTCTGCTATTTCACTGTAGTCACACAAAAATATTTTTGCTTCTTCTGGTGTGTTGGACTAACTTCATAAATTTTTCATGCAGCTCCCACATCTTGTCTGTCCTCAGAAAAAGACAAAGGAATATCGTTATGAGGAGAGGGAACTCTTGTCCATGGGACAGAGAATGCAATCCTTCAAATTATTCAGCAACCAGAAAAAACGCTGAAAGAAAACTCTGATATTTATTTTTGTAATTTAGTTTAGCGTGGGAGTCGCAGGTTCAAGTAAATACTCCAGAGTGATGTTGACGCTTCCAAGTAATTTTCTCATGTAGTGTTTTATTTCTTCCTCTATAAAATGGAGGATATGGCATTTTCTTACTTTACAAAGTCTCAACAAGTAATTACAACAGTGAAGCACTACAGGAACTCGAGGCTGAAGAGCAAAATATTTCTTCCATTATGAAAACTATTTGCCAAAATTTATTCAATTTAATCCCACTCTTTGTTTATGAGATTTTATTATTATCAATACAGTTTGCACAAAAGGCCCCCTGAAATCCTTTCCAAATCAGATCCTGCATCCTCTGAACAGCACTCAGTGAAACAAAGGTCCAAGGGCAAACTAAATGGGGAAAACCTTGGTGAAAGGTGGCTAGAAACATTTTCAAACCAACTCTCATGGTGTTGTATCTAGGTATGATGCTGATGGTTGCAGGGTAAGTGAAACACACAGATGATCACAGCAGTTAAAAAAATGCTGATTATCAGCAGAGGGTTTGCATGTTACCAGTGTATATGCCTGTATTTAGCTCAAGTTCTGTGGGAAAGAAAACTATTGAGACAAATGTTAGCACATTTTGCTTCCCACCAGGGCATGTGGAGGCCAATTACACCAGGATCACCTTAAATTGCAAAGAGCTCCTCGACTGAATTGCTTTCCTTTGTCTGTATCCTCCAGGTGCTGCTTGTTTTCTGGAAACCACAAAGCTATGAGGGAAAGTCTTCACGTATAAACTCTCTTTGTACCAACTGCTAAGTGGTTTTCTCATTATCCTTTCAGTAAAGCTCCCTCTTGCTATTGTCTTTTAAATGGCTTGCTGCAGACACATTTTAATATTTCAAATAATTTTTTTTCCTTCTTTGTTTCTATTAGAGGGGAGAGTTTTCCCTCTTTTCAGAAAATAATAATTTAGCTTTGTTGACACATCAAGTTGCCTTTAAAGGCCAGAATTTTGATGAAAGCTGGTGAATCCTTTTTGCATTCTTTTGCAGAAGTAAGTGTAGCTAAAGGAATCAGAAAAAAAAATCATAAAGGCAAAATATTAAAAAACAGAAGTGAAATAATACACTTTTCATGTTGTAGCAATGGGGTAATAAAATTAATTCCCTTAGTAAGCTTAGCTAACAACAACTGGATCTGGATGTCAGGTGCCAAAGCAATCTTAGATGTTTGCAGCCCTGGAATTTGCCAATGCAGCTTGGATGAACTGGAAATTCCCAGCCCCTGTGTTCGATGTGTGTCTCGGGATTCACTTTGGGACATCAGTGTTGGTCAGTGGCTGCACAGCACCGGGCACTTTCTGCATTTTGGGGCTCAGGAAATGCTCTCAGAAACACACCAAGTACCTTTTTGTTCTTTTCTTCCCCCAGGTATTTAAGAGCGTGAATTTGCTCACTAAGCCATCTGTGTCTATAGTTTTGTAGCAATAAATTCTGAAGCTTTAAAACTATATATGAAAAGTTTATTTAGAGAAATTTATCTTTGCAAATTATTCACCTTTTTGTAGATTCACTGGCATAAATCAAGTGAACTATGTAACTGCTGGTTGATTTTAAAAAAATCATAATATTGGTGATTTTGTTAGAAAATTCTAAAAGACCAGGACTAGATTACAGTTTTCAATGCTCTTTACTTTGAAAAATTGATTCAAAGAACACTTTGCAGTGGTCTGTGATTTGCTTTCCCTTTCATCTAATAACTTTTAACCTACATGCTCAGAAAATAGAAAACATCATAACAGTATCAAGATTGCATCTCAGGCGGAGCTAATAACTTCTAAAAAGTTGCATTTTACTATAGATATATTTCTGATGAAAATTGTTACATTCTCTTCCAAAATTATATGTCCAGGTTCACCACTTCTGTTTTCTTTTGGCCTTTCTTTTCCTCCCAGGAACAAAATGAGATTCAGATTAAAATTATAGTGAAAAGTAATCCATTACTTCTACCTCTAAGTTCACTTAGCTATGGTGCAGAATATTAGCGAATTTCTTTCCTTGCCTATATATATCAGGCCAGATTGTATTGGTTAGAACTCTTTTTTTGGTCAGATTTTATTTTCTTTTAAAGATGTTCTGTCTCTAAATGAAAAACCTCCAGTACAGCAAAGTATTTAAATTGTTTTGGGAGCTAAAATGTGGAGTACAGGCAAATTTCAGCTGCTATAAATCTTTTTTAGCTTCACAAAAGTAAAAGGTTAGGTTACTTCAACCAAGTACCAGGCAAAGGATGTTTTATATGAGGAAAAGAAAGATGACTTGTTGCCAGCACATAATTTCGTATGTATAAGTTATTTGTCTAGGAGCTGTCCATCCTGAGCCGCTAGTTCATCAGAAGGTGACTCTGTTAAAGGATCAATAAGGTTTGCTAGCAGTGCAGAGCTGTGCAGGGAACCTTCAGGCAGGACCAGCAGTGCCACTTTTGAAGCCCGTGCCTGAAGCATCTCTGGGAGGGTGCTGGCAGCTCCTGCGCGGGGCAGCCCTGCTTCCTCGGGGGCACAAGCACCTGAGCAGCCCCTGGTGTGAGAGCACGGAGCAGGCACAGCTCCCCAGGCAGAAATCGTCCTCATCCCCTCCCAGTGGTTCCTGCCGAGCTGGAGCTGACGCCCCTTGCTGGTGCAGGACGCTGCTCTCTGCAGCAGAGCTTTTCCCCAGGGCCCTGAGCTCAGTAACAAGCCCTGACCGCCTGGAGCAGCCTCGCCTGGGATCGCCACCCACACCCCCTCCACTCTTCTCCTCTTCAGGAGCTGTAGCTGGGCTTCTTACCCCTTCCCTGGGCTGTGTAGTAGTTAGCCCCATTTCCTCCTGTCCCAGCTTGCCAAATGGGGTTTCAGAATTTACCTCGGACTTGGTTTGTTATTGCATCTTGTCCGATGATCACTGGATGGCCACCAGAGCACACCATTGCCCAGCCCTGCCTGGATGCTGCACCCTGACAGGTGAGATTGCTGCTTGGTCAGCCTCAGCTCCTGGTCTGTCTGCTCTTGTGGAACAACAGGTTCTGCTGCTCCCTGATATGTCCATTAGCTGCTTCTCAATTGCATTTGCAGTGGGAAGAAGAGAATGTCTCACAACCCTTGCTGAGCATGAAGTGTTATCTTTGAACTCCAAAGTGCATATCAGGTGCAAGCAGGTCCGTCACACTTGTATGAGGATAGAGGTTGAGTTTCTTTGCTGATTTACCACTTAAAACGAGCCTTCCATTTGCTAGAGGATGCTTCACTACTAAACTTTAGGTTATTGAGCAGTTAGATTACCTTTGGAAAGTATAGGCTACTCTGTTTGTTTGTTTGGAGTAGAACCACACTGATAGTTTTCATCCACCCTATCTGAGTGGGAAGAATGGATCTTTGCGGGCTCCAGCAGAAGGTAGTGCTGAGGAATCCATTCAGTGCAGGTGGCTGGGGAGCAGCTGCAGCTGAGCTCTGCCCCAAGACAAGAGGCGTTGAATTTCTGATCCTTTGGATAACAAAGGGCACCTGTGGCTCAGCCAGGTGAAGACACAGCTGAGAACCTCGGACTTTCTTGTGCTTGAACTGGGAGGGGATAAAAGCCCAGGGTTTCCTTTATTCCGGGTCCCTCCTTTTGGACGCTGGCTTGGGCCGTTTCTGTGTTACTGCACCAGGAATCAATTGTTTTATGGAATGAGGCATCTGAGACTCAGCTGTGGGAAACCTGGGCTGGATCTGGTAAGGAAACCCAGTGTGAGTGTGGGGGAGACATTCAGGGACCCACTGGGTCACTGGAGCTGCCCTGGAGCAAAGGGCCTTCAGTCCCTGCAGGGACACTCTGGGGTGGTGTGCGTGGGGCTGCCAGTGTTGTGGATGGTCAGACTGGGAAGGCTCCTTAATAGGAAATTCCAAAATCTAATTATGAGGATAGAAGGGAAAAGATGGGTTTTGTTGAAATATATTGAAGGCAGGAGGGACTAAATGAGGAAGAGGAATGGTGAGCAAATTCTACAACTCCAGTTCAGGAATCTCTGCAAAGAGAAGACTGAGCAGCAGGAGGAAAGGGTTGTTGAAATTGAAGCGTTGGTGTGAGAACAAACTGTGTTATCATAAGGAGTCTTTGAAAAACTGGTTAATTAAATGTGATAATTCTTGAAGCTGGAAAGAGTCTCAAGATATGCCCTATTCTAGAAACTGTCTTACAAACTTAGGCCATTGAACCTTAGTTTCACTATCTCAGAATCTTATACTGAATTGATGTTTGCTCTGCTCCAACAGAAAAGGTGTAGAGTAAATTCATCTAACTTAGGTTTTGAGTGTAGGATGTCTAGGAGAGTGGGAAATATGGACTTGAAGAAGCATAAGAAAACATCAGATATCTTTAGAAAGAGCCACAGGCACAAGTGAAAACTTATTGAATCCTGGGTTCTCATGGAACTCTTAAGGAACTTCAGCGTTGTGTTCTGGCACACAGATGTTAAACCTGCTGTGTCACTGAACTTATAATCACTGACCTTTGTTGTTAATCTGGCATTTAGAAAACTCTTAGACTTTTAATGCATGCTTAGATATTAAAATGCCTTAATTTACATATTTCATTTCTACATCTTGGTTGTGAAGCTGTTACGTTTAAATGAGCTATTGACAACTAGAGGAAAATTCAAATGCATCCAAATCTGGCCTCATTGTCAGTGAACCCATGGTTGTTTCTTTTCTTCTTGCAGGGTGATATAAACAGTAGGCAAAATTGGTATTGATAACAGATGTTTGCAAGGCTGCAGGATAGGAGCTGCTTGCCTTGTTAGGTCTTGGCTGAGAAAATGTTGCTATTCATAAAATTGCTGACTTTTAGTAGGAGCTAGAATTGTCAGTGATTGATCTTCAGATTGCTTTCATTATGGGGCTTCCACCTAGAAAGAACACTGTGTTTGGTTTCATTTTTTGCCTCTTTGCCAAGGAAGGTAATTTATAATGTTAGCTCATGAATAATGGCCAAAACATATTGTGAAGTTCAGAGGGCTTCATCCTCAGAGTAGTTTAAGCTCAGGGCACACTGAAGACTGACATTAGGTAAAATTCCCTATGCAGTTCTTCTAAACTATTTAAATGTCTTGCTTAATTCTTTTTCCCCAGCATTAAATCTCTCTGTCAGGACCTCTCCCATAAAACAGTATCACTGAAAATGAGTTAGCTCTAGGAAAAATACATTTATTATCTGGATAAATATTTAGCATGTTTCAAAAGAGGGATAATATTTGCTCTGTTTGCTGGGAAAATGACTGTTCCCATTGGTTTGATCTGTTTTAACTGTACAATTGCTACATTCCTTCGCAATTTCTTAAGTATTAATGCTTAGCTTTTTCAGTAGGTTTCATGATATTTCATTGAATTTTTATGGTTAGTTGAAATACAGCTTTGTGAATTCTTCTTAGTCCATATATTTTATCACAGTAAATTTATCTGTAGAAGATTAGAGAGCTTTTAATACAAATAATTGTGGTAGCATCCAGCTGAGTTAATTTCCCAGTGGATTTATCGAGAGGAGTAGATCACATCAAAATTAATTACAAAGTCTTCTATAACTTATTTAGCAAAGCCTCTGCTTATTTGCAAGTAACAATTGAGGTACTATCAATAACAGGACAACCTGAAGTCATTGAAGAAAACTAATTAAAAATTTGTTTACATTTAGTAACAGCAGTTCAGATCAGAATTGCCTTCCCAAGCGATAATTCAGTGTCAGGTTTTTTCTTTCATATGTTAGCTAAGGCATGCAATGAATGATTTAGGCTAATTCAAACTGCTTTTGAAATTCACCAGCAGATGTAACCAGGGTAACCTGTAATTCTAGTCTTGGTTCACTTGAAAGTTTTAAGCTGTTTTTATCAGGTCTTGTGGTGAACTCTTCCTTTATACATCGAACATTCATTTAATCAGTGACTCTTCTGTCCAAGGAGTTGTCAGGTTACTGCAACACACAGTGGGTGCTGTCTCTTGATAGTAATTGCTGAGGCTTTTGAAATGTGTGTGTTGTTTCTAGTTAGTTTTTCATTACATGCAAACAAAGCATGTCAATATATTACTTTGGTAATTGAAAAACTGTATTTTCCCATTGTCCAAGTATGTGAAAGCGAATGCCAGAAGTGACAGTATTAGATTGGAAACAGAAGCACAATAACTGATACATTTAGAAATGCAAATATTTCCCCCACTCCTCCTCCCTGGCAGGGTGCTGAGCTGTGTAGGTGGTTCCTTCTGCTGAGGGATGGATGTGGCACACCAGGAGCACCCTTTGTGTGGGGCAGCACCGGGTGCTGCAGCTGCTGATGGGAGTAAATGTTCCCCACGAGAGCAATTCTGCCCCGGCTCCTGGAGGCTCAAGTGTCGGTGTGCGTAGGTAGAGTTAGGTCAGAATGCTACAGCTGCTGTTAGGCCAGTGCGTTAAGATGGGAACAGATAAATTTTTTGCTAACCTCCATCAGCACAGAGACAGAGAATCTATAAAAAAGAGCCCTTTCTATAATGACTTGGTCATTTGGAGAAGTAGCAGCCTTCTACTTTCATCCCTTAGTGGGGAGGCTTGCCCATGACTGTCTTGATGGATGGATGTCAGTATAAATTAAGATAGGAAGAATATGTTGTTTTTTTTCTCTTCTCAGTAGAGTGGATTAACTTCTGTTTTCAATATTTATTTTTAGCTAAATGAGAAGAGCAGTAGTGATTACCCCAAGTTGTTACATTGCTCACGCGTGATGGATATGCTATATAGAACACAGTTAATTTTCCTTCTAACTGCATATTGCGCTTCCTGCAGTGTCAGTTATATTGAATGATAAAGTTAAACCCACTTTGGGATTTAATCTTTTTTATTAAAATTGTCAGCCATATGAAAAGGGAACCCTCAGCATCAATGGAAACTGTACTGGTCCCAGCTGATTGTTATTTATGTGCTTCTCTGGTGTCTCACACATATTGCTGAGCAGACTCTGCATAAAGTCACACATTCCCAAAATGCAAAGAGAGACTCCTCCTGCCTGGTCTATTAATTGAGTTTTACATTGGAGTCATTTAAACAGAACAGGAAGACAGAAACAGTTTTTCTAACATTTATACAGAATATATCCTGCGTTATTATCTCTTTTTCCTTATTTCTAATCACCTATTCTGGTTTGTTTTAATTAATAATAAGTTGCTTTTTTTTTTTTTTTGTAAAGTAGAGCGACTATTTTTGAAAGTTTTCATTTTTGATGGTGCTGTAAAAGTGACAAATTAGCCCCTTCTGTGGGCAAATATGTAAGACAGGGATAATTGAGTTTTTATTTTCATAAGTTCAAGGTCTATGTTATGACTTCTAGTTACACCTCTTCTAGGAGGACTGAAATGCTGATTCAGTCTTATTATTCTGGAGCGTAATGGAAACTGGAGACCAACACTCAGCCAACAGTGACTCCTCTGCAGGGACAGTTAGATATATGCACACAGCCAAAGGATGGCCTCGCTTCTTAGGTGCTGATTGCTTCATCCCTTTCTTAGGTGAGGAACTTTCATGCTGTTCACAAACATCTGAATCCCTTCCTGCAGTAGAATCCATTTACCCTTGTGCAAATATTCTGTATTAATTCTAGACCACACACAGATCTGAGTGACATCAGAGTACGGCTGCAGTAACCCCAATTAATTTTAGGAGGCTTATTCCAGGTTTATCCTACTCAGAGATAAAAATGTGTGTATTTATCTTGGAATTGAATGGCACAGACTATTATGATGAGGTGCATTGAGCTCCATTCTCAGCATAAATTAATTTGGGGTAGTCAGTTGAAAAATATTGTTGTACACCAGATGGACAAGGTCCATTATCACTTCAGTTAAGGAAAATATGAATGTAAATGAATCTATTTTTTTTTTCTATCACAACTTCTGAAAATAAAAAACAAAATCTAACACCTATGGGTTTTTGTGGGTTTTGGTGGGTTTTTTTTTAATTGGTTAGTGAGCACTGAGGATACTGGCATTTGTAGGGAAAGAAAATTAAATTCTAACTAGTTGGGCAGTTTTTTGTTGATAGGAGTTGGGTCCTTTCGACAGAACACTTTGACATCCCTTACAAAAAATGGGGTCCTTTAAAATATTCACTTTATTGGTCTTCATCTATAAATTTTTGGCAAGAAAAGGTCAGTGGCGAAGTCTGGTTCACCCTTCTGCATTCAGATCTGAGGAAGATCCTTCACCTGTGTTCTGTAAGGTTTCACCACTGCAGAGGCAAGGACACCCAGCTGTAGCGGGAGAACTTGCTTCTCTAGGAAGCACTGTTGTGATACACATTGGCGTGACTTCCGAAATAGAAATATGCGTTGTTATAAATAGTGGCAATAAAACCCACAGGCCAATTCAGGGTTATAATTTTATTGAATTAGCAAGCAGTTTGAGCAAGCAAAACAGTGCTGGGCGGCCGGGGAATCTCTGTTCCACCAATGGTGCGCGCCTCTCGTGCCGAGGGGCTCCTCTTTTATTAGGCTGCAGTTCTGGGTTGATGTAGCAGTTGGTTCTGGTTGGTTATTGCACCTGGGCTGGCTGTTGCTAGGGGGTCTTTTTCTGCCTACTGGTGGTCGTGGGATGAGGGCCGTAGGTCTTCCTCTGCGCTGTTTTTCTCCTGGTAGCTTGAGGCATCTTCACCCAAACCAGTTTTGCAAGTGCCCTTTTATGGCAATTTTAACCGAGTGCTGCGGTATAGCAACTTTTTAGCGACTTAAGCAGTTTCAAGTTATTTCAAATTTGATGAACAAACGCTATACGTTGTCTATTACATGCGTTGTGGAGGAAATTGTCAGAGTTTAGGTGAAAACACAGTAATTTCCCTTTTCTGGTACCTCTGCATTCACTGAAAAGGTCCTGGGTGGCTCCTCGTTTGCCAGGCCCTGCCCGTGTCCTGGGAGCAGCCGGGCACTCTCAGCCAGGGGCCAAACCTCGCTGCATGGGCAGGACCCGCTGTGCAGCCCGTGCAGGATGCTCAGGGTGCTCTGCAGGGCACGGTTCTGCCTCCTGCACGTGTCCTGCTTGGCGCTGTCTGCTCGGTCAGGAAAGTACGTTTTAAAATGAAGCAAACAACAAAAAAACTACTTGCAGTTTATTAAGGCAAATATCACAGCCTCATTTACTGTGCTGGGAGGCTTTTATATGAATGCTGATAGAATTGTGATTTCACTCATTCATTTTATTATTTTTTTTCTAGATTTTTATATTCTTACCTATATTCTATTTTGAATTTCATCATGTTTATTTCTTGAATTTAGGTTGTGGAATGGGTGCTTGTTCTGTCTTAGGCTTGGCAAAGTAATGCACAAAGTTATGAAGCTATTAGAACTGTGCATTGTCTCGTTTGAATAACAATATAGCCTTTGGTTCAGATAATTTTATTATTTCAATAAATGCATTATATGGAATTGGTGCCTTTTTGGCTGTGGATGCTATTTTATGACCACTGAATAATCATTAGTTTTAGGAAAGGGAAAGAAAACTGCAATGCAGTACAGTATTCCTCTTCAGCTTTCTTTTTCATCAATTTGCTTATTTAGTGATTGGAAATCTAATTGATGGTCAGGTATTTCCTCTCAAACCTTCTTTGTTGTTCAGGGAAATTTAGGAAAGAATAGCCTTTGACATTTTAATAAAGAAATTTGGCATTATGCTGCAGTCAGTGTTTGTCTAGAAAACAACCAGCCATAAAGGGAAAATAATAAAGATTTTTTTTTTTAATGTCCCTTACCTTGAATCCAGTAATCAGAAGAATGATGTAGTTCAAAAGACCCCAATTTGAATATAAATTTGTAATTGTGTTACTGAAAGCTTTAGTAGTTTTCTATTTAAATCCCTAGGGCCTGGTCTACTCTCAAAATGATATTGTTCTACTATGCTTGAGTATTTCCTGTGCTGGAACAAATCTTGGTTTCTGAGCATTGAAGGAGGAAAATACAAAACCCAAAACACCACCTTGTTACGTTTATTGTAGTCTGACCATGTTCATTATTTTAGATATTTTAATTTTTCTGTTAGAGAAGGAGATACGCTTTAAAAACTGGGATAAGTTCAGCAGATAGGTTTTGTGCAGGGAATATACTCTGGAGCACAAAAGGAAAACTCAATTTTTAGATAAACTCGGTGACATTTAGTAAAGCTGACAAATTATGAAACAAAGGTCTTAACATCTGTTCCACCAAAAAGCATATTCTCATATATCAGAACATTAATTAGCCCTTTCAATTACGTAGATGATTTGCATAGGCTCAGAAAGCTTCCTGAGAGCATAGAAACTTTGCAGTAAGACAGTTCTTTTAATGTGTTTTCAATCTGGGATTTTATTTTTTGGGTTTTTTTTAAGTGTAGCTGTTTAGAGAATTTTTATTCAACATCTCTGTGGATTACACTGGTAATAATTTAGGTGTTGAAGTTCAACACATGTAGACCCTAAAACTTAGATCTTGTAATTCTCAAGAGAGGTGAGAGGGAGCCTGCTCCACTCAGCGTTTGCAGGTGTTTTGTAAATAATTTTAAAATGTGAGATTATGTTCAGCAAGCTTGAGATCTCGTGTGTTTTGTCTGGTACTGCAGGAAGACAGGAAAAAGGGAGGGTGACTCTTTGGTGTCTAAAATTAATTGGCCTGATTTTAATAATTACTTGAATGATCTTAATAATTAAGTATAGATCTCATCTTTTGGCCTCAATGAGTTCAATATTTTTAGAGGTTCCATGAACTTTCAGCTGGCATTTTGAATTTTGCTTGTTTATTACAAGGGAACTCAAATTTTTTTTTTTTTTTTTTTTTGCTACAGATTGTTTTTAATGCCTTTTCTTTGCAGGCAGGGGGAATTACTGTAATTTTCAGTACCAGTCCTTAAATGCCCTACTGATGCTTGGTGTGCAAGGACAATCAGCTCCAGCTCTGTGCTACTGAGAGCCCTTACCTAGATTAGAGTTCGGGGACTTGGAAAACAAATTCTCTTAAACTTCTGCTTAGAAATGAAACAAAGACTAGGCATTCCATGAGTGTCAGACTAATCCACTTCACAGAGCAGTTTTTTTATGCATCTTCTAGCACAGTGTAGTAACCCTGAGGTTACTCTGCACTTTGCATGTTTGCAAACATTGTCAGCGAGCGTGTGCTTGTGTCAGACTTGTGAGAAAGGCAGCAAAACCTTTATTTTTATATTAATTACATTTGGCAAGCAGTTCTTCGAATGCTCTTCAAGTTGCAGTTTTATTTGATTTTTGTTGATTTGGTGAAGTATTACAAAAATACTGCTTTTGAGCTTGTTTGTTTGTTTTTTTTCCTACATGAGAAGATCTGTGAGCCTGATAGGATATTTTTTTGAAACCGGAGTTTTGTCACACAGTCTTTTTTGGAAGAAGAGAAGGTGATGCTTGAGTTTAGGTGTCTTTCAATCATCTTTCACATTAATGAGAAAATGTTTCTAATTAAAATCAGCATTTGCTTAATTAGTAGTTGACTTACTAGGAAGGAGACAAGAAAATCAGGAGTGTTAGGATGCATTCAATGCAAATCAGGGGAGGAGAGTGTTACAGGAAAGAAACCATCAGTGCCTCAAAAGATGGGGGTTGTTTTTCTGTAGGACATCCTACAGCAGCCTTTTCAAGTGGATTTGAACAGAAAACAGGTTTAATTTGTAAGTACTTTGAGGTTAATAAGAGCACCCATCCTTCAGCATGAGCATTACATGTGACTGAATGTAATATCTTGCAAATGACAGATTGTCACACCAAAATAAAGGTCAAGGACATGTGCACATCCTCATACAATGTGTGAATAACAAATAGATTTGTTCAATTTTATTATTTCAAGATATATTTTCATTTTCTCTTCTGGTACAGCAGGGACAACATATCGGCTTTGAAAGTGGCACAGAGAAAGAAGTAGCACTTACTTTTAGGAATTCTCTGTCCTGGAAATACTCTTATAAAATGGGTACAATATTGCTTTTCTCT
Source organism: Picathartes gymnocephalus (assembly GCA_013390045.1). Classification (NCBI taxonomy): domain Eukaryota; kingdom Metazoa; phylum Chordata; class Aves; order Passeriformes; family Picathartidae; genus Picathartes; species Picathartes gymnocephalus. Next base: position 282,356 of record WEKY01058205.1, read on the forward strand.
TCTGGTCTTTGTGTGGAAGGTGTAGCATTCAAAACAGAGTACAATGCTCAGCAGAGTAAAAGTCATCTTTCATAAAATTTACGTGAAATTGGCCCCACAGTACACTCGTTATGGATGAAATGCATTTTCTGGTACCTGGTTGCTTGATTTGGAATCATAGAATACCCTGAACTGGAAAGGATGCACGGGTATCATCAAAGTCCAGCTCCTGGCCCTGCACAAGGCAGCCCCCAAAATCACACCCTGTGCCCGAGAGCGCTGCCCAACCTCTCTGTGAGCTCTGTTGGGCTTGTGCTGTGCCCACTGCCCTGGGGAGCTGTTCCAGTGCCCAAACACCCTCTGGGTGAGGAACCTGCTCCTAAATGCAACCTAAACCTCCCCTGACACAGCTTCAGGCTGTTCCATCAGGTCCTGTCACCCCAGAGAAGAGATCAGTGCCTGCCCCTCCTCTGCCCCCAGTGGGGTCTCCTCTCTGTCTCCTCTTCAGCTGAAGAAGCCAAGTGACCACAGCTGTTGCCCATCTGCAGGAGCAAAATGGAGGCTTTCAAACAGCTTTACATCCTTCTGATATTGTGCTGCTGTTGGGCAACAGCAGAACCATTCAAAAACCTTCCTTGTAGTGTATCTTTTGCTTGTTTATATTTGCTAGATCATCACAGTCTAAATGTTATTAATAGCATGCATAACATAAAGCAGCTTTATGGCTTCTATTCCATCTGAGATATCAATGCAAAGTGGCCTCAGCTCTAAGAGAAGCAAGTGATTGACTGCTTGGTTCTGGTTATTTAAGTTAAAAATTTCAAATAGAAGTAGCAGAGATTGTTGATATATTATCCAGAATTCAGAGGAAATCAATACAAGCCTTAATGGCCTTCCCCCACTGCTCTGTAGCTGCATTAGTCACATCTTTGGAGAACACTTTGGCCATCAATCAAAGAAAAAAATCATGTTATTTTCATTTCGTGAACTTTGTGGTAGCATGTGTGCAATCTTGCAAGATACTTCTGAAATTCTGCAAGAAAAATGCAAAAGGAAAAAGTTTCTGAAAGCATTGTAGGCTTTAAAGCACATACAAGCTGTAATTTAGATGCAAGATAAACTTTAGACAGCCAACTTTTATTCTTTTTGATAATGGAATGATCTGGATAAGTGACCATGCCTGTTTTCGTGTTGAGCCAGGGCACCACAGGTGAGAAGAGCTGTGCAATAACAGCCATACAAGAGCAGACCAAGTAGAGCAACTGCCCAATCTCAGAGATCCCTGTAGGATGCCATATAAATAAAATAGTACTACTAGTAAAGAAGGTTTGTTTTAAATCAAACCTCTGCTCTAATTCATGGTTTACTAGTGACCACATAGTCTTCTCTATGGAGTAAAAACTCATCTTGGTTGGTTCTGATGGCACTGATGTATCTGTCAATGGACAGGACCAGAAACATCTGCCAAAACATTTTATCATTTCTGACAATGTGGGAAACCTGTGCCAGGGAATGAGGTGGGACAGGAGATTTCTGGAGCACCAGCATCTGGCACAGGAACTCTTGAACTGTGCTCTCAATTGGGCAGCAAAGATGGAAAAACAAATAGGCTGTCACCCAGTGAGAGGATCTGATTCACGTCTGTTTCTTTACAAAATTATCCAGGAAAGCTTGGCAATAAATGATAACTTTTATTCTAAAGATTTGTAAGAAAACCAAACTTAAAATCTCTTCTGATTTGTGCCTGTTCATGTGAGCTCACTGTGGACTCATGTTTTCACAGAGAAAAGCAGGTGAAATCCTTTATTCTTGGCAAATAGATATAATTTTTTTCAGAAGGGTAAATGAGGGATTAGGCTTAAGTAGAGGATACTTAGTGATTTAAATACATCTTGAAAGCAGTTCAGTAGAATTAAGCTACTGTGATGTACAAAAGTATTTCGGTCTCATGTCCATCAAGTAAAAGAGGAAATGACTTGGCCTGAGTGACACTTTCAAATATGGAACAAGGAGGAAAGTGCTTTTAAATGCACTCTTAGCAATCCCACCATGTCCAGAGAGGTCTAGAAAAGACAACGATTGCTTCAAGAAGTACTTAACAGATTAATATGAGTCTTGCTGATTCTAGACTCTAAATTCCACTTTGAGGATGGATTTCTTTCTGTGCAGCTTCTCTGTAATCCTTGGTATAGTGACTTCCTAAATCTTGATATTTATCTTGGATATTAACGTAAGACAAATAAGCATGAATAATAGGAGTCAAAGCTGTGTCTCCCATTATACCTCTCAGTCCCTTACAGTGGGAAAATGATTATAAACTGCTTACTCTGAAATTGAGCCTGACCCTTCGAAATTGAGCCATGTCCTAAACATAACATGAAAAGAAGTGAATTTGGACAAATGCTTTCTGAACAGCATCTGAAATATAAATAATAAGGAGTTCATGTGTTAATAATTTGTCCTGCAGTTTAACACAGTACTATTTAGTACTTTTTGCATTAAAACCTAAATGTACATAAAATAGACATGTTAATAAATTAAGATCAGCATAATTTAATAATAATAATAATACATCCCGAGACACAACAAAGCAGTGGTTTTTGCAAACTAAGTATCCTCTCAGCACTGCACTTTGGCACTGATAGTAATGTGGCAATTGGAGAGGAGTGACCTTAAATAAATTCCCTCTTTAAATACATTGGTTTGGCCATAACTAGTAAGCTGAGGTTCGTGTCAAAATACCAATGTTGCATTTATTTTGTTTGCTGCCTAGCCAAATAAACACTGCATAGTTAGGGTCCTCTGCCCCTTTCACTGAAGGGAACAAATTAGTCTTTTTCTTCTCTGATGGAATGGTGACAAACCAGCAGGTTACTCTGCGATTAAATTAGAGATTTTATCTTTGTTCCTGATGGGCAGATGACCTAAATTTGACTGCACAAAATCTTCAACTTTTAATAAGAGCAATGCTTTACAGTCACATTCCAGACCCTGGATTTGACTGGGTGACTGTTTTTACCTTTTTACCAGTGTATGTCTCTTCTGCAACTGTAATGATACTTTTCACAGCTGCTTTAAAAAAATAAAAGCTATGTTAGAGTAGTATTTTTCTCTTTAAAATTTCTTTTGTATTCTAGCCTTTGGTGTTCAATTTTGTCACCCTGTTTTGTTGTCAAGGCTGTTAGGAATGTGATGGATGAAGCATTATTTATGGTCAAAACCCAAAAAGTCGTTAGGGATAAATATCTCACTCTGGTCATCAGTTTTCCAGATCACATAACAATGAGTACCCCCAGCCTTCCCTGCACCTTTTTAGCTCTGGTACTAAATGCTCTAGCCTGTTTCAGGCAGCTCTCGTGACTGAACTCAGGAATTGCCATAATCTCTCTGATAGTTTGTACCACAGTAGCTGCTTGTGATAGCTTTTAGTGTACTCAGCATAAATTCTTTGGGGTCCTTTCTTGTGGTGTCTGAAGAGTGTTTCATCCTGTGTTTTGTTGATGCTGCTGCAAAAGAAATAATAGTATTATCTAATTTTTCTGGCATACTGAAAACTATATTGGACTCAGTTTATCATGTCCCATACTTCAGTTAAAGATCTATATAATACATTTTCTCTTCAACTTCATTCCAGCACAGGCTTTTAATATGGTGTAAGAAAAGGTTTCCCTACCTTTTCCAGAGATACAGGTGAAATTCATAGGCTTCAAAGAAATTTTGTACTGGTACAATGGTTAGCGGCTACACATTTGCAGTTCCTATTTGCTCCAGTGACCTTCATCCATGATCTCTTTAACTTGAAGTATAAAATACCACCATCTCACTTCTCCATTTATAAAACACGTTAAAAATGCTTCTATTTTTGAAATATATATTTAAATTCGACAGATGAAAAAAAAAAATCACAAAAGCTGTGCCTCTGCTATCATTACAAGGGGATGGGTGCCACACCTACACTCTACATCCTCTTTTGAAAATTTTGTTTATTTTCACTGTAGGCTTTAGTTGGATTATTTTATAGTTATGGAGTTTCATTATGAAAGCTGCAATTTGGCTATTTAGAAGCTCTTCCTTTTTTTTTTTTTTTTTTTTTTCCTCCAAGGGGCCTGCTTTGGAAAGGC
>WEKY01058205.1:286464-329619 GCA_013390045.1 Picathartes gymnocephalus
TTTTTTTACCTGCAAGGAGACTGCTTTGGAAAGGCAATTATTTCTGTTATGATTTCTTAAACTCATGATCTAGGGTAGCAAGTAACACACTGAGGCACAGTCAATCAGTTATATACTGCAAACTGTGTGCTAGATTGACTTAAAAAGCAAAAAGCAGTTCAATTATAATCACTTATACATGTCTTTCATGACTGAGAGTTGTATCCCCTGTACATGGTAGCTTGGCAGAAATAGTCCAAGGAAAATAATTTAATGTGATCTTACCTTCAACTTCAGAAATAATGCCACTTCTCTGCATTTCTTTTGCTACTTGTTATAGTTAAACTGTGTACTCCTGAGTCCTGCAAGTAAAAAGTTTATTGATTAGTACCAGTAAAATTTATGTATAGGCAATAAAAGCAACCATATTTCATTCCCTTCCACCTCACCCAGCAGAGGCCAGTGAAAGTTTATTTCTTCAGTGTTGAGAGATAAGTAAAATCACAATGAAAATCTCCAAGTAAGTCAAAAGATCTAATAAATGAGCAGTCAGTATAACTGTGAAAAATTGGGGGAGGCATGAAGAACATACACTGCCAAATTTAATTTCTTACATCGTGGGATAAATCTCCCTGGGGTTATGACAGACCCAAAAGATGGGTGAACCAGGGAGATTCTCTCACAAGGCAGCTCAGAGCAGGGGCTGACGGAGAGATGATAGCAAACGATGACAAAAATGTTCATGGATTTTTATTCCAGGGATCTGGCCTGTATGATTTCCTCCTTAGACACTCTTCTGGCTTGCTGGGACACCTGACAGCTTGTGCACCTGTAAATGTGCTGACAAGCTGGACTCCTTGAACACGTTATTATGGGGGGTAGCTTTCATTTATTTCAGAGAAGTCACGACCAAGTTGATACTTGTAATAGACGTGGAGGGGGAAAGTATGATCACTGTTTTCTTGTGCTTGGTGTGACATTTCAAGGGGATGAGTATTTCACAAGAATCTGAGTAAAATGTTAGTCATTTTTCTCATTTGCATGGTGATCTATAACTTGGAAGTGGAAACTTTCCAAGCTACATGCTGTATAGGGTTCTGTGAACTAGGTAGAATTTTTCCAACTAAACTAACTCAATCAATTTGCAATCATTTGGAATTTAGATCATGAAAATCCTGTTGACAGCAGAGTGAGGCTTTTCAGTGTTTGGATGTGTAAAGCAGAGATGACAGAGGATCCATTTGTGCTCAGCCTGCGTGTCATATTTCAGGATTAAGCAAATAATAATGGGAAGCCAAACTTAATTGATTATGATTTAATGTCCTTGGTGTGATGTGATATTTTTGCATTTAATTCACTGCCATCTGACTCGCAAGTCAAATTTGACAGTGCTCTTCTGGAAGCACTTGCAGTCCTTTCGTATCAGCCAGGAGGATGACTCCAAAAAGCTGGGGAAAAGGTGAGGCTCTTGGGGCCAGAGGAAGAGAGGAATATAGCTGTGTGCTACAGAGTGTTTGGTGCTGATTGCCTCCTCAGGGCTTCTGCTCTTAACGTCCTACTGGTGAAGTGAAGCATTTCTGATAGAGAGTTTTCAGTGAGCCCCAGTTTGTGTTTCTGGCCATCTCTTCTGCCTGCTGTGGATGATACTTTTTGTTCTTTTTCATGCTATTAAAAAACTGACCTCTTTGTGACTCTCACTAAGGGGGGAAAAAACCAGAACAATTCAGAAAACAGATTCAGTCAATTTCTTAACATCTCTGCATCCTGGAGGCTGAAAGAACATTCCTCCCTGTTCACAACTCTACAGCACAGATTTATTTGGCCTGAGTTTAGAGCTTTGACCTAACAGATAACAATTTATAAATATATTACAAATGAGAAAAGTTTGCACTCTCTTTTTAAGCATCATTTGACATACCAGTATGAGAAACACCTAGAGAAACAGATCATTAAGCTCAGTTTTCTGTGTCCAGACATTGAGTTAACCAAGTGAGGGCCAAAGTAGCATGTGAGCTTTTCAAATGGCCTGAATTTGAACTCTAAATGCATGGCAGGTTCAGAACATTTCAGGATAAGTCAGTCAACCAAGACTGTTCCTCTCCAGTGCAAGTGAATAGTCTGCAGATATTAAAAGTATATCAAGCAGTCCGCTACTAATTTAGGAAGTCAGGTCAAGTTGAGAGCAATTCTGCTTTAGAACTGGCTGAGGATGGAGATAAGCATTTTATACAGCTGTTCTTGAAGTGCCAAATTTTAAGAAATCAGTCATTGAGAGCTTCTATCATGAATCAAGATTATTTCAGGGACTTAAATCCTCTTTACCATAAGCAAATCTTTTGAGTTCTTCTTCACATCAAGGTGTTCCACACTTGCTCAGAAGAATATTCATCCCTGTATGTTACAGAACCATTTCAGGGAGCTAAAAAGTCTGTTTAGAATTCCCCCAGCTCCAGTAGAAGGGTGAGTTTGATTGTTGGTTTCTCTGTGAATGGGCTCAGGCTGTGTCATGTGCTGATATGACTTTAGTTGTCAGCTTTTGACAGGTGTTGTACGTAACATGTGCACACCTCCCATGCACCTACCATGGAAAAAGTGCAACTAGTGGCACTGTGGTTCCTTCCAGAATCACAGCTTTCTCTGAACGCTGGAAAATACATCAAGACTTTTCCCATTGGCCTCAAATGACTCTGAATTAAATGCAGGTGGTTGTGCCACATACAAAGCCAAGCACTGGTCTGCTTACGAGTCCCTGTAGTTACACCCTGACAGTGGGTCTCTTCCATTCAGTATTTCTATCCTTTCCTTCCCACCTAGCTTAGACATTCTAGAAGAAAGAATTTTCTCCTGGACTCTGTAACCTTCTTTCTCCTTTTCTCATTGTGCTTTCCTGGGGTGACAAACAGCAAAAATGTAAGTCACCTTTATTATCAAAGAATTAAGTGTCCTTTCATAGTTACCTGGGCCATGTATTTCTGTAGTGTGAGCACAGGCATTTGATATTCACACAAAAAAAGCACATTGATGTACTTAGGGTTGGATCAAGTGTTGTCTTATTAGCTTTAAACAGCTATAATGGGAGAAAGATGAAAATAACTACAGAAACACGAGGAACAACAAAGATGAAAAGGAAGATGTGAGAATGGTACAAAAACAAGGTTCCTTATTTGTAGAGTAAACTTGAAAGGTACCCTTCTCAACCTGCCTGGCTTATAATGTATTCAGAAATGGAAATTAATCAGCAGTTGTTTGTAGCTGTGCAAATCTGGCACAGGGATTGGATATGATAGTTAGCAAGCAACCTGCAGATTTTAAGACTAAGGTGCAGCCCTTCCACAGAGCTGCCTTTTCCCATTAATTCTTCTCCATAGTCTCAGTATCTGAGCTGTTCCCCTTTCTTTTTTCCCCTTGACTTTGATGTATGAACATATTCTTCACTCTGCCTCCTCACAATCTAAGATATTATTCCTTTGTATTTGGCTGTGTTAAATTTTTTTACACTCTATGTGAATTACTCTATTGCAAAATTGTATTGGTAATTTTAGATGTTTTCTGAAACATAATATTCTGAGTTTAAAAACAGACTCAAAGGAAAAATGGTCTAATATAGAAGTCAATTCAGAGATGTGGTTTATTGCAATTGTTTTTCAGTCAGTTCGTGTGTGTCTTTAACTTGGTTCAGCTTCAGTTTGGTCCTGTTTTGAACCAGAAACTTTCTTAATGTTGATACCAGTCAATGTGATCCCATTCTCTCAAACATCTTAACAGCTAGACCAAAATACACAGGTTCTTTACCAGACTGGTGTTAATCTAAAATGTGTGAAAACTGCAGGATTGGTTACTGTTGTCCCATCCACTTACATCAATACAATTTGAGTTTTTACAGTGGAGGCATTTATCTCTCCAGGTTAGCATTAAATTAGATTAGGTTTTTTAAAATTCTTAATTCTGAAGGATCAGTACAAAGAAATCTTCTGTTGATCTCTTTTGGTTGTTAATTTGCAGAATGGTGGCAGAGATATAATCCAGTGGGATTATTTAGGAATTTCATCTGAAGCTATTGCCATTTTGCTTTGACTCTGCCTGGTCTCAGCCAAACTCTGAGGTGCAGTCTCACTGTGATGAGAGCAAAGACAAGGAATATAAATCAAGGGGACTCTGCCCAGCTGCTGCACCATTGGAAAGTCACCAAGCAAAATATGTGATCTCTCTCCAAAACCGGGCATGTAAGGCAGAGTATTGTTTTTTGTTTTTTTTTTTAGTGTCTGCCAGTCTGATCTAACTGTCATTAAGAACACTGGTAACCCTTCCTGTGATACTCAGAAGTTATTAGTCAGAATTCATAAATATTATCATCATAATTTCTCTGCATTTGAGCACATTATTTTTATGAGGACTGAATAATTTAAATTTCTATTTTACCCTGGCACATATGTTGTCTTAGGTAAAGATTGTTGTGCATTCCACTATAAAAATAACTCTGTTCCTTCAGGTTTGTTAATTGGAGAGGTCTACCAGAGAGGTAGAAAATGCCTTTCTCATTGCTGTATTGAATGGTTCAGTAGTGACATTTTTGGCAGAGGTCCTTAAGCCCTCAACACTTCCATAACTATTGATCTGTTTTTGAAACATGGAAGTTCTGCTCTGGTGGTGTTATGCACACAAAAACTTGTGTCATGATGTCTAAGCCATTACTTTGTTTTACTTAGTTTGTATAAATGTCATTTTCAGCTGTTCATGAAATTTTCCTCAGATAATATTGAGCGATTTAAACAAATTTCAGGATCGTAAAGAAATAATGTCTAAGAAAAACTGAGCTAAGAAATAAAAATTGAGTAATGACTTTATGAATAAGATCCTATAAATTAAAAGAATAACAGATGCTCATAGATCAAATATACCCTTCAGTTTATTCATTCAATAAACCTTTACTTGTTATGCTGATAGAGATACATACTTTGCAGGGTCTAACTATCTGAGGATATGTTTCTTTTCTATCAAGTGTGACATAGATTTACATATTATGAATATGTTAAATCCCTCAACCTCATGTTCAGGAAGTGAACAAGATAATGGATGAGCTTCATGATCTATTTTGCACAAGCAAACAGATCTCTTAGCACATGAGGTTTTTTCCTAAATAATCGAGTTTTATGATAGGCTCATAAACTTCCATTAATACAATAGTGATATAATGATTTTATGCATTGTAAGTCTAGTCTTTTTATAGGCTTTTTTATAACTGCTCCTGATCTGATGGCTGGAGCACCTCTCCTACAAAGATAGCTGAGTTGTTCAGCCTGGAGGAGAGAAAGCTCTGGAGAGACCTTTGAGGACCTTCCAGCACATAAAGGGGTCATAAAAAACAGAGAGAATGACCTTTTACAAAGGCAGGTAGTGATAGGGCAAAGAGGAACAGTTTTAAACTAAAAGCTAGGAGATTTATATTAGAAATTGTTCCCGGTGAGGGTGGGGAGGCCCTGGCACAGGGTGCCCAGAGAAGCTGTGGCTGCCCCTGGATCCCTGGCAGTGCCCAAGGCCAGCCTGGACACTGGGGCTTGGAGCAGCCTGGGACAGTGGGAGGTGTCCCTGCCCAGGGCAGGGGTGGAACAGGATGGGCTTCAAGGTCCTTGCCAACCCAGACCAGATAAAGACCAGGCAGTTTCTCACATGAGTGCAATGCCTGCTTTCGTAGCGGGCCCTTCTCCAAAGGGTCTCCGGAGCAGAAATGGGATGCTCTAACAATGCTCACCCCCTGTGATGCTAATCACAATTATTATCCTCTCTTTGAAAGGAGGGTAACAGGGCTGAAAGAGTGTGTCAGACCCCGCTCAGGTACAATAGTAGGAAAATTAACAATGGATAGAAATTATTTTCTTAAATCATAACATTTATTATTCATGTTACTCTTCAGAGTGACTTGGACTCAAGTGACAATCTACCGGAATAGTTTTCTGTGAAGATGAGATGTAATTTTGGCCAACTTTTACATGACAATTTCTGTCTTTAGTGATCATTGAGAGTTGAATTTCTGAAACCTCAGTTCTTAACAGTGTGAAACAGTCTACATCTGTGAAAGTTTTCAGGAAAAAAGCAAGACTTCTGTTTTATAGGTAATTTTCCACATGACTAGGGGACAACAAAAGGTTGTTTTCCCCTTTTTTAAGAGGCTAGCTCCATCACATTAATTTGATTATCCTAATGCTGTTAATACTTAATAACTGTTAAGTGTTCTAGGAGATTGGAGCCTGAAGTATATCTCCTTTTAGCTAGATTTCATAGATATAGGCCAGTTTACTTACAACAACAAATAAAATAATATATGGGTCTGAGTCTGCATTCATTCAGTCAAAGATCCTACTGCCTTAGTGGTATGGGTTCTTTGTATGGTGTGTGTGTAAGGTGAATACCTGCCTAGGTTTTCACTCAAAAGCTACATTAAATTTTCCTGGTGTGACTCAAGCTCACAAAAGGATGGAAATTCTCAGCATTAAACTTCTAAGACTTTGCTGCAAAAATGTGACTTGAAGTTAGGTTACAGAGGTTCCCTGTTGTGCCTTGATCCTGCTCACAAATGTCTGTTTTTCTGTTGGTGCGGACAAAAGTTAAAGTGAAGGCTTTTTAAAAGTTAGGAGGGATAAAAGAATCCCCAAGCTCTTCTAGGGATATGAAAGCAGAAAGGTCTGCAGTGACTGAGGTTTTGGGAATCAGAACATTTCCTTTGTGTGTCAGTCTGGCAGTGGTAAATGGAGCTGAACAAGGGTAGCTCTGTCTTGAGGACACAAGAGCATTATGAAGTGCAGTGTTGCCACCCCACGAAGAACCACATAACCTGTGTGTGTTACTTATTCTAACACCTCAGAAAGCATCCATGGTAAAATGACCATCATTTGATCATTCTACCGTATCTTATTATTTCACTAAACCTAATAATTTAGAAAAATCCGTTTGACTCTACAGAGGTTTTCCATTACCTTAAAACTGTGCCTTTTCAAATGCATATTTCCTGGGGAGGGGTGGAGAAAGACAAATATTTATCCTATAAGGTAATGAGTCAGAGCAGCGTGTCAGAGTCTGTGTGCAAATTAGGAGACAGGTGGATCAAGGCAGTGAAAATGTAAGAATTTGAGTTGCACAGGCTTGGTAGCTCCTCATTTGGTAACTTTGCATAAAACACAACTGTTCTTGTGTGTGTGAACTTTGCAATGCTTTGCTTGAAGGCCTCTGTGCAATCCTGGGTAGTAGATCAAGCAGGTGATGCAGATAAATTGCAGGACTCTTCCCCTCAGGGATGGAATAAGTTCAGCTCTTGGTTAAGCACTCAGGTAAGACTATCTTGTTCCTAGGGTCATCCTATAAATATTTATAATTTCATAATTAGTTCAGAGGCAATTGCTGTGGAGCCAATCAGTAAAAACTGATGAAGAGTTTTTAATATGACCCATTAAAGTGCAGCTCCTCTGCCCCTACCACACTTAGGGGAAAGAATTCCTAATTCAGAGATGTTTTACCAGTTTGAAATAGTTATGCTGCTAAGGCCACATTTGGAGTTCAGTGCAGCATCTAACCTAACAGAAAGTGATTCTATACATGTAGCATATATTAGATATTAGAATACAATAGAAAATAATGTAAAGGGTAAGATACATCACAGTTACTGATTCAAAATCATCCTAACATTCAAGCAAAGTTAAATTCTAACTTTATTTTTACTTTTCCTTCCTGTTTTCCTTTTGAGAACATATACTGTGAGCTTACAGTTGTGCAAATGAAATGTATATTGACAACCCATGAGTCAAACTAAAGGGATGCTCATTATATTGCACACAAAAAAATATTTTTAATAGATTGTTCATCAAGAAAGCAAAGTGACAACTGTGACTCAAAAGCAGAAACAGGTAATACAGGGGAAAAACCAAGGTGCTCTTTCATGCTGCTGGAAATTGCACTCTACTCCTTTTTAAACCAGCCCACCTGTTGGAAAGAAAAATTTGAGTATTCAACTTCGAAGCTGATGCTTTTTTTCACATAGAAGCAGTCCATTGACTGGATTAATTTAGTTTAATTCAGATTAATTAATTGCTTTGATATAGATTATTTTCACATCTTAAAAGGATTTCCATTTATCTGGAAGAATTTTAGTGTCATTTCATCCAGTTGACTTAAATAGCCTAAGGTGACTTGACATATGACCTCCTAAAATTATTTTAGTTATCTGATGAAATTATTTTCTAATTGATACTTGGGAAAAATTGGAGAATGGATTCTGATATCTGGGAAATTCTTTGGAGTCCCAGTGTTCTCCACCTATTGCATGGAAATTACAAGTGAGCTTGACTGTGTCCTGCCATCTGCAAAATGTGACTATCAGGCACCATTTGTTTTGTTTACTGACAAAGTATACATTGTGTTAAAATATAGTAATATAAAAAATAATGCTGTTTTATATTTCAAACTATATAAATGCATCTAAACCAAGATTAAGATCATCACACCATGCCTCTAGTTCCACCGTGATTGTTGCTAAATAAAGACAATTTCTGGAGATGCAAGTGTAATATCCTAAAAGATTAAATTGGTCAATACCTGTCAAGTAGGATAATGCATCATTTTTGTCAGACCTTTAAAACATATTTTTCCTTTTGCATATTTTTCCTTGGAAATGGAAACTAAAGCTTCTTGAAGTACATAATGAATTTTCTTTAATGTGTTTGAATAGAAATACAGTTTTCTGAGGCTCTGTCCAAGGTACTTTCCTAATTCACAAGTTTCACTTGAAAAATCCCAAGGATTTAGACATTAATTGAAATTCTTCAGAATGAAACAGCATGTTTGAATGCTTTAATAAAAAGATTACTAAGTTATAAGAAAAATACCATCAGTATGTCCTTTCTATAAAAGTACTTTTCGCAGTGAGACAAAAATCACCTGCTGGCAAAGTCTGGAAGTTCTGTACAGAATCAGAAAAGAAAAATAAATGTGACTTGTCTATTCATTTTTCCACCTTCCTGTGGCAGATTCTTATGTAAAGTTTAAGGGACAGATCTTCCATGTCCTTATGCAAGTAGTTTTCATTCACAGAAGAATTCCTTTGTGAGCCATTGGAGTTACTAATTTTAAGAAAGGTTATTTTGTCTTTAATATGAAAGGTTTTTCATAGCTGAAGTATCTTTGGAAGCGGGACAGGTTGAGAAATATTTTTACCTCATGGTAAAAATGGAGAGATGAAAGGTTCTGGTGTGGTGACTTTGAGTACAGGAATAATGACATTAAGAGCGCCAGGCATAAAGTGTCCTACCTGGACATACTCTTGGGAAGGATTAAATTGAAAGTCAGAGTCTGCACAGGTTAATGTGCATAGCCTGTGATTTGGCTACAGAGAACTGGATAAATGGAGGTTGAGAAATGATTTAGTTAATTTATAAATTGAAAAGTTAAAAAAATATTAAAAATCTTGATGGCTTGTTTGTTGTGTATAAAGGTTAACTTAATTGTATTGGCATCAAGAGTGAAAAGAGGATTGGCAAACCTAAATATTACATGGCTAATGAGACCCTCACAGATCTTTCATTGTCTGATAACCAGTCCAGAGAAAGATATTTAGGTAGGGGTCCCAGCAAGTATTGAGACCAGATCTCTTACCTGCTCATTGACAATTCTGTGTTAGAAAATAATTATGTGATGTAAGCATGGAGGACAATGCAAGCACAGGTCAGTGCATCTGTGGTTATACCTTTATCCTTAACATAAGAGCAGGAACAGAAATTAACGTGTCCTGTCTCCCAGAGCTCCTGATAAATATCTACAAAATCTGAAATTAAAAGAGAAATTTTTAGAGAAATGCATGTGGTAGAGGAAAATGGAGGCAAGAGAAGACAGAACAAAAGAAAGCAATTGATTAGTATGGATGCAAATTTTGCTGTAATAAGGCTCTGCACCAGGATATGTTGGGCTGTCTTTGGTTTATATTTTTGTGGATACTGCAGAAGGCAAGTTCTACTCCCCTCATTTCAACCAGCCTGGATTAAAGATGTGGATTAGACACAATATTTTGAGATCCAGTTATGATGAAACTAATCTCCCCAAAGTTTATCATCCTAAATCAGAAAATATACATTTGGTACTCTCCCATAAATCATCGTTTTTAGCCCTGATACTTTTCTTGGTCTCCTCAGATAAAACAGAGGGAACTTTTTTTTTTTAAAACAAGCCTGAAAATTGGCTGCTAATGCCCTTCTCTGTCTGGCAAAATGAGGTGTCCTTGAATGTACTTTGATTAGTGCTTTAACATCTGTCTCCTTCATGCATTTGAACCAGCTGACACCTTACCAAGTTCTGCTCCCAGCAGGGATTAAAACAGCTCCCAGATCCCAAGTCTTCACTGCAATCCTCCCAGAACTGTGATTTTTGCTGCACATTTCCTGGACATCAAGGGAAAACCACAGCCCATAATCAGCTGTCAATGACACAGGAAAGTGAAGAGTGAGCCTGATTCAGACAGATTTACTGCACTCAGCTTCCACCAGATGCTTTTGGAGAAGGCTTTGTGACGTGGTCAGATGCTGACATTTCCCAACCCCTTTGGTCTTTCTAATGAGCAGCAATGAGGAAGTGCTCATGGAGAAATGACATCCTGAAATTTTATTTCTGCCTTGGCTTTTTAAAAGCCATTCTCCTTGTGTCTCCCATTGACTCAATTCATCCACTGTTGTTATTTCTGAAGCTGCACAGTTTGACATTTAAATAGAAAACACTTTTTCAATATTCCTTTGTACATTGATGAGCCAATTAAACAGTTTCCCTATCCTTAGTAAAATACAGGAGCATTGAGCTATCTACCCCTGCCTTTGTTGGGAACTGCCCCAGATATGTTCATAATGTTTTATTAGTAATATTTTACAGCTGATCGTACAATAAGACATTGTTACATTTTACTTTATTAGTACACCAATCTGGCAGTTCCCAAGCATGATTCACACCATTTCCCTGTGGCTGGTTAGTAGCAGTTTGTAGCAGCAAGGCTTCATTTGCTTTTCTCAAATCTGCCACATCACATATCTACCATGGAGCCAACTATCCAACTCACTCAGGTTTTGTGCCTCATCCCTCTGAACTTTCATTAAACTTTGGAGTTTCCCTCCAGGCTTCCCTGGGTTTGTGTTTTATGGTTTGTCTGATAAAGAGGGTTCCGTGGGTGTCCTTCGGGCCGTGAAATGCCTCTCACAGCAGGGATCCCACCGAAGATGGGTTGGTTCTGGCAGCCTGCTGCTGGGCCAGCAGCACAAAAACTCATGGTGTTTGTTCCACTCTGTTCACAAGGATCCTGACCTCACCAACTCTTTATTTCTCTTGGGAGATATAACCTCTTTCTAACTCAGTTAGTTGAAGACAAAGAGGAATTTGTATGAAAAGTCGTGGTGGCCAAGGGGTACTGGGTGTCTGGTGATCCTGCCATGAAGAGGGAGTCACAAAATAAGTATTCTTTCTTACTTTTCTGTAATAATAATGATAATAGTGCTGCTCTCTTCCGTGATTTTAGGTCTCTTATCTAAGAAATCTATCTGTGAAATAGTCTGTCCTTTACTAGACAGAAATCTCTTTTGATCAATTTATATTTTTATCAAAGATAGTTATTCTGGGGCAGGCTGTCTATCTTTTAATTAGCTGAAAAAACATCAAAGGTTTTGGATTCCATCCAGCACAGAACAAGGACATTCTGAAATCTCAGAGATTTTAGCAAGAAAACTGCCTTAGTCCAAAGGGAAATTCATGGCCAAATGAACGTGCTGAGTGAGGAGCAGCACGAGCTCCCCAGGAGGCCTGGAGAGGAGAGGAAGACTTCTGAGGAGGAAGGGTGATGTGAGTTAGAGCATAAATCCTTCCCACAGCAGAAGTCTTGCCCGAGGAACTGAGCTTCAAAGACTTTCCTGCAGACAGGCTTCTACTTCAGGCAGTGGCTGTGGATAAATCCTAGGAGAAAGTTGAAAGAAAATAATCTTTTCGGGGCCAGGAGAGTCAATGGCAGCTCTGACTCAACTGAGTCTGTATTTTTATTTGTTTGTCAAAAATAGGCTCGCATAACGATAAAATTGATTTTGTGTCACTTTTTTTTTTTTTTTTTTGTCTTCTGGCACTTTGGGCAATAGGTCTCCAGACTGCAACAAAAAATCCCATATATTTTTCCAGGAATTAGTAACAAGAGCTGCCTAAATGGTGGTGAGGATGGGTGCTGGTTTGGAATATCTTAATTATTCTGAGAAGAATGTCATGGTCATAATTTAAATAATGTGCAAATAAAAAATCCTGTTAAAGGTGCAGAGAATATTGAATTAGTATCTCAGTTTAATAATGGAAAGAGTGATTTAGATAGAAGTTTGAAAGTTGAGCAGGCATGGCTAATGGAATCAGTAAGCTGGGAGAAGGAAACAAGGATCTTGTGAGAAATGTATACAATTTTCACTTCATTTGTTCTAGATAGTTATTGGTCTAGAAACGTGATACATATTGATTTAGCACTAATGATGATCGGAGACTGATGGTAGCAACAAAAAACAAACACAGATCCCAGAAAACATTTATGAAGTTACTGAGGAATGAAAGTACATCTGTAAGAATTCCCGAACCAGAACAGTTTTTCTGAGATTCATCAGCACAGTTGGAGCTGATGAGTTCAGACAGAGGCTTGAGGACACGCCTGTGTAGACAACATTTACAACTCAATTGATAAGGCTGGGGCTTTTTATTTGTTTTAACGATCTTGTCACACAAAGGGAATAGTGGAAAAGACCTAAGAGAAAAGGGCTTGTTTTGCTAGGGGAATAAAAAGGCCCCCCCAGTTTCTCTGGTTTAGTCCCTCAGCTGCAGCCTGATTTGATGTCCGTGTCCTGGCTGATGGAAGGATGGGAGAGAGGCCCAGTCTGATCTGAACTGTGACCCATGCTTGGAAACAGTTTGTGGAATGTGGGGCTACCAAGTCTGATCCGAAAGCCACCAGAATAAAGAGGAGCTGGTGAGGTGTTTCAGTACAGACCCACCCTTCTGCACTCACAGGCACTGAGGAATAAAGCACAGGATTACTGAGCGATTTTACTGTTTAGCATCTATTACTCTAAACAGTCATGCAGGGATATCAATACCATTATCCTAAGGAGAATTCAGGAGCCTTTTATTTGTGCATGGAAGATCTGGCATTTAATGGCTTGGAATGTTCTTGCTGGAAGCAGAACATATTTTATACCACACCACCACCCCCCCAAGCACTGCAGACTTGTGGGAAGTGCTGATGCACGGCAGCTCTCAGGGACCTGCAGTTCACAGTGGCTGTTGTGCTGCTTCCAGTTGCCTATTAAAAGTTTGAGAAAATAAGTTTTGGTTATGTTCTGTGGACTCAAAAAAAATATGATCAGCTATGGTGCTGCACAGAGTAGCCTGATAAGAAATGACAAAACAGACTGTCATGTTAGGAATTTAAGGGGACTCACTTTCTATCCTCCCTTATTTCACTCTGTTAAATACATATATTTCATTTTAAAGACATCTTTGATCACTCATGTGTTGTTAAATTGTACAGGACTGTGCAATATCATGCTAGGACTGCCTTTCTCTGCAAATTGCAACCACAAACATGTACATGGAATATTAGTTGCAGGGCAAATGTCTTTTCTGTGTCTCAATCCAGTGCTATGTATGTTTATTTGTCTTTCATTATACCTTCTTTCTGTCATCATAAAGAAATGACAGTTTGCTTTGAGAAGCTAAAATGAAGATAAAAGTTTGATTCAAATGGGTTTATTTTCTATTAGCTGTTAACCAGAAGGAAAGGAAGAAGGTATAAAGCAGCCTTTGATATTTGGAAACTCATGTAGCACTGAGTATGAAGACAATCTGTCAGGGGAAATTAAGAATAAAATTTAAAATTTTTTTTACTATCTCTCTGCTGTATCAGGAGTTACAGGAACCTATATTTTGTTTGGGCTTTTAGCAAGAATACTCTCTCTTTGCTGGTACATTTTTTTTTTTTGCCACAAGCTTACTAGGTTTCTGTTCTTGTCTCACCGTTCCTTTCAAGTACCACTTAAATACAGCCGCAGGCCCAGAGCTTTATAAAGACATGACTCACTTGTTCTTTGAGACTGGCCTTTGCTATTTAGGAGCACCGGGGTGGTGGTGCTGAGGAAACAGTGAGATTTGCTCAGTTCACATCCACCAGTCTCTGAGGGAAGCTTCTCTTAAGCCAAGCAATCCAAAACAGTTTTTGAAATGAATTTGTCATTTATTAGTTAAATGAAATGCCCTGCATAGAGCTGTCACTGAGCTTTGTGAAGCCCAACACAAGGCTGTGCTGGAGCACGTTTTGTGTGGCTGAGCACGGCAAGAACGTGCACTAAGAGCTGGCTGTGAGCACTCGGTTCAGAGCCAGCAGAGAAGTAGGGGTTTCTGTCGTGCAGCCCACCTCAGCTGAAGGTGCACGCTGGAAAGGGGTGACCCACTCAGGCTGCAGCACTGCCTGCCTCCCTGGGCTGACTGTGGAGCCTGAATTCCTAGATCAGGTGTAGATATTTGCACTAGCAGTGTCCAAAGCCATTCCTGCCCATGTCTGCAGGAGTAACAGGATAAGCAGATCAGGCTTGCCCAGATAGCATTTTAATTCTGCACTTATGGAAATGGTTTAGCTGGTAATTAGAGCTGACCCAGTTCACCTGGGAATGCTGTGAACAAAAAAGCTGTTCATGTACATTATTGTGCTCAATTAGCCAAGCAAAGCCCTGCTGAGAATCGGGCTATTGTTTAAATAATTTTAGAGCCAAAAAGTACTGAAAGGGAGGGTTGACAGCTGAAGAACAGCAGGGGGATTGTAGCCCTCAGAGTTCTTATTTGAGAGATACTTGTATAGGAAAACATACTCAGAAGTCTGCTAGGAGAACAGCTAAGGTATTTACATTGTAGTTGGTTAAGGATGTAAGGGGAGCCCATTCCCAACTATCAATATAATTCTAGCTTCTGTTTCTCTTCTCTCTGCCCTGCTTTAAGTTGTAAAGCAATACCTTGTAGAGCCTACCCCTGCATTTTTATTTACAGACTTCAGATGCAAACTGTTAACCCCTCTAATTTAGCGGGGTTTTTTTGGATTTGTTTAAGTCTACCGTTGTTTTCTTAGAAGGATGGTTCTTCTAGGTAAAGATAGTCTCATTTTCTAGGAGGACACGCAGGCAAGATTGGACCAGGACTGCTGTATCAAGGCTCAGACCCCTCTTCTTGGTAGTGACATACTTTGTTGAATGTAAAACTTGAGAAGTGAGGCCTTTATTGATGTAACAGTGACTCTGTCCATGTTCCAAGAGAAAAAAAACCACGAGTAAAGAAAGGTGCGGGTTCCTTCCAGAACTCAAAATCATGGAATTGTATAATAGTTTGGGTTGGAAAGGACCTTAAAACTCCTCTAGTTCCAACCCCCTCTGCAACGGGCAGGGCACCTTCCTCTGGACCAGGTTGCTCAAAGATGGTACAAATCAGCTTGTTGGACTACAATTGTGTATTTAAATTAGATGTTTGAATGAATTACTGCAATCAACAGCATAGGGCAGACAGCTTTCAAAAGTGATAAAACAATTCAAATCTGAGAGCTGGACACAGCAACTGACAGCCTGCTTTCTGTCTTGATATCGAGAGATTAACAATCTGTGGCTGCAGAATGGGCTGCAGGGTAAACTGGGTAATGCTGGCAGATTTAAGAGCTCTCAGTGTGGAGAGATGATTCACAGCTGGTCAGGACGGAGGGGAGTCAGGGAGTAGATCTTATGGCCAGCTGTGGGTCCCTGAGGGCACACATGAAACAGTGTGAGTCATGTAAAAATTATGGACTGACAGTGGAAAGAGATTGTCTGATCCCATAAAATTCCTTCCTAAGCCTGGGTACAATCTTTCCCCTCCTTGTTCTCATTTAATGATGAAGTCTATGTTTTGGAATATTATTTTTTTTGTTTCTGATGAATTGTCACTCGGACAGGTGCTATGATTAGAAAGCTAAAGGTGTGTGTTGCAGTATAAAAGGTAGCT
The DNA here is from genome assembly GCA_013390045.1 of Picathartes gymnocephalus. Classification (NCBI taxonomy): domain Eukaryota; kingdom Metazoa; phylum Chordata; class Aves; order Passeriformes; family Picathartidae; genus Picathartes; species Picathartes gymnocephalus. The sequence continues at coordinate 302,497 of WEKY01058205.1, forward strand.
GATGGCATACGGACACTCAGCTGCAGTTTGCTGAAGCAGAATTCAAGGATTCAGCACCAGAGAGGAGGTGGGATGATCTCCTCTGAGTACCCACAAAATGATGGGAAAGATGATTGTCAGTAAAATGATCAGACAGCTGATGTAAACTGCAAAATAAAAAACAAGCCCTCCTGCCCTGTTGGTTTTTTGGAGTTTTTACATTAACTGTACTTTTCCCTCTGCCTGTGCATTTTTGCTGTGTGTTTACAGGGTAAAATATCTCCGAGAGCACTCTGAAGTATTAATTGGTACTTTGTACATTATTTTCTGCATGTTTAATTATGCACATGATGTAATTTAGAAATTCTAAACAAGAATGTAAATCCTAGGGGAGCGTTCAAATCAGATGTCATTTGAATGTTTATGGGATTTCTACTTATGACATCATAATATTGAACTTAAATAATACAGTTGAAGAGAATAATTTTTCTTTTCACAGTCATGGAAACATAGTGAAGACCTTACAGTTTTCTGTGTATGCACTTGTGTGTGTATAGATATCATGTACATTGAATTGCTCTGGAGATATTGAAATGTTAAGGTCAGGTTTTCTGATGCCAATACTTCTCAGATAATGCCACTAAAGGATTGTTAGATTGGAAATCTAGTAGTGGATAAGAACATAATGATTTTTTTTTTTTCTTTCTAAGTTTATTCCCGCTCTTTTATTTTCAGAGGCTCAAGAGATCAATTGTAGCACAAATCCAGGGGAGAAGAGGTCTGGTAAGGTGATTGTTGTTCCTTCTTTCTGTGTTTCACACATATATATGTGAATGCTGTGTACACTTATATAAAAACCCTAGGTTTATAAGTAGTGTTAGAAATTGATTTCTGAATTCATGACAGTAAAAACCCAGTTAAGACAATCTGAGCAGTGTAAATGACAATACAATGTTGCACAGCAGTGTTAGTTCATTCTGCTTTTTACTGTCATGCTGAACCTAGTTTTGAAAAAATCAGCATCCCTTAATAAAGAGTGTTCTTTCTACTTCATCTGGTAACATAGTTTACATAGTGGAAATGTAACCAATTTACCACTAAACTATTATTCCAGTGTACAGTCTAGAATAAAAAATGATTGCTGCAATAGACAGAGCCAAAGAGGTTGATAAGTTCTCCCTTTCCAGGCCTGGGGAAATACTGTTTCCACATTTGAAACAAAGGCATGTTTATGTGCTATGGTACTGTTGGATTCATTTTATGAATAGATAGATTTCAAAATGACTTACATGTGTCATAAGGCTCATCAATGCTACAAACATTTCAGTCTGGATAGAGAAGGAAAATATATTTTTAAAAAATAAAATAATGTCTAGCTATTCTTACCAAACCATTTGGAAAAGGAAAGCTGTTTCTAAGTTATCATGCTGATGGAAGCTTCAAAAAATAAAATGTATTTGTATACTTTGGAGATATACTTAAAGGGGAGTCATAAACTCTATTTTATTTGTTTTATTTATATTTCATCTTTTTATAACTAATGTGAATTGAGAGGTCTTGTTTTGCAACAGCTTTAAGATATTTCTGTGTAAAAGACTGGATTTGTGCTTATGTAAATTCTAAGATATTTTAACAAACAGAAACTGAACACCATCTTGTTCTTTAAATAGTCTGGTTATAGGATCAGAACACTTTTTGGAAGAGAATCCTAATTGGGCTGATTTGGTGCCCCTTAAGCCCAGTATGGGATTTAATTTTTAACTGTGTTCTATTAAGAGACAAAAATAATGAAATTCATCATTTTTTTTTATATGTGTCAAAGCCAAATCTGGACATCTCTTATCCTGGAGAGGCTGAACACCTCTTGCATGAGGACTTAAGCAAACAAAATAAAATAAATCCTTGGAGATAAAGCCCTGGGTCTTGCTCCAAGTCAGGGGCTTTCAGTTCCCTTGGAAATCATGGCTGTGTCCTGAACAGCCCTGCATCACTTACTGCAGCAGGAGATTTTGGTGCTGCAGAAAGGATCTGGGCATGATGACTCATTTTTAAGCTTTAAACAAATCAATGAAATGTAAAATTCTTAAGACCTCTTCGGTCCCATGGAGAGAAAGGAAATGATGTTTCTGCCATGACTGCATGACTGTATTATCTTCTGATAATTGGCTTTTGGGCTCAGTAATAAAGTAAAAATTTTTTCAGCTCTGTGCACAATCTGACTTTTTATAAGAAAGTGACAGCAGTGCAGAACATAAAATGCAGTGGAAGAAAGAGCTGTGAAAGGCAGTGCATTAACAGCTATGGTGTGCTAGCAGAGGTGGTTTGGCAGAGGTACCAGGAGAAGCAATGTCAGTCCAAGCAGGTGCGTGCTGGGGTCCTGGTGCTCAGCACTTCACTCACGTGGGCAGCTCTGCTTGGTTTCAAAGCTGGCCACAACTCCAGGTTTGAGAGTTCCCAGAGAAATTGTTGGTGCCATCTTCCTATCACTGCATTCTCTGAGATTTCTGCAGAGAAGTTCTTCAGGGCTCATTTAATGAACAAGAAAATGTTTTCTTATTTCTCTAAGTGCGTAATAGTATTTCAGTGGCTAAGCAAGAAGTGGCTGCTGATATTCATCCTGTGAAAAGTTACATTTTGCACATTGACCCCTCTTTAGGAGATACCTTCTCTTGCATTTTAGTAACACGTTTAGCACTCTTTGCCATGAGGTTCTTTGCCCACTGTTTTATACCAATGAAAACATTTTCTTGACTTACATTTAACTCTGAGGGAAAAGTGAAGGAAAAAAGTAACAGTTGTTAGTTCTTTATTTTTATATATTGTTGTTTAAAAATAAAATGCTCACGTACAGCTTTGAAAATCCAATCATCTGCAGTAACTGATTTTTTTTCTCTTTGGAAATGGGTGAGTTACTACAGATTTTTCCTATCTTAGTTCCTTATGCCATTCCCTGTAAAAATTGTATGTTCTGTTATGCATTTACTATGCATTTTTCAGATATATTAAATGCCTTTACATCACACAGACATCATATATATTGTGCTTTGTAATCTATCGTACCAGGAAATAACTGATTATTTCTCAGTTGAAGAATCAGCTGTGCTCTGTACTAATACAAGACATTTCTTATATTCAAAAGGTAACTAAAAACAGTTGGAAAACATTTCTGGCAAGTTGATGAGAATTTAATAATTCTTCCTCTCTCTCCTCCCATGTCCATTGCAGTGCACATGTAGAATTCAGTGCAGTATGGTGATTGCTTCAGTATAACATTATAAACAAAGGTATATACACAGAAACACAAATTTCAAGTAGTTCAGTCACCACCTAATGTATATTTTATCTCACTCTTGAGTTATTGATGAAAATGGTTTGGGTATCTAACTGAAACCTGCAGCTTTTATTGCCAGTGGCCCTCCACCCTGGTGTGTTACCTGTCAGGGAGATGCTGAGCATAAGATTTTGGATCTTTTTGTTATGCTTCAGTACTCTTAGCAAAAAGATTTGTATCGGAACAACAGGGAGAAATCCAGGTATTTATTTAGGTGCTTTGAGAATATTCTTATTAGAGTATTTGATCCTCTAGTCTTGAGAGTTTAAAGGACTATTTCCAAATTATGCAGATACTTTTTTTGTTTGTTTGTTTTTTGTTTTTTTGTTTTGCAGTATAAGAAATTTTTGGACAAAAAATACTCTGGAAACAATATAGATTGCATCTGGTGCGTGTGTTTTACGTCACATTGCTTTTAGAAATGTAAAGAGAACCAGAAATTAAGGAACTTATTTTTCAGTTATGTCATTCTTAAAATGTCCAGTTTGGGAGATCAGTCAGTGCCGATTCTGTAAGTGATTGTCTCTGTTTTTGTGATTTATAGTGAAAGGACATAATGCATCCAAAGTGATGTCACTGGCAACCCCTTCCATCTCTTATGCAGGTTAAGCCCTAAATCAGCATGGTTTTAAAGCATAAGTGATTTCAGAATATGTGTTTGTTCCTGCATCCTATAGTTGTATAAGAATGGATTTACTTCAGTGCTGCTTACTAGGATCAAAATACTCTGTATATTCTTATTTCTAAAATTCAGTAACAGTGGTTGCTGTTGTTGCTGGAACGGGCACATGAGGAATGTTTTAAATTAATCAAATAATGTCCTACATTGAAGTCTTGTTATTTCATCATAAAGGCTTTGTATCTTTTCTGTCCTTGTCAAACACATTGATAGGTGACCTTGCTTTCCTGAAAGATCTCTTTAGAGAGAGTTAACCTAGCCTCAAGTATAATGTTCAAATCCATCAGGAAGACTCAGGTGAACACACACACAAAAGAGATGCCTTTTCAGGACAAAAGTATTTGCTCCTTACTACTGAAGTGTATCAGAAATTAGAAGAAAAACACAGAGCTGAAAAACTGCCAGGCTTTGTCATGGTTCTGTGATACTTCACTTTGTTTTCTGTGTTCAACAGAGTTCATGAGAATCTTGGCTTTCATTTTTAGTGAAATTGTTTCTGACCATTGTTTGGAGAAAACCTTGAAAATCTGAAGCAAGGGCACCTAAGAGCATCAGAAAAATAGGAGGCAGGGAAGAAACTTGACAGCTTTTCTTCAAACAAAGTTTCATGGCTTTTAAGGCAGAATTAAGATTTTTGCAGGGCACTGAATTAGATTTTTTTTTTTCTAATCTTTTTGCTTGGCAGTGCTAAAAATTGTATGTTGGGTTGTGTTTAAACGCATTCTGGGAATAAAGCATGAGGGGGTTTGAAGCTGCAACAACCAGTGGGCAACTCCTTACAAAAAGCAACAGTAATTTTGTATATCATGCAAAAATACAGCCATGGTTTTAACATGAGTGTGTATGCAGAATTCTTCTACTGCTCAATATCAGTGCATCTATCACACAGATCCAGGCTATATCAGAGTTAATCTTTTCCTATGTATAATGTGACCTTGATTAAATGACTTACATGTTGAGATTTAAGTGCCCTGAAGTAATCAACTTTCAGCAGCCAAACTTTGGCCTTAGGTTGATTGTGATTTTTATAGTTTTTAGTGCTAGAAGGACCTGCTGGGATCCTTGTGATGTGTTGGTTTTAGCAATTGTTACGGGGAGTTGTTCTTTCCCTTATTGAGGCTCTCATGATTTATCTCACTAGAAACCAGCAGGCATGTACTAGCTGCAGTACAAATGGATGGAAAACCCAGTATGTTGTTTGTCTTTGTAATTCATTATAACTTAGCTTTGTGTGGACTTTTAGTGAATTCACATTGGAACTACCATTAATAAAACCCTAATTCCCTGCTGTATGTGAGCCAAGTGGTTACTGCAAGGTAAACACACCGCACAAAGAATACTGGAATGACTGGACAAGCCCTTTCAGCTGAGGGATGGTTAACTGTAAGCACACAATTTTCTGCAGATTTCAAGCATTCCATTCACAGGTGTTAAGAGTTATTTGTTGTCAAGTAACAATATTTTTAAGCATGAGATTGTTGGGGGAAGAAAACAGGGGGAAAGGAATTGTGTGGTCTTGCAGTTTTACAGTTATGTGCTTGCTGTGTCTCTGAAACTGGGATCAAGTGAATCTTAGCTGTATTCCTAAACAATTCTTCAGTAACAGAGGGAATTGGCTTGAAATTTTCAAGATCAGCATGGAATTAAGGGGTTGTTATAATGCCTGGCTAGTAAAAGCTTTTTCCCAAGGCATAAAATAAAGTCTTCTCCAGTATTTCTGAGCTGAGAAATCACATTGAAGCAGCTTAGAAAAAGTGTATTTTAATGACTGAGGAAAGTTATTCATTGTGGATAAGAGCTGGAAAGCTGCACATGGTAATTCTAAAAGAAGCCAGCTTTGTAGCACGATAGAGATACTTGAGTTTGATTCTAGCTGTGTTTTTTCCAAGTAGACTATGGCTTTTACTATAAGGAAAGTCATCTGCTGGCAGGAGGTGTCAGAACAGAATGGAATTATGTTTGTATTGGTTCAATGCACTCCAGTAATTTGGGATAAATTAATTCAGAGAAAATAAACTGTGTTCTCTTAAACAACTTCAGTGTCTTGTGAGCCTAGAAAGTTCTCAACCACCATGTCCCATATACCTTCCTTTCCTTTTCCACCCAGTTCCTTTCTCATGTGATTTCTTTATCAATAGATGGAATGTATTCTTCCCTTAGATCTGTATAAATTTGCAAGATTTGTTTTGTTTTGGGGTGGTGGTTTTTTTTTTTTTTTTTTTTGATATCTGCTGATAAAGTGGAGGTCCTTGATACAAAACTCTTTAAATGCAAAAATTCCAGCTGTTTTGTCTCATAGTGCATTTGAGATGCCTTGCTCATAACCAGCACTCTGATTTCTCCACAGATTATTTTACTATTACATAGGGAGATTACCAGTACAAATGCATTTAATAGGATTTTGTTTTTCCACAGAATGAATCTTCCAGAGGCCTGAGGCTCTTTAGCATAATGCATTAACTACTATCCACTGTATTAAACACCAGTAGAACATGCAGAACAGCATTGTGCAGGGTGTTAATGAGATACCCTGTTTTCTTTTCCCTGTCCTGGATCACCTAATCCGTAACATGGATGTGTTTCACCACGTTTCCTTAGGAGTGCAGAACTTCTCTGTAAGTGGCAGTTTGCACTAAGAGGCCAGTCAGGGTGTTCCAGGGAGCACTCAGGGTGTTGAGGGGACACAGAGCAGTGTCCAGAGAAGTCAGGGCTCTGTCACTTGTGCTTCTTACGAGCTGCCCTGCACAGTGTAAGCACTGAGCAGAGTGTGGGGGTAAAAAAATCAAGCAGCCCTAGATCAACAAGAGATTTCTACAACTGACTGTAACACCCACGTTTGAATCAATACTCATCTATACCTCGCACCAAAGGCAAGCCTGCTTCTATCTATGAAATCCCTGCTTTGCTAAATAATTCTGGAATTGACATGGTCCTAATGCTGCTGAGCTGCTGAATGCTCTGCTGAATGCAGAACACACTGAGATAAAGTGTGGGTGGGTTTGCAGCAAGAACTGGTCTGGTGTTTTGGGGATACCTTCACTGTCTGCAGCTCGAGGGTTCAGGGAGCAGGAGTTAAAATCAGCAAGTCTCAATCTGACTTTAATGGGCTGGTCAAACCATGAAGAGAGATTATTGTGTTTGTTGAAAGCACAGCTTTTAAAGGGGAAAAGAGTAATTTTTTTTCACATGGAAATTTTGCAGATATTTCCAGGGAGAAGATTTTGAGCCTATGTACTGTTGGCATCAGGAGATGAGGAAAGACTTGAGAAAGGAAATTAGGAACAAAGATGTCAGAAAAACAGTGTACAGGGGAACTGTGAATCCAGTCCTAAAGAGAAATCAAAAGCAGCCCATAGACAGGGACCCACGGGGCTCTGGAGAATGCAATAGTATTTATATACTGTCTGATTAGGTGCAATAAAGGAAAGGAGTGAAAGGGTTGAATTGAGGTCTTCCTGAATTGAAGGGTTTCAGTTGCTGACAATAAATGTGTTTATTGAATTTACTGCCAGTGGGCAAGACTAAAAGAGCAGATCATCTAAATACATTTGTGTATTATTGTGTTTCTAGCTTTCTTCCTAGAAGCTGTTTTGCTCTTAAGAACCTCAGGAGGTCAAAATTCACTATTTACTTCTGTAGCTCATAAGGTTGGCTTAAAACAGAATGAGATTTAAAAAAACCAAAAACAAACAAACAAACAAAAACCCCTGAGAATTTTTATTGTTTATTATTTGCCTTCTTATTTTTGAGCCTTTAGGTCTAACTCTATGTTGAGGAACACTCCTTAAATAAAAACTATGAAAACATCTTGGGCTTATGATTTCAGGAATCAGAGAAGCAGCTGCATGGCTTGGAATGTGACTTTAACATAATGATTTCCTGAAGTTGATCACTTGCTTATACTTATGAGAGTCCCAATGAACTTTGAAGAGCTGTTAGTTTTGATTTATATGTGTCTGCTATTCATACAGAACATTTAACACTTTCTTGAAATGATGCTGCTCTAGGAGGTCCCAGTGGTCATTCACAGCTAGCTAGAACCACCAGTTCACCTAAAAAATAGGCCATTTTACTTCAAGAAATGAGGCATTTTTGAAATCTGCTTTTTATCTGAAACCCTGGTTGTGATGTGAAGTGCTGTGATGAGCTCTCATATTATCCTCTTCTTGCAAGGAGCCTGCACTATTAATTTAGTGAATGATCCTATTTATAGTTCTTATTCCACTAAAATTAAGAAGCAAAGAGTTCCTTTCAAAGTTTAATGAAGTCTTTTGAATATAATTAGATGTGTTCCCTCAGATAAGGACTGGTTGACCAGTTGGTTCACTCCTTTAATCTTGTTCTATTACCCTTATTTTAACTCCAGTGAGTGTCACATCTTTGCTGAAAGGCTGGATGATCATTCCAAAGAGTGCCACCTCCTCCTTCTCACAGGGGAAAAGGTCAAGCAGGAATGCAGCACAGATACCTTATTGCAGTAGCTCTGACAAAATCTTCATTGCGAGTCTCCTTCAGCCTCTGCAACCTCAATTTAGGCACCAGTTACATCACAACCCTCTTGGGAGTGAGGAGGAGAAGCAAAGAGCTCTGTGCCACTTCCTGTGCTTTAATTCCGTTTGGAGAAATCTGGAATGTGGTTGGTGATGCGATGTGTTCACGTGCACTGCACAGCTAAAATATTGAGTGGGAGAGACCCAGAGTTGTTGGAGCACGTTAGGAAATACTTACGAAGCTCTAACACAAAGTTATCAAATATGTCAATGTGTGAAAGTGACCTGATTTTGCATGTTATGCCTTAGTGTCCTTTAAGTTCTTGGTACTAGTTAGGCTGTGCTGTCACTAATTATGGAATGAGCAAGTGGTGGCAGACAGCTGGGAAATGTTTGAAGCCACGGTGTTTGTCACAGGTTAAATCCAGCCTCAAGGTGTGCAATATCAGCAGAGGACTCGTTTAGTCTCTTGGCAATTTAATCTTCTGTAAATGTTCTGCCTCTTCAGGGAGGGTGCTTTTGGGTTACTAAATATTTATCAATGCTAACGTCTTTTTAAAAGTGTATCCTTATCTTTATTGTATAAAGATAACATTAACTAGCCTAGGGGAGAGGGACATGAGGGAACTGATTGTGTTCTTTTATTTCTCCCAACACTCAAGCAGCAATTGTTTAAAATGTATTCCTAGTTCTTGCTGTTGCAGAGAGAACTTTTGACCTCTTAAAAATGATATTTGGATGTGTAATTAAATTTGGTATCGCTACAATATTTTCCTGAAGTTTGCAAATTGTTCTTCCAGAACCTTGATGCAGATTATGTGATATAGCTATTAAACATGGCTTATTTTTGAATGGAAAGCAAAGATTAATGACTCAAACTAAAATGATGCATTAGATGTGTGTGATGAGATGCAGTCTTGCAGTGATGTAGGAATTGGAACCAGAGAAGATGAAAATGTTAAAATGAGATTAATAGAGCCACATGCTGAAGTAAAAAAAACAAACAAAAAAACCAAAACCAACCAACAACAACAAAAAAATAAAAAAACCACAAAAAAAACCCCAAACCAAACAAAAAACCCCCCAAAAAACCCAAAAAAACAAACCCCCCACAAAAAAAAAGAAAAACCAAGCCAAAAAATCCAAAAACAAAATGAAAAAAACTTACACATTCTATACAAGGGAAAGAAAATAAATGTTTGAAATAAATATTTGTCTTGTGCATATTAAATACACATATAATAACTCTTCAGAACAGTCTGACTCTCAGTTGTAGTCTTGGTAGCAAGCCTGCCTGCAACTTTGACAAAAAAGTCTTCCTGGGAAGAGAAAAAACTCTGCGGAGTCTGTTCTGGATTTGTATATACACTCACTTCTAAAATTTCTGGAGAAGTTTTAGAAGTGAGTGTATATACAAATAAATTTTATTGGTAAATTTTAGTAGATCCTAACCCATTGCCAGGTGTGGTGTGTGGAAGGGATTTGTCCCCAGCCAGTTTGGTGATGACCTGCTGGCTTTCGCTTTGCTTTCCTACACAGGAAGTGTTCCAATGCCCTTGCTGGCATCACCTGGGCATTTTGATCAGCAGATTCCTGTCCTTGTGGAGGTGCAGTGACCCCACCTGGGGGCTCTGCCAGGAGCACCGGGAGCAGGTTCAGGAGACAGGCCCAGCTTCCCTGTGTGTGAGCTGAACCTTTCTCTGGGGCCCAGACACCACTTGAGAGGTGCTGGGAGAGGCTTTTTTGTGCTGACCCCACCATCTGCGCAGCTGTTGCTCTTATGGAAGTTAGTTCTTTAAAGATATGTGATTTCTTCCTCTCCGGGAGCAATATTTTGGTACAAATGCTTGTATACCCCACCAAAATAGAAGATACTTTGTCTTACATGTGAATTATATTGTTACCTAGTTTTGTGCTCTGCACAGAGGAAAAAGGTGGTATGATTAATTTGGTTTTGTTAAAGGAACACGAGCAGTTCTCTTATCTTTGTTTTTATGTGTGACTGACCTTTCTGGCCGGTCTATTTTGAATAGAAAAGCTGGATTAATTTCTACGTTGGTTGAAAATGGCATAAATTGAATTGGTCTAATGAAGTAAATTCGTGCTGTAGATACAAATGAAGATACTTTAATCCCTAGGTAAATCAGGCTGTAGACAGGATTTCTGTCTCTCAGGAAGAAGTAACCACGATCTGTCATCACCTCTCTGTGGGTGCTTGCTAAAAGAGGTGTTCACATGAATATTCTCTAAAACTCCTTAAATGTGTAGGTTTAAGCTGTTGAAATTGGTGGGCTGATTTAGCTCATTAGTTTCTTAACTGCATTAGGTGAGTCTGAGAGCACTTTCACCAGCAGAATCTGCCTGTAGTTTAGCTGAGTGTCCTGTCCACTGGAAAATACTGCCAAATAGATTACTATTACGGCTTCCACCAAATTACCTAGATCTGGAAGAGGGTATCTATCTGCAAACTTTCTTTTAGTTCCCACTTCTGTTGGTAATTTGATGTTTTATAGATTTATAATATTTTTTTTCTTCAAAATGGGATTTTTTTTAAAGGAACATTTCCTTAAGTTGTCTTGAACACGGTTACCTGTGGAGGGCCTAATTCATAAGTAATACATAATGGGATGTGATATAAGTGTTATGACTAAGGAAACATCAAGTAAAAAGCTGCAATGGTAGTAAAGGTGTTAAGTGTTGAAATATTTTTAAGTTATTGGCACAGAGGTAAGTGATGTGGGGATAGCACTGGCATGTTGGGAGACTGCATGGTTTGGTAAATAATTTTTTTTTCACCTGAGGATTGAGACCTATTTTAGGGTTGTGGAGAGATCAGCAATTTGGTTGCATTAAGATGTGGGAGTGAGTAAATACTTGCAGACAGTAATTACAGTCTGGTTTTGTTCCCCTGTGGAGGAGAAATGGAAGTGGTGGTGCCGGGGAGAGGAGAGCTGGAGGGAATGGAAGGGTGGCAGGAAGACAGATGAGGCAAAAGGGGCTGCATTTCAAAAATGTTTGAAAAACTGCCATGAGTGGTTAGACAGAGTTTAATGTTAGATTGCAATACAGGGAAACCAGCACAGGATAGCTGAGTGATTGATGACTCACTCAAGATTCAGTTAGGAAAAAAAAATTATCTTTAAATAAACTGTATAGCACTTGAGATCCTCTGATACTGGACTGCTTAAGGTACAGAGGAAACACTGTGCAGGGCTGCAGTTTGGGATGAGACTGCTCTGAAAACTTGGCTACTGCTGGCAGTTCATTCCTGGTTGAACCCTAGTGGCCCAAACCATCATGAGGTTCATGTATGCCTGCTCCAGGAGGCTGCATGCAGCCAGAAGGGTGCGCTGGCCATCTGCACCCTCTGCTCTGAATGCAGCTTCTGCCTGATGGTTTCCTCTCAAGAAGAGCTTAATTAAACCTGCAATAGATGAACCAGTGACTCAGAGTGGCACAGCTCAGCAAATACCGTGCTTATCTCACAAACAACAGGGTGCCTCGGTCTGGGTGAGCTTTTGGCTCAGTATCATTCACTGCTCTTAATACAGAGCCTACAGTGGGACTTCTCCTTACAGGGCGATGGTAGAACATGTGTAATACTCTGAAACATTCTTAAAAACACCTGCATACCAAGTGTGAGAGCACTGGACATAGAATAAGAGAAAATAACTCATAAAAATGATTACAAATTAAGGAGAAAGGATGGGTAAAGTGTTGAGGGTGTCTCCATTTTACAGATGAAGTTACAAAGCTTGCAGAGCTTATTTAGAAATACACAGAATGCTGAGACTCCTGCTGTGAACCAAATCAAGCTCGAGATCCAGCTTCCTTATCCTAGATATTGTGGTAAATCCATGATATCCATGATACATTTCCAGATTCCTTCAGAAAGCCACACTAAAGCTTTTTTCTATGGGATATAACCTGTTTCCCACCTGATGTAGTGGTGGTATTAAAGCTCATTAGAATTGATCATAAATTTAAATGCTTCACCATTTAATCCCAGCAAGTGTCACCTCCAGGACGTGAGTTTTTGAATCTCACGTTTTCTCGCAGTGCCTTTCAGAGAGCTGCCCTCGAGGTTTGTTGTCAGAAAGGCTGAAGGATTTCTGTGGTGCTTCGTGGAATCCCAAGTGCAGACTGCTAAACTTTGTGTGGGTGCTTTTTCCAGAGCCTCCTCACCAGAGCTCCCTGAGGGTATCCCAGCTTTGGGAACGTGTAGCAGGGAGGGCACAGGTGGCAGTTTGCCACGGCAGATTTGCGACAGGAGGGATGGGGACTCCAGGGAGGAGGAGGCTGGCTCATAAGCTGTTGGCATCACTGAAACCTGTGAAATTCTGCTGCACAGTTTGGGAGTTTGAGGTGTCTCTGCCTTTGCTGTATCCTCAGAGATTGCTGCTGACTCATGCCTTTTAGTGGAGCTGGCTTTTTTCTGCCTTGGGGAAAGCAGGAGTCTACTCTTCCTGCATAAATTACTTATGTTTTTTTTCCATTGGAAAGATTTCCTATTTGCTTATCTTTAAAATAAAAATAAAATAATAATAATAAATCAAACAGCCTGTTTGCACTGTGTGCAGGTAATGCAGGCATTTTACAGAAAATAAGTGGGTTGACTTGTAAGTGGATATTGTCATTGGACCAGTTTAAATCTGACTTAAGCTTCCAGGGTCTACAATCTTGAGATTAAATGCTCCAGGACTTTAACTGATTTGTCCAAGATCAAGTCTGTTAGTCCAGACTTGTGTCTCAGGTATATTTCTCATTTCAGGCTCAGTAAAGTTTTTCTTTACACACAGGTTGTAAATGGTGGGATAGTTTCACTGTGCAACATGTTATAATTTGAACTCTGGCACAGGTAAGGCAAAATCCTGGCTCTGTTTCTTCCACAGGTTATGTAGAATTCTAATACATGATACTTTGTGCAAAAGAATGAGGTGTGAATTAAATCTGAAAACACAAAGAAACCTCAACAAGAGCTATTTATTTTCAAAACTGCAGGAAGTAGAGATGGAAATAATAACTTACTGCTTGTACTCTTACCCAGTGCATTTTTAAAATTATTAATGGATTCTAGAAGTAAAATACATAATTTTACTGCACAATAAGTAACCCAATTATGCTTCTTCATATAAACATCCTGAGAGATTTTTGTACACTGACTAAATTTACCAGGAATAACAATAGATATGGTCAAACATATTTCTTTAACAAAATCATTGTTCTGATATGTTTCTCAAGGTGGTTTTTGTTGTGCCCACACCCCCATCTCTGAAATCCTGGAGTTGTTATAATTATGAGAGGTGTTGCCAGTGTTCTGAACCCTCCCCACACTATTAATTCAGATAAAGGATATGTGGATGCTGTAAGATCCCACTGATTTAATGAAAATTCAAGTGTTGGCCCATGCTGTATTTTTGGTTTTGAACAACAGTACTCTATAAAGAAGCTATGGGACAGTCCTTAGATCTTGTTAGCTTAATGGCTGAATAATTTCCCATAATTCATGTATGCAACAGTCCAGAGAAGCTCTTAAACTCTTTTATAACTTCAAGCAATCGAGTAGTCTGGAGAGGTTTCTCATGCTCTTAATTTCTTGTGTAATTAAGATGAAATTGGCCTTAGGTTGGGCTCTTTGAGAATGTCCTTCCAGGAGAAAAATAACCTGAGTCAATAGCAAAATAATCGACGTTGTTATGACAATAAGTCAGCACGTACCTGCTGTGAAACATTGTGGAGTGCTTGCCTTGCATCCAATGTTTTAAAAGCAAGAAACAAATACTTAAAATCTCTCACTGTGGATAGAATGGAAGTGAAAGAAAAATCATTCAGACTTTTTCCAATGATTTTACAAGGTTCAGTAGAAGGAGAAAATGGGGGACAAGGTGGAGGGGGAGTATAATTTGAAGGCGTTTGGCTTTGGTTTGTCATTTTGTGCACGGTGTCTGCACGAGACACCTGCAATCTCAAATGCCCAAAAGGCTTTTTTTCCTCACCTTTAAAAACAAACCCTGTCTTGATGTGTCTCATTCACAAAGACAGATGAAAGTAGCTAAAGGGCAGTGAGCTTGCTTTGGGTGATATACAGGGGAACCTGCTGTCAGTAATTATTACTTCAAAAAATAACAGAAAAGGTAAAGCAGTCAGCTTTGGATGTGAACAAGTACTGAATATTTACATCTGCTGGCTAAAGCTGATTGGAACTGTGGGTCTCTGCCCATGAATTTGAACAGCTTGTGCCTGGAATAAATTTAGTAACAAATCTCTCATTGACTTCAGTTATGTAGGATGAAAGTCTAAAGTGGCAAGTAGCCATGAAGAGTATGTAGCTTTGAAAAGGGAGATTATATTAGGAATGTGGTTAAATGGAAATAAAGAAATTGAGAAGGTCTTCTAGTTGTTCTTCCTGAATGCATTTAGATATTTGTGCAAAAGTTACAAAAATAATGCTGCAGATTGAGTCCTTTGGGTATTTCTTAGCCCTTTCCTCTGGATTTGTAATGAATAGAGGGAAAAACAGTTTGCCTATGAAGTGTTTAATGAACTGGTTCTGGTTCATCTGGTACTGAATTGCTTTGAAGTGATAGGGCCCTTTGCACATGGTAAAGAGCAACTAAACTGTCCTGCTCTGTGTTTTTAAAATAGTTTAGTGCCTATAAAGGGATCTGACCCTGCCCTTGACCTCCTGGATTTGGTCAATGTGTTATTCTGTTACAAAACCTGAAAGAGACTTCTTGTCCTTTCAAATACAAGTCTTAGCTTCAATTTTTAAATAATTTTTTTTTTTTCAGAACTAAAAATTACTATTGGAAAAATTTTGGATGTTTTTATAAATAAAAATTGAACACATTATTTTAAATAGTCTTGTTAGGGCACAATTTTTTGCTTACATTAGCAGATGGGTTAGAGTAAGGAATCATTTCAATCTGAAGGTTAAGCTTAGTATCAAGTTTTCAAAAACTATGAAAAACTAGTCAATGAAAGAAAAGTAAATCAGTGAGTATTGCAAGGAACCAGTAGTTGTCCTGGATCTGAATACAGACCAACTAAAGTGATATTATGCATGTTAAGTCCATTTTGATCAAGTCCTCTCACTGAAATAATCTGACATGTTATGACTTATTAGTGCTTCCCCACTTATATTTTTGTTCTATCAAAATCATACAGGGTAAAGGCTGTGGATTTCAAAACTCTGCAATGGGGCCAGAAATGAATGTTCTTTGACTAGGGTTTCTTTTTTTCACCTACAGTTAATTTCCAGCACCATCCAACAGTAACAGCCTTTCTCCTAAGAAAAATGTTAATTAAAATCGATGATGTCCTCAATTAAGTTGTCAGATTACTTGAAGCAAAGTATCTTGGTGTAAAAGAGAAGATGCTAATTAATACAATAAATTGTTTTAATTTCCGTCTCTTAAGCAGATCACCACACTGTTACCCTTGTGACTGAGATGGGAATTACTGGCAAACCACTGTTTGAACCCTATAAAATCTGCTAAATGAGCTCACTAAGAGACCTTATACTGAACCCATAACTAAAGATTCGCACTGTACTTTACAGCTGCTCCCTGGGAGTGTAAGAAGCCCAGCCTCTTGTGCAGTGTTTCTTATTGGAAATTCTCAATGTTTTCAGCCTGACGTCCCCTCTGCATGTGCAGAAGCTGCATTTACATGAATTTGGTTATAGAAATAACAGAGAAAATGTGCCTGCAGTCCTAGGAACTTTTGCGCTAGAAGAAGTTCTGGTGTGCAGATGTTTTTACCTGTGCTGAGCTAGAAATCTCCCTTTATTATTCTGCTCTTGATTTCCTGCCTGGCTTGACAAACTTCCCTCAGCCAGTCAAAATTCCTGTGATAGGTGAGAACGTCCTGGGTACTGCACGGAAGAGACTTTTGCCTCTGGGGGGTGTAACACGACCCTTCCTCTGCCGCTGAGATGAGTTAGGACAGTGCCCTGCTGTAACTGGGCCAGATGTTTCCACTGAGCAGTGGAGAATCTGCCTAAACAGCAGGGCTCAGATGGCCCAGCTGTCCTAGGTCCTGCACTTCTGTACTTTTCAGACTTAGGTTTCTGGTTTTCCTAGGTAGAGACCTGGCTGGTTAAGTGGACAAAACTGCATGACTAAATGAAGAGGCAGAATTTTTCTCTGCCATTTCTGGCCACTAATTGAGAAAGCAGATGAGCAGATGGAGTTTTGTGCAACTGCCACGAGCCAGAACCTCTGTTATAAATGCTTGCACTCTGCTGGGATAGAGAAGCTATATCTTCATTAATGATTTAATTGGAATACCTAAAGACTCCACCTGTAACTATTGGCTGCATGAAATGGAATATTAGAAAATAAAGTAAATACACAAAAAGTGAAATGCTGAAGAGAGCTCTTGAATTTAAAATGAAGTCAGGGTGCTTAACATGTATTTACTGCCTTGGCTTTCTGAAAAATGTCATCGAGACTGTGAGGAAGCACAATCTTACTTGGCCAAATTTACTGTTTCATAATTTTTTTGAAAATTTGTGTAAAGTTCCACTAGAAGTTTAATTTTTGGTAATATTTCATACTGAATTTGCCCCGAGATAAAAAAAATTGTTAAGTGAAAGATGAGAAAATGAGCCTCCATTAACTGTTTTCTCTTGGTTTTTTAATGCTATTAAGCCTAAAAGATAGCATTTTTCTCTTCTTGTACTAAACTTAATACTTTCATAAGATAGGTTTCAATGAGAATAATTGCAAGATTTTTTAAATAGAGATTGCTTTTAAGAAAAACAAATTTAAAGATTCAAGTAAAAAATAAAGGCTTTGGATGCTTCAATCTTCTAAACTGCTAAATCTGCTCAGCTTCTAACTTTAGATGTAAATGCAACCCAAAGGACACATTTGGGCTTATTCAGTCTTTCCATTTTGGGCTGCATTTTGTGGATGTTGATCACAATAGTCTTATACACATAGACAACCTTCATCTCATCAAATTGCCTTATTTTGGGCAGTCCTTTCTGATACCACCAATGTTCTTCCTATGGACTTTTAAGAAAAATAAAATTTTCAGTTCTATTTTGTGTGCTAAGTGAAAATTTAAGCATTCAGATTGGTAATTCAATATGGAATCAAAATATCCAACAGCACCTGTTTCTGCAATAACAATGCTCAATTTCTAAGACATTTCTCTCAAAACATCCTATTTTTATTCGCTCTTGATTTACTGAACTTTCATCTGCTTGGTCTAAACTTGCCTTTGTTTTGGAAAGTTCCATAACAAGCACCCAGCTAACTCCATGACTTATGGCATGCGAATGTGAGGAAAAGTGTATTTTCTGCTCTTCAGAATATGTTGGCACTTTTTTTGTGTTACATAACACTAAAAAAAATCTTTCTTAAAGCATCAGGCTCAGCAGGAGCCAGGAGTATGAGTAATCTTCGCTTTGCTTTGTTTGAGGCAATTGGTTTTGAAATAACAAAGCCATGCAAACCTGACAATACCTGTTTGTGGGAGCTTGGCAATATGTTCACTTACTTGACATCAGAGAGAGAAACAAGCATGAAAGTGCTGTTAATTTTTCTTAAGCGCTGGAGAGAAACTGAAATATTTTTCTTCATGGGATTATTGACCATTTTAACTTATATAAACTCCTCTTCCATACTGTCTGCTTAAAATTATGTAGGGGAAATTTAATAATTTAATATTTAGTAATTTAATTTTGTCTACCTCAGAGCTAGGGAAGGATGGGATGATGTAACAAGTAATACAGGCAGTGCATTTCTCAGCTTGAGTTTGGGGTGGCTTCACAAATGGGAGTGCTGAAGGTATGTTAATGTGGATAGAAGTTATGTATCTGCTAAGCACCTGCATCCATGTAATAATCCTTTCATTGAAAATTGCTGTGAATGCAGTGAAGCAAGACCTGGTAAGGAGAAGCAACACATTTCTTGTTCAAAAAGAGGGGAAAGATATTTCTCTAAATAGTACTGAATGTTGCGGGAAAGAAAAAGGAGGTCAGTGAGAACCCTGTAACATCTCATCACATACAGTTGCCTTTTAGACATTTTGAAAAATCAGCTGAGCTCTCGCATGAGCTGCAGGATAAACCCAAAAGATTGGCTCACCACTGTGGACATGCAGATATTTCCTCTTTGCTGAGTCGCTTTCAGTCATGGAATAACTAGGAAATAATTTTGGTGGACGTTGGCCAGCCATCATTAGGGAACGTTCGTAGCATTCATTACTAAATTTTTAATTATAAAGTAGTTCTTGAACAACACTCACCTCTAATATTGTGTAAAAGTAGAGGGTTTTTTCCTGTTTACTTTCACTTAAAAGTTGCCATGTGGATCTCTCAGGTATGGTGAACTCATGTATTTTGAAGTTCTGGTGAGTCACTTGCTGAGGATCTTTGTATTATTGGTAAAATACCTGAATGCACAGAACAAGACATCTGCTTACAGGGCTAAAACAGTATCTGCCAGACTTCAAGACAAGAAGCAAAACCTTTAATGCTGGGAGATAGCTGCCTAATATTGCCTGACCAATCTCAGGCTTGCTGTGTATCTTTAGCAGGATAAGAATCATGGACCTTTCCACTTTTTGTTGTGTTAGTCCTAAAAGTGTTTGTTCTGCTAAAAATTTGGCTTCCTAAGACAGATTCTCTGGTGCTATTAATAGTGAAATATTATCAGGCATTGTCTGGATATTGTTCTTTCAAATGCCTTCTAGGGCTTGTGTTTCTAGAAGTTCAAACCTGGAGCTGGATCAGTAAGAAAATTGTGAAATGCAAAAACTGTGAACTTCAGTGTCATAAAAGACAAATAGAAAATAATAAAGACCCGCTGCAAATTATTCTGTTTCTGCAGTGAAACAAGAGCAGAAGCTCCTTGTAGTTTCCATAAACCTTGGTTTCCCAGCTTTTTTTTTTTCTGATTTCCCTCTCTCTGAGTACAGGGAAGTCTGGGTTCTTACTACAGACATAAAAATGCCTGCTAGGTTAAATTTAGTGCCACATGCAGCTTTTTCTTCTTTTTCAAGCAATGTGCAGACCTAAATGTATTGAAGGTGGGTAGAGGTAGTCGTGCACAGAGACTGGCCCAATGTGTTACTCTTTGCTTGCTGTAATATATTTTTTTGCCTCACAAGAAGATTTTTAACATCACAAGTTTTTTTTTTTTTAATGGAAATAAGAAAGGCATAAAGAGAGCTACTGAGAAAGACTGGAATTTACAACAGAGTTCTACACATTCAGGTAACATTACTACAATAACAGTGTTAAGCAACCATATATATTTTTTGCTTCCTGTGCTATGCTTCCATCATGATGCACAGAAATTGAAATGGGACACAAGCACTCCAGTAACAGCATGTCTGGGCTGTGAACAATTGCCTATCTAGGCAAATCTGACTGCAAAGGAAGATGAATGATGCCTGGTAAAATGGGAAACTCAGTAATTCACAGAATAACCCAGTCAGAATAACTAAAAAGCTGGAAACCTTAAGGCAAAGTAAAAACCCAGAAGATGAACAACAAAGAAGTTTAGAGTAGGAAACATGAAAAGAATGGCTTTAATTTAGATTATTCATCATGAGGCTTCAGTACCAGATATGATTTATTAATGCATACTGCACTAGGTAGAGAATAAAGCCAATAGGAAAGAAAATACCACATAAGGATAAGTCTCAGTCATGTTTTCAAGATAGTCTGAATCCAAGAGGTCTTCCAGGTGGACAGTGTAGTGCAACTAGATCAGAAGATGAAATCTGTTTGACTGCCAAACAAAAGATACCCTAATTATTGTTGAGCATGTAATATCTCATTATAATATTTCCTATGTGGCCATTACCTCTGGGAGCTGTGGCTGTGTGTGTGTGCTGTCTCCTCTGGTCCCAACAAATGGAACCATCTTTATCTACTAGTGACTACCCAACTAGAATTTTGCAGTTGTTTGTGCAGTGACTGTGCTAGAATGATGAAATATGCATGTTATTTACATAGAATCATAGAACCACACCACCCTTTTCGGCTGTCTGTAAATTGCAAGGAAGAGCTATAAAGAAAATAATCACAGCTTAATTTTTGGAAGTTATATTTAAGTGCTATCCTATAGATGGCAATATAGTGTAAAACTTAATTAAAAATCTTACTGCAGGAGATTCAGTGGCTGTTAAAAAGAAATACTTTTTCCCTTTTTACATGATCTCCTTGTTTATTCCATTCGAACATAGCTGATTATTTGAAATAGGGTAGACTTTATGCATTAAAATGAGAGATTTGTGAAATAAAATATTTTTTTTTTAAATCATCTATTAAATATATTTATCTCTGTGATCTAAAACAAGAATAAACCCTTTTTTTCCATTAGCCCCATATGCCCTCTAAAAATACACATTCAGGATAAAAATCTCACCAACGTTGGACATATCTGATATCTAGTTTTGATAAAAGTGGAGGCCCCAATGACTTCTATAGTAGATTCCTGATAGAAATTAGTGTGGAAGAGCTAACAGTTGGGAGTAACGATAAGCCATTTCTGAACACTCTGAAAGTTGAAATTTGGTGTTGATGGGGTTGGATAGAAACCCTGGGAATCCACGTGATCCATGAGACAAGCTTTGCATACACTGCTGGAAGTCTGAATGGCTAAAGAATTTCAAATGGAATTTTTTTTTGATGGATTTCTTGCTACCTGTTGGTTGTAGACAGCTGAAAGGATGGATAAAACTTCCTGTAATACAGATAAAACTTGCTGAAATGTGAATATTTGAGGCTTTTGATTCCGAGTTCTTACCATACAGCACAATGTGTCTGGAACAAATGTTCATGCAGTCCTGTGGTACTTCTACTACCTCTGTTTCCTTCCCTAATTATATTAAATATTTTTTATCTGTCCTTTGCCTGTTACTCTAAGCTGTTTGGTGAAATAGCAACCATTCAAGTTTCATTCTTAACACATCTTAGATAGAATTTAAATACCTTTCTATAACATTCACCATGAAAAACCCCAAAGTGTCTTGGTATTAACCCCAGTTTAAAAGAACAGAAACAAAACAAACCAACACAAAAAAATCCTCACCGGAACCGAATACCAACAGTCAAAATCAAACAAAATATTTTGTCTTCTACCTACACTATTCTTTTAGAAGGCATATCATATCTCAGGAGAGAAAATGTCATTTAAGAAATAGTGAAACCAAATTTCTAAATGTTTCTCTAATTTTATATGATGTTGTTTAAGTATTTGGAAATAATTTTATCAACTATTGAAATAATTCATGGTTCACTAATATGCTCAGTGTAACTCATATTCTGTCCTGTCACTTTGTTCCATTACAAACAGGAAAAAGCCTATTTGAACAGGTGATCTTGAACAGCAAATGTCTGAGGTGTTAAATGTATTCATTTCCTGTTGTCAAAAATCACTTGAGGTATAATTGAATTTCAAGTATAAGTTGAGACTTCATTAGGAAAGCTTCCTGAAAAGCTATTTATATAGGCAATGTAAAATGAATGACTTTTATGACACAGTCATCTTTCCCCCCATGTTTCTGTTGTATATTTAGATGTTCCTTGGCTGTGAGCATTGGCAGCTGTCATGGTTTAAAGCCAGGGCACAGCTGAGTGCCACACAGCAGCTCCTGCAACCCCGGGGGATGTGGAGGAGAATTGGGAAAATGGGTAAAATCTTGGGTTGAGATAAGAAGAGTTTAATGGCTGAAACAAACCAAAACAATATAATAATAGTAATTGTGAGGAAAAGGGAGCCAATGAAAAGAGAGAGAAAGAGTAAAGCCTAAGAAAGGCAAGTGATGCATGATTGCTCAGCATCCACTGAGCACAGCCCAGCCTGGCCCTGAGCAGGTGACGGACTGGACGTGGGGTGGAATATCCCTTTGGCCAGTCCAGGTCAGCTGTCCTGGCCATGCTCCCTCCTGGTTTCTGGTGCACCTGCTCCCTGCCAGGGCCGGGGAACTGAAAAGTCCTGGATTGAGAGCAAGAACTGCTTACTAACAATTAAACATCAGAGCGTTTTCAACATTATTCTCATCCTGAATCTACAACACAGCACTGTACCAGCTACTAGGAAGAGAATTAATTCTATCCCAGTTGAAACAAGGACAACATTAAAAATGACCTCATTTTCCTGGCCCAAGGTCCCAGATATTGGTTGTCTAATAACTGTTGGTTTGTCATGGTGAACCAGTAGAACAGACCTGGCCAGGCTACCCACTGCTGCACTTAAAAGCAATTTTCCTTCAGAAGTTTAGGAGCATCTGAACTTAATGTATACTTTTAGGGAGAAATAAGATTTCTGTGTGAAAGGAGACAATCACAAAGGATATGAATCTTTTGCAGAGACTTGGATGAACAGAAGTTAACAATGCAGGCTGAACTTTTTGGGGAAAAAACAGGTAAAATGGGTGACTTTTCTGCCCTGACTGAGATATTTGAGAGAGGAAAGTGCTATGTTAGGGTTTAGGATTTCTCTCCCTTTTGAGCTAGATGAACAACAGGAAGAGCCCTGATTTCTCCTTCTCCCCCAGCCTCAGCATATATCATCAGTCTATTTCCTTAAGTGATCTTTTTTGTTTTCTGTATGTTTTTCTTCTTCTTTCTCCTTTTCTCATAGGTGTCATTCTCAAGTAGACAACAAATTCTGAGCAGCTCCCTTTCTCATTTCTTATTTATCATAGTTGTCTCCTGTAGTGAAATACTGCGGAAATATATACACCTGGAAATGCTACAAAAACCCCAACCTAACAAACACAAAAGTAATTTGTAAAGATGCAACAACACTGCCTTACAATGTTAACCTTGATAATTAAATGAAAAACATTGAGAAAAGGAAGACCTGATAGGAATTGTTCCATTTATTTGTATTGACTTTGTCAGGACCTGTTTACCCATGTAGTTGCATTAAAATATGGTGAGTATTTCGCTTAAAGGTAAGCCAGTTATGCAGATGTTAATCATGGCACCAAAAGGCAGCATATGGTTGCACACTGAGATGAAAATACCAAAATGCACCAAATACATGTTAAAATCTTCTGAAAACAACTGTTTTCTCTCTGAGCGTGGGAATGCTGGAGGGTTTTTTATTACAGAGAATATTAATGACAGTAGAATCAGGACTAAATATGTTCCTTGATATTTTAAGCAACAACTATTCTAGAAACAGACACAAAAGATCCAGTTTTAACGTTAAACTTTATCCATATTATTTGATCATCTTTGCTTTTTTATTTTTGCCCTGATACTTTTCGAATGACTCTTCCTTTATCCTCTGATCCCCTTCATGCTTTCATTCTGGCCCCAGCCCTTTTATCAATTTGTTACACTTCTATGTCTATGAGTTCTGTTTTACTTCTTCTTCAAAGGACCCTCATTTTGATCTAGAAGGGAGGGAGGAGAATAAAGAGAGGCTTCCTTTCAGTTTTAAAAACTTACTGATAGGAGATCTGAGAGCTTCAAAGAAGCCTCTTTTACCGTTCTTTGCAGTTAGTTTTCTTCTGATCTCACATAGCAGTGATCTTTCTCTCCCTCCTCCTTTTTTCCTCTGTGTGTATCTGTCACATGGATGAAGAACCTCTCTCACCCCTTATCTGTTCCTCCGTTTTCCAAAAGGTTCCTCATTTATTGTTCCAAGGATGTGGTGAGGTTAAACTGCAACAACCCAGAGCAAGCACTTTGTCTATAACAGCCCTCTACTTCTGGTTACACAAAGTTTCCCAAGGGCTGGAGGAAGAAATAAGAATCATCTCTGTACGCTTCTTCTAATGTCAAACCCCAGTTTTTCTTCCTCCATCCTGATGATGTGTTTGGTACTTCTCTTTCTGAAGAAACTCTTCTCATTCGACAGAGAATCTTGCACCCTGGGGGAGAGATTCTCATACAATACCTGGAAAATTAGCAAAAGGATGTGGGATAATGTCAGTGTTGCATTACTTTTTTTTTTTTCCCTCTTTCTTTTCCCCCTTCTACTCCACAGTCATATTTGGATTTAGTTCAAGGTACAGCAGAAGAAAGTTAGAGAGTACGTGTATATATAAATATACATCTGTGGATATAAGATTTTGTGTGCGCAGAAAGATCTGTCAAATAAATTTAGTGGGCAGAGTGGCAATTAGTAAGCTTTTAAAAAATTTAAATGTAGCCAGCTTACAGTTTCATAATTTCAGGAATTCAGATGTCACAAGTGAAAAAGTATTCAATATTTTAAGTCTCAAATTGACAACAGACCACCTGTGATTTAACAAATGAGCCAGCAATGTTTGGGGTAAGTGAAGTATATCTTTAAGACACAAATACTGAGGAGAAAAAAAACCTAACTTTTTTTCCTATGTACTTGCTGTTTCTTTTCCCTTTAGAAGTCATTACAGCTAATTACCAACAAGGATTATCTTTTTCAGTAGGTTATTCTTACAATGTGTCATTTTGAGCTAAACTCTGAACAAATGCAATCATCTAAAAGAGAAAACAGAGATTAATCAGCTAAGAGTGAAAGAAACTTGATTACACAAAAGTGGCAAAGCGTAAAACCCCTTGCATTTGCAATCCATAAAATATTAATTAAAATAATTAAGATTAGGGCGTAGTGCCTGTAAAGATCTTTGTTTCCTACTCCACTTTTATTTTAGAAGTCTCTTGATTTGCTTTACTTGAAGAGGCACTTGAACTGTGTCAATCACCCAGTGAACCAGTCTGAGATAATCTGAGTTCTGTTGTTCTTAGCTCCTGTGAGTAATGCCTTGGAAGATACGATCTGGGACTTGGTTGCTTTCTTTCATTTCTGATTGTGAAGGGATTTCATTGTTAATACTGTGAGGAGATGAGAACGGCACCAGGTGAGAAGAGAGATTTCCTGTGGATGAGGGCAGTGAGGCACATCCAATTCTCTTAAAAAAACCCCTAAAAATACAACTTGGAAAAAGCCCCCTCAAACAAACCAAAACCAACCAAAAAACCTCCATCTACCATCCCCGTGAAACGCCCTCCCAAAACGCTCTTCACCCCTACATTGTTGCACTCCCCATGTCGCGGAAGAAACAAAAGGCAGATTTCCTTTAGAACAGGAAGGGAACCCAATCTTCTGCTCCTGGGGAGGAGAAACACTCATTAAAAACACCATACCTGAGAAGCAGAAGGCAGAGAGAAGAGAAAGCCATGGGTAAAGGAGGGAACAGAACCAAGGCAGCGGAACAGACAGGTCTTTGCAAAGTCTTCTGGTTTGCAGTGGGAATTGTGTGGTCTGTGATGGTGTTTTAGTGCCTGGGAGTGAGAGCAAGCCCCACCTCAGGCAGGTGCCATCAGCCAGGGAGCTCTGGGCAGCTGAGCAGGAAAATCAGTGCAGAATGTACCCATGGCAAGGTCAAAGTGGTAAAAAGATTTGAATTCTTTCTTTACATGGATTTTTTCTGAAATAATGTCTTTTTTCCTGGAAGATTTCTCCCCAGGAGTTTTAGAGATTATTATGGAGAGATTAACACAGATTTCACCTAAATTCACAGCAACAGAAAATAAAATGCTGTTCTCAAGAAAAAAACTTTGTTTTATTCATTATCCTCTAATACCTTATTGTAAATGCATATTTCCTTTCCTGATAATTATATAAGAGATTTTGTTATTTTAGAGGGACACAACCAACCATAATATCCTGTAAATTCTGGAAGAACAAAAGCTGAAGGAAAGGACAGTAAATATTTTACAGGTATAGAACAGAAGGGAAGGAAGGGATGAGGATATTGTGTATTGTGTGATAGTTGTGCAGGAGTGATGACACAGAAGCTCTTAGTACATAACATAAATTGATGGAGATATTTTCTTCACATATTTTCTGTCCATTGCTTCTTCTAATCCACTTTATGCAAAAACCTCTTGAAGGCAAATGTTTTATATGTATAAATTATACTTAGGTATCTGTAGTTAAAAAAAAACACAAAAGTTTATCCAGATCCCTATTCTGCTATATTCATTACCACGACAATCCTAAAATATGGGCGAGTCTTTCCATTCAGCTCCATTGGTGCTTATTGAGGCCCTCCCAACCAATTTTTATCACTTAACCGTTCGTGTTGAAGAGCAAGAAGTGATTAATTACAAAGTTATTAATATGTCATTTAATCTTTTTAATTTATAGAGACAAATATTGCACTGTTTCAGTACTAAAATACTTATTTGTAGAAACATTGATGTGTCGATGAACTTAGTGAATTTGTTTTCATACCCTAGTTAGCCATTACACTTGAAGTTTGATTAAGAGCTGCTACTTTGTTAAATAGCAGCAGGTTTTCATAGACAGAAAATTAACTCTTAGGGGAGCAGAGCTCTGCTGCATATTTCAGTAACACTTAGATGTGTGCAATTCATTACAGAGCAACAGCAAGAACAACAAGACACCAAATGTTTAATTTTCCTGGAAAGCAAACACAGAGATAATTGGAACTTGATATATTGTTGGTGTAAGGTAGAGGAGCTCATACTTAAAGACATAAAACTTTTTCTTTTCATACTCTAAACCAGCTTTTTAAAATTATTTTTTTTCCATTATAGTTTTTATACTTTACTGATACAACATGACATCTAGTGATGTACTGAACTAGAAACACAACAGAGCTGGTAGAATTAAGCTTCTCCCCCATTTCTCTCTCTCTCTCTTTTTTTTTTT
>WEKY01058205.1:329661-348224 GCA_013390045.1 Picathartes gymnocephalus
TTTTTAATGACGGAACAGCCTTCATTGAATCTGCATTTTTTTAATAAGGAAATTTTAAAATTTAGATTACCATACCCAGAATTTTGGCCCCTCTCTCTCTTCTAACATTATTATCAATGTGTAATGGAAATTTATAGTTGCCCCAAATACTTTAAATCCAGTTACCCGAGCAGGTACAAGGTGAAATGTTTGGGGGTGTTCTGTGCAGGGCTGATGGTCCTTGTGGGTCCTTTCCAGTTCAGGATATTCTATGAGTTGACCTTATGAAAAAAAATCATTGCAGGGATAAGCAGGTTTGGTTTTGAGTCTCCTCGTACCTCTTTTCTTGAATATTGATACTTTTTCTTGTTTTTCCATTTATTAGGCAGTTTATACTTTTATTTTTAACAGTGTATTATTGCTGAAGTGGTAACTTTTATACTGGAGATGAACAGTCTGATTCTGATATCCCCTGCATAGGATCAGTGTAAATCAGCTTGGAATTAGGCTGTGGGGAAAGATCACTTGATCCTGTGGACTGAACCAGCTGCATTTTAGCTAATTAGTGTGCCCCCCTAAATGGGTGTAGGAACAAATTACTGGCAGCTATCATGCTGGTCTCACACACTGCACCACTCTGTTACAGGAACCTGTTCTATTTAGATCAACAGTGCATTGGCATTTATCAGAGAATTTAAGAGTGTGTCTGATCTGAAAAGGGCTCCTTTTAACTTCTGATTTTTTTAACATAAATCACTGAGTGACAAATTTTTCACTTCTTTTCTGTCTTTTCTCCTGAGCACAGAGAGTGACTGTGGCAGGAATCAGGGGTTCCTTTCTGGCTGTAGTGGCTCAGCCAGGGGTGCTCAGCACGGCAATAGGAGCACAGAAACCCATCCTATCAACCCCACGGCTGCTGGGGTGCCTGCCCACACCGGCCTGTGCTCACGGAAATCAAACCTCACAGGTTTCTTGATGCAGGAAAGGATTAGGGTTTTGTTCATGGACGCTTTACTTTCTGAAGTCTGGTTGTTTAGCCCAGGAACTAGTTAGAAATGAGATGAAATGGGCTTTGAAGAGAGTTACAGTCATAATTACCACACCTAAAAAACCACTTCAGGTTAGCAGAAGTGAGTGGGTTGAAAGGGCTTTCAGTGGCTAACCAGGTAGCAAGAAAAAAGCCATTTATTTTCCCATGCTGGAGGGTGCTGTAGAGAGGATAGGTTGAGATTTGACTGTGTAGCTGTGAGGACAAAAATTATATCATGTACATCTGTAGACTCTGCTAACTTTATATTTTGTATAGAGATCTTCCTCTTCATGGAGACTGGTCATTCACTAGAAGTGCAAACAGCTGAGATTCTAGCTCTGTTCGAGCCCTCCTCATGGGATGGATAGGTGGAAAGGGCAGAGCCACCAGAGGAAGGAAAAGCAGGAATGCAGAAACAAGCCCTAATAGACTCTCCATGGACCTTCAAAACCTAAATCTCTTTAAACTCTCATTATCTGGGCCTGCTGAGGTCTTTTGGAGCCCTGGCCTGGGGTGAATACAGTGCCCTTATAGCTGGGTAAACTAACTGATGGTTGATCTATTCTTGGGTCACCCACAGGCCCCTTCCAGTTGATTTTTTTCTAAATCTCTGCTGCTGTCTGTCGTGTTTGCCCTCAGAGAACAGGATATTTTAACTTCACCAGTCCTGATTTTCCCCACACAAGCTGTCAAAGGGATGAATCAAGAAGTGAAAAATCTACAAAATCTCTATAGAAAATCTGTTTATTATTAACAAATACCTTAAAACAAGCTTGCTTAAGGTGCTAAGAAAGACAACAAGTGCTAGCATTTTATTGATTGCAAAATGAAAAAAACACCTTTGGCAATGCTAAACAGGAAGTGTTCACTAATGGTTAAAAAACTAATTTGCTGTAGAGCAATGCAATCTCCAAATCCCTATCCTCCTCTGGTGATTGATCGTGCTTCATCCCATGGCTGGCTGCACAATTACTGATCTTTTTAATTCCGTCAGCAGGATGTTTCCTGGCTGTATCTGGGGCTCTAGGACTTTGTAGCAGAACGCATTACCATGCCTCTGTAAATCAAAATATTTGTTACCTAGCTCCCTGAACACAAGGGACCCAGGCTTCTAAATGCCACTACAGAAAAAGATAATCCATGACAACAAACCTGGGGAGTGCAGACGCAATTTACCTGTCACCATTGACCCTCCAACACCCTCCAGTAACAGCAGTTTGGCACAACATTTTAATGGAAAGAGGTTTTAAAGTTGCACCCAAATCTGTAGCATTTTCCACTTTCACAAATATTGGATGTTTACTTTGCTTTCATCTCTCTCCCTGTCTTTCTGTTCATCTTTGGCAGTGAAAAGTAAAGAATGTCCAGGCAGTGACCTTCTGAGCCTCACAAAGAACAAGGTTAGATGCAGAAATATGTTTGTTTTACCCTTACATTGTAGTGCATGGGATTTTGCTTTAATGTTTCATACTCTATGCCCTCATCATGCCCTCTGCAGCAGCTCTAAAGGAATCTCTGCAGTTCTTCAAATTCCAAATATTTTTAAAGTTTTCTACGTGCTACAAACAGCTCAAGCTTTTGAATGGAGAGATTCCCTGTTTCAGTGAGTGACTGAGACCACTCTGAACACTTGTTCTAGGTTTTGATCTGTTTCCAGATGAGCTCTCTTTGGCTTGGAGGTGTGGCTGTCTTGCTCACTGGGTCATGCCTACTTCTACCCTCTGCACTGACAACCTATCAGTTCTGTGTTGCCATCTCTATTTCTCTATTTAGACCCTCTCTGGTTTCCTTTTTTAGAACTTAATTCAGCTTCTCCTTTCCCTGTTCCATCACATTTTAAGCCAACTATTTTTTTGTTTACTGCAAGGCATAGCAACTTGATATGATGGAATATATACAGTGGTATTTTTTCTGTATCTTACCCAGCTTGGGTTATGCTAATAACAATATTAAGAACATTTATACAATTTTAAATAATTGCACAGAGATTAACTAATTATTCACCTCAGGGGGTAAATGAAGGAAGAATTATCATTTGTTTTTTAAATAGAATGAAAGCTGAAGTGACTCGTTCAAGGTCCACAATGAGTTGGTGTAACAGTAGGTAGAGGTCTTGCAACTTTTTTTATTTTTTGAGAAATCAGCTTATAATGCTTTTTGAGACCTAGTGTATTTTAGTAGTTTATTATATCAAGGTAGTCTTGATAAATGTATTTCTTATTACAATATCAGTGTTCTTTTAGCTGAGCACCTACAAAGCATGAATGTTTTCATGCACCTAATGTAAAAATTACTGCATAGACTGGATTCACTTTGATATGAAGGAAGTTTAGGCTATGCCAATAACAGGCTGATTGTATAAATAACAACATATAAATTGACAGATTCTAGTTTTTGTTTTGTTGAAAACTATCATCTTCATCATTCAGTATGGCACAACCACTAATTTTTAATTTTTTTAAAATACAGTTCAGAAAAATCTAGCTACATTTCTTTCTAGGGTATTGCTGAAAAGAAAAATGAAGGAAAATAAAGCTATTACAAAGCATTCTAAAATAAAGCAAGATGTTCTCCTTCTCAGTTTCCTGTCCTACTATTTCAGGACAGTGAAACATTAATAAACTTTAAACAAAATTGGTTAATTTTACATGAACATGTAAGAAGAAGTACAAAGTTTTATGCAGGCTTCTGCCTGAAGGCATAAAGCAGTACCTGGTATCCCCAGAGCAGCCATGCATTCTTCAAAGGTTGTGGAAAATTATTCTACACTACCATTTTGCTGCAAAGTAATGTTTTGGGCATCTTCCTAACTGTAGTAATTTGTGAAATTACAAAAACTGATTTTTTATTTTTTTTTAATCCACTTTGGATTCTATCCAGTTAATCCATTAGATGTAGTCTTGGTTTGGGTGAGTGAACATTGTGTTTACTCCAGCCTACCATTGAAGTACCAATTGAAAATATGTGTAGAAGTGGGCCCAGGACAGACTCATCTCGAACTCTGCTTAAAATGCTTTTCTAGTTGACAGCAAACTGTTGGTTACTGCACATATATGAAGTTTTGTGTTCATCTTTTGTCTTCATCCACCCCAAATTTCCCAGTTTACTCCTGAGAGTGCCCCGAGGGGTGGCATCAAGTGCAGGGCTGAAGTCAAGACAGATTGTCCCTGATGCCTCCCCCTTATCTGCCAGACTCCTTATCCTGTCATGAAAGGAAACTGGAGCGCTTTGATGAGATTTGTTCTTGACAGATCCATGTTAGCTGCTTTTTATCACGTTTACTATCCTGTAGGTGCTTTGAAATTGACTCTTAAATGATTTGTTCTGGTACCTCTCTGAACATTGAAGTTAGACCAGCTGATCTATAATTTTCTAGGCCCTTGCCCTCATTTTGGAAATACTCATGAAGTTTGCCCTTCGTTAGTCCTTTAGAAACTTTCCTTCACATCCTCAACAAATTCTTGAAAACAGGCTTTAATGATTCACAGATTGCATTGGCTGGCTTCCTGTGTACCCCTGGGTGAACTGAAGCAGGTCTTGTCAACTTGGATGCATTTAATTTATCCAAATATTTTTCACAGCTTCCTTTTTTTTAATTTTTATTTTTAGCACTGCGGCCTGTTCATCATCAATTCTGCTCTAATTCTGCTATAATGCACAGAATTTTTTAAACTAATGACAGATATACTCTTTAGATTTACATGCATGTATTATAAACATCCCGTTGTACATGTACAACCCATTTTATTCATTTTATTAATGCTCATCCCATTTAAACCCTCAAGATGAACTTTACAAGGCATTTGAATTATTTTCAAGTCCTACAGTTACACACAGGAACAAGGAAATTGCATTACTGGGGAAATTACAGTTACTGAAATCTGTCTGTGATCTAATAGCAGGTGACAATATATTTTAAACAGTGGTGCAAGTGAAGAGAGGATAAACCCTCCATCCCCAAAAGCTTTTCAGGAGTAACTGAAAAGTAAGTTTAATTCTAAGCATGTGGTTTTTTAAATCAAAACCCAATTTATTTTCAATGTCTGATTCTGTCAATTGTAAAGATGGATTCTTCTTGAACTTATCTAAAATATTGGCTGTTTGGATTTAAAATTTAGCTGTATCTTTATTGTATGTATTAAAAAAAAAAAAAAAATCCAAGCAGTATTTACACTGATTTTAAAATTTTGGGACAGTTTTTGCTTTTGAAGAGCAAATAGTAGAAAGAATTTTGTAATGTGTTGTCTTGTGGGATTTTTTTTTTCTTTATTTTCTATATGCACAAGGGATTTTTATCTCTGTGTGGGTCTTCAATTCAGATGCATTCTCTATTGCTCAATTTAGACAAACTGTTTGTTACTATGGATTTTCAAAATTGCTCCATTTTGCCGGCTTGTGCAAGAATCTCCTCCTCCAACCCAAGCCAGGTTTTCAGCATTTCTCAGCCAGTATGCAATGCATCATTTCTCTTAATGATAGCAAGGAGGGCGTGCAGTGTTCCTAAGAGTCCCAGAGATACTTTATGGAACAATCAAAATCCTCAAGGACAATTTGTGTGCAGCCAATCCTGACTCAGCAGAGTTCAAGGCATCTTTTAAAACTACGTGTAATCACTGTTTATTTTGAGTACAATGGCTTTCGAAGGCAACATCATTTGGGGAGAATGTCTATGGCTTTGTGGTGTTACCTAAAATTTTCCACACGGGTATGTAGTCTGGAATGCATAAGTCGTGCGTGAATTTAAACCTCATTACTCTGGGAAGAGATCTAAAAGTAGTGCTTATGTGTTCATAGGTGAAAGGTTCTTGCTCTGAATTTACTCAGAAGTATCTGTGCAGTATCATTTTTTGAAAAATATCTGTGTATTGCAGCCCAGAAAGGCCCCTGCAAGGAGAAGGCAGTGGAAACATCTCTTCCCTCACTGCATTTTTTCTTTCACTGGTAAAAAAATGCAACAGCACAACATTGCCTAAGCTGCAGAAAGATTAATGATAATATTGCCAGCTTTAGCAGTGACATTTTAGAAGGAAAATTCTCCCAAGTGTTTTGAAGGACTCTTTTGTGATTATCAACTATTTAGATTAAAATAGAGAGATGAGCCATCACACTTCAGTGTCTTTAACACATTTCTCTATTAAAGTTCTGTATATTTTTCTGGAATCGTACCTGACTGTGAATACTCATCCATGACCCAGCAAAGGCCTTTGCTTACCCGAACTCTCTGTGCTAGGAAACAACTCTGGTCATCCGATACGACTGTTCAGCTTCTGTATTTCTAGCTGGGTATGTCAGGATGGGGTCTTCCTGAGAAAACTGAGTTGTTCTGCTTTGGACCATATCCTGGAACTTTGTAGTGGATTTTTTTTGGGTTTTTTTCCCTTTTGTTTTGTTTTGTTTTTAAGATAAAACTAGGAAAAAACTGAATGTTTTGGTCTGCAAATGGTGACTGGCTGGAGAAAGCTATGGGTCCTGGATGTGAGAAATGCAGATTTAATTCTTGACTGAGAAATAGCTGGAATATGATATTTTGGCTGAGATACAGCAGATATTTAATCCATGTGACTCTAAATCATTCTAAGTAAGGAAACTGAACTTGGCTTTCACCCAGTCTAGGATATGTTTTATCTTTTATAGTGTCTTTCACACATTTTTGCCTGGCAATCAATATGTGCTATTGAAACAGAAATATTGCAGCTCTGGTGAAACGTCCCCATGGCAGAAATGGTTCTGTCAGTATTTTCTCCTCATTTGTCAGCAGTCTTTCATTCTGTTGGAGATTCCAGCTGTAGAAGCACTGAACAACTGATGAGATACTGCAGCTTGTGTCAGGCTGTGACTGCAGCCTGTTTTACAAATTCACAAGTCTCACAGTCAGTTTTGAATGCTTAAGTAGGGAGATAGAGACCTCTAAAATATTGAGAATCCCAAAAGTTTAGGGATTTGTTTGCTAAGAGAGGGAGAGGGTGAATATTTGAATTCTTGTTGAAATAACATTATGGTAGACTAAAACATTTTTCATGTAAATTCTGATATTTAAATTTTTTATTTCATGTTCTACTTAAAAGGTAAGCTGTACTTGCAAGTTGATAAGTGGTGCAGTTGTCTTAAGTGACATATCACTAAGAGCATTTTAAATTTCATATGCAGTGGTTTCGTTCCCTTTTCTAGATGGGGAAAGTGGCTGTCCATGGAAACATACTCTGATATTCCTTTTAATATCTGTGTGCTTCTAAAAGTCAATTCACTTCTATTCTGTATAGTGGGAGTGCAGACCAAACCTACAGCATGGCAGATCTAAATATAAGGTATTTTCACCTTGCCTTCGGTTCAATGTGTTTCTGAAAATTGGAGCCTTGGCTCTCAATGTGTCATTATCTACTTGCAGTTTGTTGAACTGAATCTTCCTGGAGGTAGAGCCCTTCACATTCACGCATTTACCCTCTGAAAAATGAGCAGAAAGTTTTTGGAATAACCAGTTATCCCTCTGTAGTCTATTAGAGAATTCACTTTTCCCCACTATTACCATGCTGTTCGTTTCCAGTGTAGCAGTAGTCAAAATTACAGGTTTACCTTGCCTTTTATATGCAAAATATAAGTTGTGTATCAAATCCACGTGAAATAACCATGGATGTCATGAGTATTAAGAGGAGTATTCAGGAGCCAGAAAATGTGGGGGGATTTGTTAATCAGGATGTAAAGAATACAAGTCCAAGAATGAGGATAGAAATAAAATTGCCTAAAATGCATATTTTTTGGATGGGTCTCCTCTATTTTATTAATTTTCTTTTAGCCCTTGAAACTTGGAGGAGCCGTTTTTTTATCATCATTGGTTCATGTGCAACACTGAGACTTTTGTTTAACATTGCATACTTAGAAAAAACAATTAGGTTAAATTCTTGTTGACTTAATCTCCTCCTCAGTTCTGCTTTCACCTTTATCTTTTGCAAATCAGATGGAGTGGAAATAAATATTAATACAGTGAGAACAATGGCATGTATGTATGGTGTTTTTGCATACAACAAGCCTGTTCATCACATTTAGGAATGTTTTCCCTGAAAAACATAATGGGTGGCTGTTATAAACATAGACTTTTAGGAACACATAGGAAGAGAAAATAGAGCCCTTCTTATAAGTCCATCCATTAAGATTGACCCTTTTGCTTTTTTTTAATGTTGTTTTCTTTTTTAGAACGACACCAGCTTTACTGTAATATGAGAATTTGTGATATTAGATCAAATAATATATTTCTCTATCTTTCTCTTACTGTTGTCTTTTATAAAATTAGATTACGTTGTTTAAAAAAAAATCCATGGAAGAGAAAGAATAAACTTCAGTTTATGAAAATTTTGATTTACACAAAGACAAAAAGAATGTTCACCCTTCTCAACTAATTAAAAGTTTGTTCTTGAATATGGAACATGAGTGACTGTAAGTGTTGGACTCATTCTGCCACACTGATTATGTGGAATAGTGTTGGATAAGATGTCAGGAGACAGGGTTGCTGTGCCTTTTTGTAAGGGATAATGGACAGTAAAAACTAAAATAAGATAACTTTATACAGGAGTTAACTTCAAGTTGAGATATTGTGACTATGTTACATTTTACTTTTTTTTTAACATTTATTTTTTATTTTACAAATAATTGTTTTGAATTGAAATGCCTATATTTCACACTCCTTTTTATTCACAAAGTATCCAAAAAGGATTAGAGTGTGATTGCCTGGAGGAGTTCTCTT
Organism: Picathartes gymnocephalus; assembly: GCA_013390045.1. Taxonomy (NCBI): domain Eukaryota; kingdom Metazoa; phylum Chordata; class Aves; order Passeriformes; family Picathartidae; genus Picathartes; species Picathartes gymnocephalus. Next base: position 338,406 of record WEKY01058205.1, read on the forward strand.
TTTGCACACCTCACTGCATTGCACAATGGTGCTGTTGGGACAGACAGGTCTTGCAATGATCCAAGGGTGTCACAAAAATGTGGAAATGGCTTTGGATTTAATTCCTATACAACCTGTGATAGACATGACCCCAGGGGAAAAAAAAAAAAGTGTTTTCTTATCCATAAGCTACAAACACAATATTTAATATTCTTAATATATCTAATATATCAATTATAATTTTTAGTGTATGTAACATAATGGATATTTAACAGTTGTAAATTTCACTTAGAACAAAGTTTCAAGGACGTGTAACTCTAGAAAGCTCCCAGTCCTTCCTGAAAATTAGAAAATTGTTTTCATCTGGGCAGAAAGAAAGGGGGACAATCTTTTGAGAACCTGTGGCTTTTCTAGTGCATGTCTCCTATATAAACATCTTGGAAAAGGTACAAGTGTGAAGAGCAAGAATAAGGATTACTACCCAAACTCCACTGTGAAAGTGCAAGCATTATCAAAGTGATTCAATAGTGTCTTCCTGAGTGAGGGAGAGGCTCGCATACATGAAATTGTGTTTCAAATCAATCGTGTTCTTCTGTTGTTCCCATCTCCTCCATCCATTTACATGTGTGCTTTTAGAAAGATCCTTTACCAATAAAATCTCTGTTTGCCAAGATACAAATTCATAGATAATAATTAATTGTCATTAACTTCTTTGTCTTTAGTTCTAACTCTATATTCATCAATAGCTTCAAAATCTTTAAGAAGCAATTGGTATTCTTTTCAATACTGCCACATTTTCAAAAGTGACTTAGGAGCCCCAGGGCAAGATTTTTCCTATTTTGATTTCAAAGAGAGACAAGTCTCTGAGCTTTTTGAAATTCTTGGTATATCTTCAGGTGAAAAAGAACTTGGGAAATATTAATTTGTCTCTTTTTAAAAGTTAATGCAGAGATCTGAAATCACTTGTTACTTTTCTAAAATGAAGCACTTCTATCTTCTAATTAACTCATTTTGCTTATTAAGTATTTTCTCTTTTTGTATAGAAAATATTTCAACAGAATGGTAATTGAAATTCTTTAAAAAATAGAATTTAAATTATGAATGAGACTGTTAGGGTAGACAGCTATTTAAAATAGGAGACAGTAAAATGTTGTTGAAAGTGCACTGAAAACTGTGAAAGACTTCTCAGAAATAATAATAGGACAAGTTTGTGTCAGGTAACAGAAGCCCAGAGGCGGGAACTGATATATTATAAAAGACAGAATTTATGGCTCATTAGATAAAGTCACAATTCCACCCAATGTTCAAATACATGATGCTGGTGGGGGAAAAGGCATGTAATTAATCAGGCAGACAATTAAGGGAAAAGCCAGATCTAAAGCTGACTGTGTAGAAGTTGGTCCCTGGAAGCAGCGACTGCTTCCTGTTGCAGCTGGAGAGGGGTGGGATGCGCGAGGAGCCCGGGATGCAGCAGCCTTTAATGCAGAGCACTTCCACACAGCAGTGGCAAGGAAACAAAATCACAAAAGGGTTGATGTTTCCGCAATTTTTCCAGAACTTTCTGCCTCGAGTCCCACAGGCCCTGTTGGGCTGGGTACTTTTTATTGTTGCACGTTTATAAAACGCCTACAAAAGAGCTCCTGGTCTGAGCAGAAAAGGGGCTGAGGGGACGCAGCAGGGCGAGGGCAGGGCTGTGAGCGTGAGGCTGCAGAGAATCTCCTGCCATTGTGCCTCCGAGGAGGATTCCCCGCCGTGTCTGCCTCCTTCCATCCTCCCCGTGCCCCGGCTGCCCACCGAAAACTGGTGCCTCCTTTGAACCTCGAGCCTTTGCCTGGGATAGTCAGTGTCCTCTCAGGAAAAGTGAGGAAAAATGCATTGTTCCATACAGGAAATCCTGGGGAAAAAAGCTGCTTTCTGGCTGCTGCTGCACTTGGTATCAAGTACTCATTAATGCTGCAGCCTTGCTCTTTGTCAGGCCTGTCATGTTTGTGCTTATTGCTGAGGTTATTTTTGAACATTAATTGGCAGTTTAAGTAACCTTGTCCAATGCTCTTTTTTGCTGCTTCTTTTCCCTCGGTTGCTTCTCTCTTCTCATTCTCTACACTTCTAATAAATATTTCAAATTCAGTTTTTGCTTTTTATTGCTCTTTGGTCACAGAAGACAGAGAGCTTGGCTTAATCTGCACTCTGGAATGTAGATAAGCCAAAAAAAAAAAAAAAAGAGGGAGCAGAGAATTCCTGGGTCAAAGACTTTGGGAATAATGACATAAATACAATATTGCAAAAAGTCTTCTATAACTAACTTCAGTCAGTCTGCAATGGTGAATCTGGATTTCTTTGGCAACATACTACTTTATTTTTAAAAAAGGCAATAGAATTATCAGAGGAAGAGGAAATTGTGATCGACTGGAAAAAGAGTACAATGAGGATTACTTCCCTTTTCAACATGTTTTAAAGATATGTTTAATATCTTTAAGTCATTTTTGGCCTTCTGGTTATTGTTACATTGTTAGAAAAATAAGAAATAAGACCCAAAAATCTATTTGGTATTTTCCAAGAGGACAGAAATGTCTGCGGGGGGGATGTGTGAGTTTGGTGTGTGCTGCTGCGGGATTCAGGAGCAGCGGTGCAGGGATCCAGTGCTGGGTGCAAAGCGTTGCTGTTGCAGCAGAGCTGCTGGGCTGCCACCAGTGCTGAGCAGCACCAGAACACCCCTATCCCATATCTTCACTAACTTCCTTTTCATCTTCCTGAATTAATATCTCTGCATTCTCCAACACCATCACTCTTTTCAGTAGTACATACACAATTTAGTAGCCTGATTAAAAGCAGTGTTTTTTTCCCTTAACCCTCGACTCACATTCCTGTTTCGTCAGATGCATTTTTATCTGAGAAACATCAAAGAAACTTTACATCCTCCCACTCTCTACATCAGTGGTCAATCCTTATTTTTATTTGTTATTGACTTCTGATTTGTCAGATTTGTATTTTTTCACATATTTTAGGTTAAGGAATGTATTTGCATTTTAATATCTGCATAAATTGAATGACTTTTTAAATTGCAATCCTTATGCCTGATGACTTTTAGAAAGGCTAAAAGGACTCGGATGCAATTCCTGCAATTGTCAAATTATGTGTTATTTGGAAAGCACAAGACACTGAAAAGAGGAATGATAAAGTAAATCACCAAGCAGTAACTCTGGATGTATTTAATGAGATGATATTCTGATGATCATCTCATTTGTTGCACCTGAATGTAAAATATACACCAAGGATTCCTGTCTCAGGCAGAAACTGTGACTTTGTTTGGTTCTTGTGTAAAGGAAGGACAGCCCCCCATGTTTGAAAAATTCTGGAATATGTTACTAAGCTAATTCATTAAGTATTCAGAAATGGTAATGAGATATGTATATATGTAAATTAATAATAATAATATAATTGCTGGTTCGGTGTTCAGGAGGTACACAGAGTTTTAATGAGCTTACAGTGACACTGGATTTTTTTTACTTTTTTTTTGTCTTGTTCACTCTGCTACTGACATTTTAAGACTTCAAAGGACCAGGAAATTTTTATAAAATGGCATTGAGACTCAGATACTCCTGATGCTATTGTCATGTGATGCTCTCTTCCATGGATAATTGGAGCGTGTTCGCTTTAATCAGATTGCTTGGGTGAGGCTGGTGCTGGGGAGGTTAGTGATAATATGATCATTCAAGCTCCCTTAAATTTACAAAATTTAAAAAATTCTCTGTGTCCCTGAAAACAGACAATCCAGAGGGAGTAGATGTAGTGGGAGAGACCACCCCTGAGAAGATCTATATTTCAGTTGAGTTGAACTCAAATTTTTACATGTTTTCTATTATCCTACTATGTGCTGTGCCACAATGACCTTGATCTGCAAAATCAGGGTTTGGGATTCTCCTCTTGCCTGTTCCAATCCAAAAGCTTTGCTGCCTGTATTTTTCTACACAACTAGCACAACCCTCTACAGCCAGAGTAGCACTTGATCTCTTCTGATGTGGAAGTGCTGCTCAATACAGGCTTCCAATTTTCCCAAAGTAGTTTTGTGAGTCAGTTCTCATCACAGTGTTATGTGAATTGAATGAATAGAGGGAAAAGAGAAAAGAGACCCTCAGTGGAGTCAGTGGTCTGGCTGCAGATGGAGGGCTCTGATGTCCCTGTGTTATAATGCAGGTCGTTTCCTGGGGATCTTCTGATATTTGTCATATTCACGTTCCAGTGTGATCACTTATGAGCCAGCTGCAAGCACCTCATGGTGATAGGTTGCACAGACAGAATTTCCTTTCATGCTTTGATGAGAAGAGGAATCGAGACACTGCTTATGTGTGAGGCAGAAACCTTGACATTGCACTGAATGGTCGCAGTAAGCTGCAAAAAGGAAGTTTGTGCTGTGAAATAGAGGGGAAACCCTCTGGATATCATCGTTATCAACTGTGTGTGAGTGTGTTGAGATCACTGCTGTAGGATAATGGAAAGCTTGATATGATACAATTATGCGTAAATAAACTCAATATGCTGTGACATGAATGATTGCTCCGTGTCAGAGCTGTAACAGGGGAAATGATGAGGCTGCTTTGCCTTTGTGAACAAAGACTGGCAAAGGCTATGAAAATGAAGGAAAAAGCTCCAAGTGTGAAAATAGAGAATAGTTTAAGCATAAGAGAAAATAGCAAGATAGAGTAAAAAATAATTTTACTTCACAGGAGAAATTTCAAAAATAATTGGTGCAATTCAGCATGATTAATGAAACCCCAGCATTCTGCAGAATAAGAAGTGATGCTGTAATAACAGGAACATATCATTATCTGACACATGAAACAATGCCATGAGTCTAGTTCCATTAATTATAGGACTGCATAGCTCCTACATGGATATCTATCACCTAGATCCTTTAACCTAGCTTGAAAGAAAATTTTACTTAAAGATAATTTATCAAATTCTCCACGAAAAAATATATTATTTTTTTAAGAGAAGGTCTTTTGTATTCTCCAGGGTATAAAATTTGTGGAGTTATTTTCAATTTGTTCTTGTTGTTTGTTTGTTGGTTTGTTTGTTTGTGGGGGAGTGTTCTGTTTTATTTGGGGGTAGGTTATTTATTTTATCTTATTTTGTTTGGTTTGGATTTTTTTTTTGGGAGGGAGATTTCTTTTAAAAAAGAAAAGTTTTTAGAAGTTTTTAAAAGTTTTTAAAAATGGGTTTATTTTTCTATGCCTTCTGTTTGATCATATATCAACACTGTAAGGAATAATCTGTCGGGGGTGTACCCAAACCTATAAAAAACTTTGGAATGCAATATGATGTACTTGGGGAGTTAGGATGAGTTTGTGATCAGCCCCACACACAGAAGGGTGGTTTTACTCCTTCTATTTGTACTGTGTGCTTCTGATCTTTGTTTAATCGTGGTTAAATTCCAGTTTTCTGGTAAATAACTTACTAGGTCAGATTTGAAATTCTCTTTTGCCACCTAAACAACACAATATGCTTTTATACAGAATCACTTAATTTTTCTTAGGATTTATTCCAGTTCAGATTTGGAGAAGGATGTTCATTAGTCCAAACCTTCCCAATGTAAAGGATGGTGCCTTGTTCTACACAGTCTACACCTGAGTGAGCAGCTGCTCTGCTAAATCATGTTAATGTGGTTGGAGAGCAGGAAGACTTTGTCAAACACTGGACAAATGATTTCTGTTTGCTTGCAATTGCAGCTCTGCCATGTTTTCCTCTTCATTTTCATTCTGATCTTAGCAAATTCTCAGGTTTAATATGTCACTGTCACCTGCAGTAGCAAGATTTCCTAGGCAGAGGTACAAAATATGGTAGAGATACTGCTGCAAAGTGTCTTTTGAGAACATTTTGTGCAGGAAAACCAAGTTATTTTCATTTCACAGTTTCTCTGCTGATAGCTGCAATAATTCAATAACATAATTGAGGAAGAAAGAGTCATCTTGAAATAATGTTAAACTTTTTTAGCTCCTGCTGAAAGAGAAAAGAACAGTGGCATGCTATGAAAAACAAAAAATCCATAAGCAACATTATGTCTTCCAAGAGGAAAAATTCACTCTAGTGTAGAAGTCTGAAGGCAGTCTGCTGGACTCTTGTGCTGAATTCCTGAAGTGAGAGGCCAAGAAGAGCAGAACAATTTGTTCATCAGTGTCTGGAAAAGATCCTTGTTATCCTTAACTAAAGTGTTTTTGAGTACTGAACAGGTACTTGCAGAAAGCTGGTTTCACATCGCCCTCACACCCTGAGCTTCAGAGCATCGCTTCTGTAGGCACATCCATAAAAAATGGGTTCAGGTGTAATTTCTTGTTCCTTCTCTGCCTGTACGGACTGTAAGCTCTTTCTGCTTATGTTTGGTCATTCCCCATTTGTCTGTGGAACATTGTTTCCAGAGTAGGAATTCTCCAAGTGGCAGCTATGGCCCACTAGGACCGCATGTCCTACAGGTATAAACCACTGCTGATAATGATCTGAAATCGTTTACTCAGACTAAGCAACCCAAATTACTTTACAAGGCTGCTCTGATGTAAATGTTTTCACAGAAAGTTTGATTTCTTGTTTTCTTACTTGATATGGTCAGACATATTGTGAAGTTAACAGTTTTCTGACAGTCTTCGTTTCCCAAGCAGCAGGAAAATGTTTCTATAGAAAGCTGTAACAGACTGTTAAATATCATCTTTTAGCTGCTGTTTATTCAGTGCTAGAAATGTCTGCAGCATTTTTTTTTTTCTGTAGAACTGCCATAAATCCTCTCTCATATTTCTCTCTATTGTATGGTTCTCTGGTCTCTTAAGAAGATAGTGGTAGTGAATATCATAAATTCTCAAGTACATATTATCCCCTTACTTCATTTTTTGATCCAAGCATTAATTGGGAGAGTGCTGAAAATACTTAACTGAGTGAATAAAACCAGTAGTTGAATACAATTTTACAGTTATTATGCTCTAATAATTTCTTTCTTAAGCAACAAGGCATGAATTATAAAATAGTAATTTATAGCTAACAGGGTTTAAGCATGAGGCCAAAAGCCAAGTGTCATTGGCAGTGCCATAGATGAATTATTACATCGTCACTCAAACTGTGGAGCTGCTTGTGTGATCATAATCTGATTATTAAAAAGAATGAAAAGCATATTCATCAATGTACTTAGTTTCTTTCTAAAGCATAATGCTCATGGAAATATGCATTCCATTACACCATCTTGCAATATAGAAATAAAGGTAATTTTTATTCTGAAGATTAAATTACACAGTGCTTGAGGAATTTCTGTATTTCTTGAAATCATCTTTTCACATGGTTATTTTCCATTTAGACAAGGTTAGTCCAGCTATTTCTAATAGAATGAATGAGACAGAAAAAGATTCAGAATTTTAACAAAAATTAGAATTTGTGAGATATAATTTTTATATTTTAGTAGTGTCTCATTAGTAGAAATTAGTAGAAGGGACAATAAAACAAGTTGTTCCTTCTTGCTTCTTTCTCCATCCTGATCTGGATTCTCTTCCCACAGAGATGAATTCAGCCATCCTCCCACTGATTTAAGTAGCAGTGTGTCTACTGTGCATTTGCTTTGTTGAAAGGTTCAAAACATTTTCCAAATGATTCCAAGGAAGCCAAGATTCCTCCTGTTTGAAATTGGTGATAACTCCGTTCTACATCAGAAAGAACCTGGAAAATAGGTGTGGGAAATATCGGTGACTTCTTTTTTCCTGCTTGGTGCAGTAACTATCAGGTGTCAACTTCAAGCTGACCTGTGTTGAAATGAGGGTGTGTCCAGCAGAGATATATAAAGTAACTAAAAGAAGATTAACTGCAGAGCCTGGAAAAATGTCAAGGAGAAAAGGTCTCTAGCAAATTCATGGCCTTGCAGCGTTTGATGATGGTCATTGGTGCATAGGACTTTGCACTTTAAGGGAGGAACAAAGATCTTACATGCAAAGTTTTCTTGAAATTGTATTTGAGTAACAACTATAGTGGTGACAGAGCGAGCACCTGGGTATAAATGGCAAGTAACTTCTCTGCAGTCAGTGAAATGGTGTAGTTTTATATTTGGGTTGTAATTAGAAGAGGACTCCTGGACAAATGGACAAAACTAAGAGAGATTGCTCAGCTGCACTTACATATATTATCTTGCAGGGAAAGCTCTGCTCCAGTGTCTTTGGTACAGGTATGCTGACTTAGGTGCTATGGGTAACGTGCAGAATTTGTAGTCAAACTTTGAATAATTGGAAGAAAATCCTTGTTGCAGTGGTTTCACTGAAACTGTAATATCTATTTAGGGAATTTAATTGTCAATAAAGCTGAAACAAGTCGTTAGCATTCTAATTGTAGTGTTTGAGGAGGGGGAAGATAAGGAAGGCATTAAGGATTTCTTATTAATACTTAAAAATTGCATATTTAGAAAAGGGTGAGGATCTTTATTAAGGAACCTTTGATAAAAAAAAAACATGGTAAGATGTTCCATTAATGTTCTTGAAGTAAGAGATCTCTGTTTTAGTCAAGACTACTCATGAAGCTAATTCTTGGTGTATGACTGATGAAAATTTCTTTTTGTGACATATTTGCTCCTTATATAGATTTCTCTCCCTTTGATAAGATAAATATCATTATAGATTATTAATTTTAAGTAAATATGAGAATACATTAGGAAGAAATAACCTCATCTTTTAGACTTGTCTGAATCTGCTTGGGATAAACAAACATGTAAACTGACTTGATGCACTCTAAATTTGATCTGTGGTAATTGTATAATCATAGTAAATCTCCATCTTTCATTTAAGTGTGTAATGTATAAAACGCTTCTTTTTGATGTGGTGGCCTTTTCACAATGAAGTGGTGAAACAAGCATGTCCATATAAGAAATATAGATGTGTTAAAAGTTGAAGATATGTTCATTTCACATCTTTCCAAAGGCTTGGTTTAGGCTCGTATTTCTTCCTGTCTTGCTGGCAGTACCATCCTGATCTTTCCTAATAATAATAATAATAATAATAACAAAATCCCTGTTGAATTGCATACCCTAGGCTTGCTCTCATGACTTTAAAGTGTGTAAGGAAGAAAATCTCAGGTTCAGTGCTAGTTATGCTGGCATCAGTTTGATCCTCTACAGATCAGGTGCTTGCTGAGAAGTTCCTAGAGCAGAGGTTTCTGAATGCATTTAGCACTGGAAGAGGTTTGTGGAATATGATCATTAACAGAATGTGGTTTAGCCAGAGGCCACAATAGCTACTCACTATTGATGTGCTCTCAGAGAAGGTATAAGAGAGCAAGGCATAAAGGTTCACGGAAGGCAGGGCAGGTATCCTCTAACAGGAAGGGGTCTTCCCATTATGTAAATTAACAAAAACACCTGGTTTTAAGGGCAAAACACAGTGTCAGAATGAGGTGGACCTAAGATGAAGCTGCCAGCAGATGTGAAAAAAATTAATAATGCTTTATAGATTTTTGCTTTGTATTCTCTAAGGATCTGGCTTTTGGAGATTCGTGTCTTTGCCACCCATGTCTTTACACATGTACTTGCTTTAAAAAAAGCACAACATTGAAGTAAAATGGTATTTCTCTTCAGGGATACAACAGTTGTGAAATTTGAGAGTATTAGAACACAGGTGTTCATTTGTATCCTTTCACTTCATTGTTTAAGGTCCCTCTCCCCTGCTCCCCACCACCTGCCCAGCAGCTGCTCATGCTAAATTCTAGTCCACACTGATTTCAAAGGATCTGTATTAGTACAAAGTTGTTCCGAGTGCACTGGAAGTAGTGATAACTTGAGACAAAAAAACCCCCATAAAACAAACAAGCAAGCCTACAAAACCAAAAAAA
>WEKY01058205.1:348267-374273 GCA_013390045.1 Picathartes gymnocephalus
AAAAAAAAAAAAGGCACAAAAAACCCCCCAGAAATTGGAACTAAAAGATGTGATGTAAAGCAAATATAACCCACTAAGAGCAGCAGTTCAGACACTGCCATCTAATTAGCCCATCTTTTTATTCCTTCCTTTACTTTTGACACTGCTGGTGTTGGTAGCTGGAGGTACAGCTGAACATCCAACACTTTATTTTCTGCTTTGTTTTATACGTGGCAATTGGACAGACAGTCCCAAAGGGTTCCTTTTTATTATGGATTATTCCCAGTGAACACCCTGACTGTAAGCACTCTGTGACAGCAAGGTTATTGTAAAATGGCTTTTTTTCCCCATTTGAAGTAGAACTGTAATACTGAGAATAACTTTTATGAGGTCTTGTGGGAATCTTGTTCTTTATGAAACTCAGTGATTATGTTCAGAGGCTGGACAAAATGTTCCTGTGAACTTTTTAAAAATAAAGAAAAGGGGAAAAGAAAGGAGAGCATTTGCAGCTCTGAGGGTCAGGTACCCTATTAGGTGTAGTTTATAGGATTCCCTGGCCCAGCTCTCACCCTGAAGTAAGGTTAGACATGCCAAGGGACTGCTCTGATGAGCAGAGAATCTGGAGGGCAGGCAGGATTTTCATCAGTCCTCCCAGTCAAAGTGAAGGGCTTTGAAAGGGCCTGTCCAGTCTGGTGAATTGGCAAATGTTTACAGAACCGGTGCCACAGCCATGGGTTCGGTTACTGGGACCATGGGACCAGGGTTTTATGCTTGTAAGGCTCAGAAACAAAAATCCTATGGAACTCTGCTTCTTCTGAATCTGGGCTGAAGTAGCTCCAGGAAGGTCTGCGGTCCCAAGTATTTTAAACACAGGAGGATATCCAAATTCTGGGTTGGGCCCCCTGGAAGCAGTCATAAACTGGAGTTAAACATGGTCCTTCCATATATAATCCAACCTTTCCCTCAAATCCATCCAGTTCCTCCCAGAACTGAATGCTCGTTCACAGTGACATGCACTGAAGTTCTGTTTTGCTCTTGTCTTACACACCTGAGATCTGAACAAAGCCTTTTCGACAGTAATGGAGAGTTGTCTCCAATGGTAGGTGAAACAAATCTGAATCTGAGTCCTTACTGCCCCCCATCCCTGTGGGTCACCAGAAGTGGAATCCAAGTCAAATATTTCAGAAAAGAAAGACATGGGCTATGTAAGAGCAATGCAAGAAGAGCCTTTGAGAGATGTGCAGGGAGGGTACAGCAATTTCATTGTCATGCAGGTCATCAGCATCTGCCTGAATGAAATTTCACCCTTGTAGTCCCTCTCCATTCTGTATGAATGTGTGAAAGCCCTCAGGATGTGAAGGACAATGCAGGGATGAAAAGAAATCAAACTACTCAAACCCAAGTTTCATTTTCCCTAGAGTTCACAAAGATTAATTGGAATAAAGTTCCAGAAAAACCAATGTGAGACCCTGAAAAGTACCTTCAGAAAAATAGATGCAGAAATGTTTATTTACAGGAGAAAAGACTTTGTCTCCTGATTATATAACACATGTAAAAGAATATAAGGAAAGAGGTGGGAGATAAAAGGCTGCTTGTAATGAAAATATTTTAAACTTATTGTTATGCTCACCTATTTTCTGGCACTGGAGAAAAATAAAATATTTGCTGAGCTGAAGAACATCACTGAGTTCAACGCTGAAAGAATGTGCTGATGAGTCACAGAGTTTCAGAGCTGCAAAGGCAGGATGGTTAAACACCCAGCAGAGCACATTTTCAGAGTCCACAGTTATACAGATTTGCATTTTCATGGGAGATCTTAAAGAGGAGGGAAGGCAGACAGAGGAGACAATGTTAACACTATTGACCAGGAAATTGAATGAGTTTTATTTTTTATTTAATTTTTAAGTGAAACACTTATTCCTTTATTTTTCAATATATCACAAACAGCAGAGAAATATCTATCTGTGAAGGGCACTGACAGTAGTTAGAATTGGGCCAGGCCACTGGTAACTCATTTACATGCTGGGAATCAGTCACGGAGCCTCCATGCAGAAATTCTGATTTACAATTTTTGTGGTGAGAACAGGCACTTCTCTCTCATTTTATTTTAACAAGTCAGATAGCAAAGGAGTCACCAGCTTGAAAATGCAGATAGAAATGCAGTTTGTGTTCTGCCCACGCTGGTGAATGATGTTGCACTCATTTCCTCCAGGACTGATTCTCCCTGCTCACTTTTCCTGGCTGCAGCCTTGGTTATGTCCCATTGAAGTCAATGTATTTTAGTGTGACACTGAAATTTAAGCATCTGCTTAAAAGTCTGAGGATCAATGTGTTTAAAGCCATCAATTCAGAGAGAGTGAAATCCTTAAATCAGAGAAAATTTCTTTGTCAGCTTCTTCACTGGATGTAAGACTAAGAATATGGATTTAATGAGTTATTTGCAGCATGTACTGTTAAACAGCTGGTGTTTGTGCCATGCATTAGCTGTGTAAGAGCAGCTCTCATCTGGAAGCTGCTCTAACATGAGCTTTTGGAAGGAAAAATGTGCTTTACATTGTATTCGTTAACACATAAGAGAGAGAAGTTTGGCTATGAAGCTTTACAAGTGAGACACACAAGTCTGATCCTGTAGATTTCGTTAGTGCTGGGATAAAGCAAAACTGTTCTCCACATCAGCTGCTAATAAAAGCTGCTGCAGGCCTTGGGTGATACATCATTGGTCACCCTCTGCATCCTCATATTTGTGAGCTGATGAGACCCTAATTCTTTGAGTCCTCAAGAGAGGGAGCCAGTGGTGCAGAAAGTGACCAGTTCTGCTGCTTTCTGACAGCACCAACCTCATTAGTCTCGTCTGTTGTTGGAGGAAACAAAAAGAAGCAGAGAAACAGTGAAGGAAGACCATGAACTATAAATTATTCTTATGCTAGAAATAAAATGTTTGGTGTTCTAAAACATGTGGCATATTTTTTGCACTTTTTCTACCAAATGTGGAAGTTTGCAGTGATGTATCTGCTGTCTTAATAGGACGTGAACTTTGCAAGAATGAATCAGTCATGTGCATGTATTTCCTCAACAGCTAAGTCAGTGTGAGAGACAGATTTTAGGCTCATGCTGTTTCAAAGGTAGCCCATGAGACAGGTGAGTTTCTCTGGATTTCTATAGAGCCTGTAGAGACTCCTCCAATATTTTTGTTCATTGCTCATATTTTTTTCTCTACTTTGCCTGCTCCTTTGTGCATTTTTATATAGGTTATTTTTTTAATGTAAATACTCTTGGTTTTTTTTTTTTGTAATAGGGAAGTATCCATATAGAATTCTACACAATGTATTTTTGCCATATGTATCTCCCAGTATATTTGGCAATGCAAATGAACTTGGTATTCAAGGAGGGAACATGAGTTTGGTCTCAACAATGACCACCACATTGCTCTATTCTACAATGCTTAAACATCTCCTGAAAATTTTGTTTCTGTTCTCTTTGTTTCTTTCAACCTCTTTAAGGCAACAAATATTTGCAAAACTCCCATCCCAATTGAAGCTAATATATTGTGAAATTACTGCCCTGCTTAGAGTGGGTATGAGATGTACAGCTATAGGTTATACTGAAATCATATGAAGAGAAATTTTTGGCATTAGTGGGAATGTTGTTGGCCTTTGACCTCAATTTCGGGTTTGGAAATCACTTCCCTGTGAAGCATTGTAATTATCGCCATACTTTGGGATTTCATTGAAATGCTTTCAACAGCAATAGTATTATCAGAAGGCTAAAATGTGTGCTTCATTAGAAATTCCATCCAGAGATCATGGCAGTTTGTGTTAAAAATGTGTTTTAATAATCTCTTCACCACAACAAGGAGTCTCTTTCATATGCTGTCACTAGCTAAAACAGCCTTTTTCCCACTCAGCTTTTAGCTGCTGTGTGATATAAATTTGTTGCTCATTTCCATTAGGAGCAAACATAATATTTTGGCAAACTATTCTTACAATTCAAACAATTTTTTTTTTAAATCAGTTGGCGCATTTGATTTGCCAAAGGTTGTGTGCTTAGAATGACTTTACATTTTAATTAGAGCTGCAGCAATCTGTTAGCTAACTCTGAACTCTGAATGAACACGAGTCTCTAGGCATGTTTGGGAAAGCTCATGAATTCGCCTAATGAGCTGTCGGAAAGGTTCCATCAATAGTGTCAAAAAACTTGTTTAAGGACCCTCCAGATGTATTCAAGAAGCTTGGATGAGCAAGGGCTAATACAAAATGAGTGCCATAGGGCTAAATATTTCTGGAAAGGCCTTTTGCTCCTGATATAGGGAGAATTAAAGGTCATGCTTGAACGTTTGCTTTGAAGGGGGTGTTTTCAAAATATGTGTAGTAAAACATATCTATTAATAGCTTCACTGTTGTCTCTGGGAAGGACATTATGATCACCTCCTTCTTTGCCACAATACAAGGGTAGATAAGGCCTTTCCTACTCTCCAGAAAGCACAGCACAGGAATTTGAAGTGTACATAAAAAACCCAAGCTTCTTTGGGGGGTTCTTTGAAACAGAAAAACCACTGCAAGAAATAGAATTGTGATAGATGGTAATTTTTTAATGGATCAGCAAGTCAGTGGAAACCTAATGCCCTCAGCATTTCCTTGGTGTCACACGAGGCATTCTGTAAGAGGAAGAGCCTTTCTGACAGTTTCTGCTCTAAAAGAACTGAGAGGCACAGGGCGGTGATCTCCTCACAGGTCACTGGCCTACAATTCACCTGGGAATTCACAGAGAGCCAGTAAATCCTCTGCATTATTCACAGCGCCGGGGTTATGGCACAGCATCCTTTTGGAGCTCACAGGTGTGTGGATGTCGCTGCACAGGGTATTCTCAGGAAGAGGTGGCAGAGTAATCTGCTGATGGTAACAGCCCTGTAAATCATTTATAACTAAAACTATTTGACCTGATAATACCTTGAGTTAAAAAAATAGGCTTCTGTTCTCTAACCATATGTCAGTAGCCTTACGCTGTCACTGATAGAAATATTCCCAGTTTTTAAGAAGAAACATATGTATAAATGTTTAAAAATTGGAAGAGCAAGCACAGGAATATTTACTTCTGATGAGGCAGTAAATAAAATATCAGCTCCTTACAAGGCAAGATATAGGGCCCAATGAGATTTCAGGGAACCCCAAGACACTTTAAAGCTACCAGATTCTAAGAAAATTTTAATTTTTTTTTTCTGCTTTATTATTGATGGTTGAATCTTGGTCTGTAACAGAAGGGTCAATTAGATATTTTTGATTTGAGGAATAAAAGATGGTTTGTGTAACTACCTCACTTAGTTCTTGCCTTACTAGCTAGAAATGCAAATTTCCCAAGGTAAAAACTTAGTTTTACTTGCCACTTGCAACATAGGACACGGTAAAAATCCATTTTAAAATAGTGTACCAGCATTATAGGCAGTTCCAAAACCAATACATTGTACGGAAAGGGAACATTGGATATTGCAAAATCTTTTGTATTTTGTGCATTGCCAGTGTAGTTTTCTTTAATCGTGCACATACTTTTTCCTTCTAGCTAATTTGCAGTTTAAAAAAACCCCAAAAACCGAGGGGGCAACAACTGGATGACTCCAGATTTCTGGCCAAATTGAAAATGGACTAAAACTTCGTGTTGGGAATTAACAAGGCTAAGTTTCCCTTTCCTGACACAACTGATGTAGAGACTGTGGTAACAGAGGCCATCTTCAAATTTTTGGCAAATCTCAGGTAACCTGCAACCAAACTGTAATAAGTGAGCAAGCGATGAAGCTATAATATGAGCTACATGTATACAAATGATCTACTTCTTCTCCAAATATAAACAGCTTAATAACTCTTAATGGGATTTGATTCAGTAAAAACGGGCTTTTCTTCACTCTTCTTAAATGCACAGCACCAATTCCTGTCAGATTTAGCTGGCACAGTTTTCTCATGTGTTGGTAGCATTGTTTCCATTAGGCAGAAGAAATTAATGTTTCATTAAATGTCATCTACATATAGAATTACCTTCCCCAGTTCTGTAATGAATAATTGCCCTCCTTCCAATTGAAAATGGGGTAATTTCAATGGGCTGCACTATGGGATTTGATGGAAATCTGTTGTCATCTGGTGATCAGGCCTCTCTGTCTGTGTCATAACTGCATCCATACAGCACTGAGATGCTTCATTCCTGTCACAATAATCAATTGTCTGTTCTGTGGACTAACAGTACCTAGGATGCTCAGATACTTAGGCTGGCCAAGGAATTCTCTACGCATATTTTTCATGCAAGTATGTACAGAAAAGAAGACATTCGTTACCCAATTTTTTATCACTAAAAGAAATAAAATTCACCATAAAGAAATGCATGGGGCATTGATGGAACTTGTATGCCTTAGATCAAAATTTTTCATGTCACTGTCAATGTCTTCTGTGTGAGAAAGAGGGTGAGAAGATTCCTAAAAGGCAGGTTTCAGGTGTGTCAAGAATATAATCTAAATATAAAGGATAAACAATATTTATTGGTTGTTATCAGACTGGTTGCTTGACCTGCCTATCCTTTTTGAAGAGGTGATTAGCACTCCTCCCTGGCAGTATATTGTTAAAATTGGGGTTTTTTTTCACTCTAAAAGGTATCTGAATGTTAACATTCTTTTCTCTAAAAGGTATGATGACAGTCTCTAGCCTATAACTGCAGTTTGTAAATGTGCAGGCCTGAAAAGTTTCCTCTTTAATAAAAATGGAAATCTAGACTAGGCAGTCAGGTATATTAGTCTCCCACAAATCATATTGATCAATGCTTTATATTTAGAAGTAGTTTCTGTTTTGCTTTGTTGCTCTTTCCAGGAAGATGTAAGGATTTCTTTTTTCTTTGATTCATCACTGTCATTTAGATCAATGTGATGAATTAGTTTAATTTCAGTAAGTGTGTGTATTTGGACCTGTTGCAGAACACCAGAATACATAACTGTGTTATTTCTGAAAATATCATCTCTACCATTGGAAAATTTTGCTGCCCTGCTTTACCCATTAGGGAAACCAATCTCAGAGCTCTCTTTGATTGTCGGCTTACAGTACCCACACATGCCTATATAGAAAATGGTAGGACAGAAATATTGAATTCCAATATAGAGTAGGGGATTTTGAATGCATTTCTTTACTAGTAAGTGCAAAATACTTCATGCAGGACAATTGAGTGGCAGTCCCTTGGCCTCTTGGTATCCTTTGGATACCTGCTGTGCTCCATTTAGAATACAGAGCGTTTCTAAAGTGTTTGCTGATTTTATTAATGAAGGTTTGTCAGCACTCATGACATGGCACTGATTAATCTTCATCCACTTTCATATTTTACACAGGAAAAAAGTATCACCCACTGACTTTAACAGCCTGACCCTCCCCTCAGATATGAAACCCAAATTAAAGTACCTTGCATGGGTCATCTGGTACAGCTTCAGTGCCCACAGCAGGTACAGAAACCCTATTCACAGAGATATCCTTATGCACTGGGATATCCAAAGGAGGATTTTAAAGAAGATTTAAAGACAAAGGAACAAGAAAGAGAGAACATAATGTTAATGCTAAAAGAAATTATAAATGTACTTGGCAACATTTCAACTATGCTTTGGTTTTGAGGAAAATAAAGCCTGTATTTCTCCATTCCCCATTTCTTTATCCTAAGTGGTGAGATATTATCCTCGTAAAGTAATATCATTAACAATGAGGGAGTTGGGGATGGTGTTTTTTGGCTTGTTAATGTAAAGAGTGTGCAATAAGACTATATAAAACTGAAAACTGTGCAGTATGGGAGCACCTGTGCTGCATCACACTAAAGATCAGCCTAATTTAGTGTCCTGTCTCTGAGGGAGGAGCTAAAAGAAGGAATGTCAAGTAAAAGAAAGGAAAATACTTAACCCAAAATTATTTAGGTACCAACTTTCCATGCCTTAAATTCTGGCATGTCTTCCTATTGCTTTAGCAGGATCAGGGTTTAAGAAGGTGATATTTGGTTTTCATTGACTGTTTGAGGTGTTCATTTGAGTGTTCTGATAACCTTCATGGGCTGGGGAACACATCTGATAGTGATTCCTAAGGATCTTAATGGCTCAAATGAGTAGGAGCTGGTAAAACAATCTGTACCTCAAACAGCTTTCTCCAAAATTCCTGACATTCAGCTGTAACCATTGTTTACCCATTTTAGGAAATTAGAGGCTGTAATCTATGCTTCATTGCATTGTTGCTGCAGTTATAATTTTAAAAGCAGAGCAAATTAAGGTAATGAAGATCTTACCTCACTAACTGAATACTACTGAAAGCTTCTTTGAGAAAGAAAACTTCCTTGACAGAGTAGATCATCTTGAAAACAGATACAGAGTTTGACTATGCCTCTCAGTGATGCTGTTTTTAATATATTGTGATCTGTTTTGTAGGCATACGTCACATCACAACATCTTCTGGTGTTACTCTGCCCATTTATTTCAGCCAAAACTATCATGTTTCAGTTTAACAAGCACAAGAGGATGTTTTTCTCCTGTGAGTTTGTCTAGTCACGTTTTGAACTTAAAGTGTTGCTATCTGCACCAATCTTGAGGCAATTAATAATAACATTTAACTACAGCAGGTGTGATCAAGTTCCACCATTTCTTTACTTTAAACCTTCCATCTAAGATTAGCTATTTCACATTATAACTTATGAAGACATCTATCACACCTCTGCAGTTCTTTCTTTTTCATGCTAGAAAGTCCTAGTCTGTTTTCCCTTTCTGTCACTTTCTTTGCAGGCAGATTACTGGTCCATACACAACAATAACAAGGTTTTTTTAATTTTTTTATTTTTTTAAATCCTTTCCTGAAATTGGGACTTTGAGTACTACTGGGTAATTTTGGAGTTAGAGCCATTCAGCCATTTCCTCTTTCTTGAGTCTTTCACGTTCTGTGTGCAGTTAGGGCTCTCTTTCTTCTCAGTGCATTGCTTTTTTTGCTTTTATCACCATGCATGTTTCCTGCTGTTTGTCACCTGGTTGCTCAGTATTTTGAGGTCCTCTTGCAGTATTTGTTCAGTCAGGCCTCCTTTTTCAGTCTGAAATACTTCAGTGAAATACTTCAGTGAAAACTCTTACATCTTTATCTGTTTTTCTGCATTCTTTGGTGTTTTCTCCATGTCAAATACATCTTTGTGTAAACAGTAGTAATTTTTAAACCTTAGAAAACAAACACAAGTGCTGGAATTTCTGAAACAAAACCAGTTCCGTCAAGGCCAAACCCCTCTCTTGCTCAAGTATAAACATCAGGGTTATATAATGTTGGACAACATTTTCTGAGGGTTGTTTTCGAGACTTCCAGCTCTCACTCATTTCAGTAACTACAGAATGAAAAAGTGTGAAACATTTATAAATGCAGTGCTGGTGGTTGCCAGTTCCTGGCTGCTGCTGGGCTTGGAGGATAATTACTGATTGGTGAGAATGGGAACACTGCAGCCTGAGGGCTGCAAGAGGCTGAGCTCTTTACCTCCAGTAAGCCTTTGGTTGTTACTCCTCCTAGATGTTCTTTGTGTCTGTTACTGTGAAGTTAACAAATAACTTCAAAGTTTCTTGATTTCTGCTTAGAAGTGCAAGCAAATGTGGTTAAGTAGCTCCCAAGTAAGTGGTGTTTAATACCTAAATGGACAATTTGAGCTGTCATCACTGAGGAATTTTATTTCATTCTTCACTGATAAGTCCAGAAAATTTTACTTGGCACTTTTTACTGTACATAATACGTGGGCAAGGTGTGCTGTGTTTATAAGAGAGGCACCACATGATGTAAAGTATTACCTGCTATTAGAGCCTCCATCAGTCACATCTGACATGGCATAAATCACATAGAACAAATTCCCATTTTAACAATTCCCATAATAAGAATTGTTTTGGCAAGTACACCATCACACAAACATGGTGTTGGAAATTAATTAGAAAGAGAGCAAGTATTTGAAATGACACACGTAGAACTGCAAATAAAACTGACAGTAAATGTCAATATAACAGTGTGCAGCCTATGTTCCTGCAGAAACCCTGATGTGACTTACAGTGAGGAAAATATAACTTAATAACCATAAATAGTGGAGTAGATACAAACCCACCAAAATTTAGAGCCAGTTTGGCAGATGAAACTAAGTTAATGTTTCTTATATATTAGTGTGTGGTGCACAAGTATGAATCTTCTCTTGGTAATGTGGGGATTCTCATGAATAAGTTAAACACTTTTCTGTTTTCTAGACTTACCAGAAGACATCCTGTAGGTTTTAGCAGCACTTCACATATCAGACTGTGATATTTTTGGGAATTGTTTCTTCGGTAGCATCTCCAGCTAAGAAAGAAAAACTATTTTTTATGCAATCCAGAGTAAAATGTTGTGTTCTCAGAGAACTATAAATGTTGAATCTTGTAGACCATGTTATTTGAGCAAAAACCCTTGTCAGTATCTATGAGATATGAATGTCCATATAATTACAAAATTTAGCTTCTTAGCTGACTTTTTTGCCTTTCATGGACAACAAATAATGACTTTTTTCAGATAGAGGAAAACTTTACCTTTCTTTTGCCAGTGCAGGTAGACATTCTTTATCTATCGATAAAAAACAAGTCAAAATATTTCAGGATGAAGTGGTAAATTTTCCTCATCTGTATTTTGTATGGAGCTGGCTGATACTTTACATCCTCATGAATCTTCCTCCATCACAACCATCTGGATCATGTGAATGCAATTCCATGTGTGTTACTGGTATTCCTGTATTTTTCCAAAGGCAGAGTCTCACTCTAATATTTGATCAAAGACCAAATGACATCATTATTGAACAATTTTCAGCTATTTGAGGGTTGAAGGCTGAAGTTCAGTCAACTACAGATGCAGAATGCAAAACTTTGTGAACCAGATTATTTTTGGTGAGGGTGGTTTTGTATAAAAGGGTTTTGGAGAAGGATATTTTACAAATGGAAATGGATACACCCACCACTGCAATCAGCCTATGTGAAGAGTTCTCCTATACAGATTAATAATTTTAAAGGCTTCAAATAAGATTGGTATATTTATTGTAAATTTAAATAATATGGAAACCATTTACATATTTATTGAGCTATTCATTAAAAAGTTGAAAGAGTGGAAGGACTGACAGCTGGCTTTTATTATTGCAATGAATTTGTGCATATGGAAGTCAAAATCAACAGAAAATTATTGTAATGGAAATGCCATTCAATGCCATACAAACACATTTGTAGGTATAATTTAAAAAGAGGAAAGTATGAACTGAAAATGAGCTTTGGTGATAACACTAAAGTAAATGAAAAACATTTAGAATCAATGTTATTTTATACACTGAAGTATTTTTATTACCAATTACAAAGACCAGCTTTTTGATATCAAAATAGTAGTGGTAGCTATCACACACTCATTCATGAAGGAGTGTTTTAAAAAAACTTGTGAAATTCCAATACATCAAAACACAATGGATGCTTAATTAAAAGAAAACACCCTCCCTCAAAAAACCAGTGCCTGGCATATCAGGTGTCAGGTATTGATATCAGTATCAAGCCATTGATTTCAGGATTACAAGGAAAGATTCATTGTATGGCAGCATGTATTAAAGTACATTATTAAGTACATTGTTTTATAGTATCTACTATGTAGAAAATAAAATATTAGTGCATTTGTAAGCACCTTAATGTGTAGGTTTAGGATATAGATTAGGTGCAACTAAATCTTTGGAAAAACCTCTGTTAGTGTGAAAATTTGAGTCAGAATTTTGAAAGTCTACTCACTAACAGAAAACATTTTGAAGGTTTTTAGAAAGGAAAAAAGCAGTTTCATTTTTGGTTTTGGATTTTTTAATGCTTTTTGAATTCTTGTCTTTGTTAATGCAAATAGACAGTGAAATAAACATGCAGGTCCACAATAACAATATTTGAGTTGGATCTCATCTTGGTTTACATGTTGACCTTCGGAGCAAAAATTTTCCAGCTTTCTTCTGAAGTTGATGCAGTCCCAAGTTTAATAATTGAAAACCATTAACAATAATAGTTGTAGGAGTGAAAGAAAAAATCATTTGTGATCACAGCATGCTCCTACAGAGATTGACAGTCCAAAGAGGAAAAGAGATATTCAGATGCAAAAGAAACATGTAGTACCTTGGGTCTGTTACAAAATCAATTTAGTAATCAAATAATTGAGCCAAAAGATACAAGGAAGGAATAACTTTTAAAAAGCTTGGCTTTCCTGTCTAAATAGTGATAGGACTTGGGGATATGCCCTTTCTGGGAGGTAAATTTAGTTTGGTTGCAGGTAGATCTGTGGCTTCCTAACATTATATAGCTCTCTTCCAGTAACTTGCACGAGAGCTGTCTCGAATTTTGATTTTAGAGAAAAGCAGGACTGGTTAGAACAAACAGACGCGTGCTTTAAAATGTACTCTAATGCCTGGCCTTACATAAAGAGAGTGCACAAAATAGAGCAACTTTGAGAGAAAAGTTGCTGGGCAGTTTAAAGTAGCTGCATCATTAAAACGTCAGATTTTTCTGTGCTATGAGACAGTGAATTTGAAAGTGATATCAAAGCCAGCAGGATAAATCGCTGGTTCCACAGGTTCTCTCATGCAATTACTAGAAGGACAAGATGTGAAAGTGGAGGAAGATGTGAAGGAATAAATATAGATGCCATTGCAGAAGGTAATAGCAGCTGCAACTGGGGGCAGAAGCCGAGAGTGATGATCTGGAATCTTTTGAAGAAATGGTTGGTTGCTACAGGTACATTCTTTAAGTGATTTAACTAAGCAACTTTTAGCAAGCATTATGACAAACTGAGCTACAGCAATGCTCACAATTCTTTGTATAAGCTGTGAGAGGTTTCCTGTAGTGCTCTGTAACTATTAAATCACCCATGTGTTTCTGAAAAAGCAACACAAGAACCAACTCCAAGATATTTCTTGCTGTCCTCAGGTGAACTGCAGAGCCTGCAGGGAGCCTAAGCGTAGGAAGTTCAGGTGAGACACAGAAAAGGAGATTGCTATCATTTGTAAAACCTGCAGGAGGAAACCTCTTCAATTCAGAAAGCCGCAAGAAAGTGGGACTTGGATGTACCTGTTATGTTCCTCTCACACATCCTCCCATCTCCCCTCTGCTGCCACTGCTCTGGGTACCTCAGAGGTCTACTAAGAGCTCTGATAGGAGCAGTTGTCTGGCCCACAAAGACCTCTGTGGTGCATGGTGTTGACATAACCCGTGATTAAGTGGTGAAGTCATGGAGTTTCCTCTGCAAACCCAGGCTCTTGCTCCAAGTCAGGTACAGGAATAAGTGCACTACTGTTTCAGCTTCTGGGCATGGAGGATGGACTATCCATGAGAGGCCCAAAAAGAAACTATACACCACCAGAGTAGGATTTGCTGGTGTTTATAAAGAAATAGTTATTCAAGTTCTCTTTTTATAATCCTCATTGAAGGCTTATGTAATAAACAGAAGAAAAATAATTTCTTAGGTTGAAAAACAAGGTTGAAAAATCCAGTCTGATAAATACTCCACGAAATCACACCCGGAATCACGTATCCATGAGATAAAGAACAAGCATCAATAGCCTGTTGAGCACATCTGTGCCCTGTTTGAACCATACAAACACCCTGAAGATAAAGTTCCATAGGAAATTTAACAGAAGGGAAGGATTTGGCTGAAAGCCTGAATCTAGATTATGCCACAAGTTCCATTCAATATAATGAGCATTTTAATTTATTGAGTCCACCTGCACAATAAAGTAAAAGCACTATGTAATAAATTGAGTCTGAGTTCCCCTTTCACAGGGTTTAAGTCCAACATGACAACACATTTTCTACTGTTTCCTTTATGGTCAAAAGAAACAAACATAGATTCATCTATTTAAAAGAAACAACATAAGAAATTCCCCCTATTTTTCTGTTGATAGATTTTGGATCCTTTTTTTATTTTAATCTGTAAATTAATTTAGCTGAATGATTACTTCATGTGTAGCAGGTAGGTAAATACTTCACTCCATAATAAAATCCTTGCTAAAATATTCTGTGCACGTGCAATATCGGTGGGAGTTAAAAGAAAAAAAAGACTAATTTTAAGCAATTGAAAGACATGAGCATAAAATATGAAGAAGTTTGTGATTTTTTCCCCCACCTGTTGATCTTTTGTTTTATCATCTAGGGGATGATAAATCATCAAGGGAATCATCAAGGTTGGGGATTTAGTGGGATTTGGCTTCGTAGCAGAGTTAAGATTTTGTTAAAATTTTAGATTTTCTTCTCCACATGGCAAAATTGCCTTAATGGACTTTTATGTCTTCAAGCAGCATAGAGACTAAGAGCTCACTTGCCTTATAATGACAACATAAAACATTGCTGAAATGGCTGCTTTTGATCTCAGACACAATCAGAGTAACTGATGCTATACTATTACTTCATTTGCAGATTTTTCCAAATGAAGGCATTTGCCATAAGCCCAGTGTGCCTTGACCCTGTAAAACCCGTACACAGAGCAGCCCTTCCCATCTGAATCATGCCTCTGGTCACATCTGGTGCTTTGGTTGTTTCAAAAACCAACCTTATCTACATCTGGTAGCATTCCAGAGTGGAACTCAAAAGCACCTGGAAAAGTCAGGGTGGATTTGGCTGCTCAGTGATGGGACAACAAGACAGTGGATTGTCCACAGGGTTTGGTTACTTCATGACAGGTTAAAGCAGCAAAGTAGTTCAGAGGAGATGAAAGATATCTGCACGCTGCAGAGTTCGGGAGAGCTTTGGAGCATGAGGCAGAGGTGAAAGAGTTAATAGAGAATGCACAGCAGATCCGCCAAGTGCAGCCCTGGAGCCAGAGAGTGGATGAGAGTTGATAGTGGTGGGATAAATGCGGTCACAGAGAGCTGCACAGCAGCCCCAGGAGAACTCCAGCTGGGACCCTCCTGCCTTGGGCAGGAAGGAAAGGCTGCTCCCAAACCGTGCTGGTTTTAGGTCGCAGGTAGCTCTTGCCTGCTTGCCAAGCTCACTGTTAGACATCATCAAATGTTTGTGTTAATCTAAAACCAAACAATGCTGCATTTGGTGAAATGGCACATTTCCTTTGCTTGCAGAGACAGCAAAATGGAAAATGACCAAAAATAATTTGGGATTGTTTCACAGAAAGGCATGATTACAGAGAGATGTGACAGTAACTCTCATCTTTGCCTAAAACTGTTGTTCTTGATGAAGACTGTGCTCACCAATTATCTCTCAAATGGGGCTTGCTGGGCAGATTTTTCAATTTTCTGTGTTACTTTGGCTGATGTTGGCTGGCTGTCCTTTGCTTTTGCCAATTCTCGATGTTTTAGCTTATTTCTCTAGGACAGCCTCATTTCCCTAACAGATATTCATCCTTAGCTGAGACATCTTCACACTTCTTCACTCAGTTATGAGTTTTGGTTTTTTGTTCATTTCCTTTCCTATCTGGTCAGTCTCAGTACTGTAGCTGGGAAATTCACTGTGGGTAAACCTATTATTTCTCTAGACACTTTAATTTTATTGATTTGTTAGAAGAGATTAAGTAAACATATGATTCTTCCAATGGTGCTTAACCTTAGGCAGATGAGAAATCCTGTTTGTCAGTATTGGTAAAATATAGATTAAATGTTGTCCATATAATGTTTACTTGAAATGGTTGTCAATGTGGCAGGTCAGTAAAAAGTGTGGATTAACAGGCCTACAAATTTATTCTTTGAACCTCTACTTAGTCTCTATCTGCAAAATAAAAGGTAATTCTGTAGGTTTCAATGTCTTAATAGGGTGGGGAGATGAAAATGGAAGTATAGATTTTTAATACTGGAAACTGTGATATCTGTATAATTTATCTATATAGCTTTTGAATAATCTTTGGTATTATGAAAATTGCTGTCTGTATATCTGATTCTGAGAGTTCATAAAAGACTGTCAGATTAGCTTTTGTCATGTCAGACCCAAGATAATTTGCTCCATTAGAATGCATACATGCTCTACTCTTATTTAATCTCAGGACAGCTGATTGAACTGAGAGAAGAGGAGAGGATTAAAATATGTATGTTTTCTTTTTCCCCCAAGAGAAGAAAAATGGAGTAGGCAGTGTGAACAAGATGTGCTTCCTAGAATCACAGGGGAGAGACCATGAAACAAGTACACCGAAAATACGAAACAGGTGAAGTTACAACATTCTGCAGGAAGAGGTGTTCTTAAGGATTTTATCTTGTAGGAAAAGTAATTATTCATTCATAAGCCCTGTGCAATGAGTTGATCTGTACCTTCATTTCTTACTACATGGGGACAAATCAAAGTTCCCTGTAGCACCGTATCCATCCTCCCAAATTGTCCATCATCTTTTCATACAGCATTCATCAAGAACGTGAAGAGTTGTGGTGAGCTGGGGACAGAGCTTCCTCTGATCTCTGTTCTTACAGTAAAAATAAGAGCAGCAAGAAATTGTATTAGTCAGCTCTGTCAGTGGTTCTGAGGAAATAGATGATCATTCTGTCAGCTCTTAGCAGCAGCTTTGTTGATCTCCCATTTTCTACTCTTTTGTGCTCTTGTAAAAGAGAGAGCTGAATTGTGCTTTGGTTGGGTCACAGTTACGGCAGAGCTTTTTTTCTCCTTCAGAATTTTTTCACTCAGTTTTAGTCAAGGGTACAGAAATTCCTGCAAAGCACTGAAGAACTCTGAACAGGGGAAAAAAGGGAGAGTGGTGGGTGTAGAAAATGTGTGCATTTCTGATGTAAATCAATGGAAGTGTTTCATTTCCTTCCTCAGTGTCATGTCACATTTCTTGCAAATGTGCTGTGAGGTATAGAAGAGAGTAGAGTAGGGTGGAATGGAATGGAATAGAATAGAATAGAATGTTTCACTTGGAAGAGACTTAAAACTATCATCTTATCCAACCCTTTGACCAATCCAGGGATGACTAAATTAAGGGGAATTCCCCTGTTAGGGGAATTATTCAAATTACTCTCAAAGAGTGGCAGGCTTGGGGCATTGAACACCTCTCTAGGAACCTCTGCCAGTGTAAAGAAATAAAATTATATTTATATAATATCTGAATTTTTTGAAGAAAAGGAAAGGAATAAAAGACAAAAATCTGTGATGCTATGAGTGTGACTAATGTGTGCCAAGTGAGTGAAGCAGTGGAAGGGATTCAGGTGGCCCAAACAATAGTTTGAGGTTTTTCCATTTAGTCTGCCTTGTAAACTCAAAAATTCTCTTCCTTGTCTCTCTCTGTTACTCTCCCAGCCATTTATCTTCTCTAGTTAAAGACATCTTTGTCAAAGGAAGTGGTTTTATATTGTGCAGTGAGGAGGAATAATTACATTAATGTCTCCAGCTATTATTATAAACTAAGTAACATCTAGCGAAAGTTTTTAGCCTTTAAATCCTGATGTAAGGGTCCTTCAAGTAGTTAATGGAAGGCTTGTGTATCTGTACCTTGCTGAGATTTTAGGCAGCACTTAAACAGCAGCATAGTTTTTAATTGCAATGTCATTAATGTCATAGCTCTGTCCAGGGTGAGCCCCTCGTTGCACAGAGAGTTCTGCTGTGCACAGCATTCTGTCCATCAAGTTTCTGTACATCCGTGTCTCATGGGGCATTCTGAGGAACCCGTGGGAGCATGAAGATACTTTTACAGTAGGCTTGTCTAGAAAGAAAAAGAACCCAACCGTTTTGAAATACGGAATGAAAGCTATTTTATCCCTTTTGCTTATGTTCCTCTGCCAGCTGCCACGCTGCAGAGATTGCGCTGAAAAGCAGCGCCGGGGTGTGGTGTTCTGCACAGCACAGCAGGGTGCACTCTGCTTCCTGGGCCAAATACATCCTGCGGCAGACAGGAGTTTGAAAGGATGCACCCCTGGGGGACTGTTAAATGAGTGCAGCTGAAGAACCTTATTCTGAAGATGCGGGCTGGGCTTGGACAGCTGCTGACATTAAGGCAAGCAAGGCATAGCCTGGTTTTGTACAGAATGCACAGTACAAAGAAAAGGTGTAAGGGATGGTGTCCATCACCCACAGAGCTCAACAAATAAGATATTTCTTCAGCTACAAATTTTCACTGACGTTGAAAAGGCAGCCAGAAGACTGGGGATAGAAAGAAATAAAAATATTTGAAAAGTTCTGTTCATCTCAAGGATTTTCAACGAGATCTTTCAGAGTAACATTGCAAGGAGAGGACCACGAAATGGACCTAACTGTAGTGGTTGGCTGCACAGAGAACCCCAGATGTTTGCCCTGTGTAACACCTTACCTGGTTTTAAAGATTTGGCACATATTGAACTCAGTAAATACATGTTCATTGCTGCTGCTCTGCCTTTTCTTGCTGGATCTGACAAGTAAATTTATGTGAGCATTCGTGTGCCTGACTTTACCATTAGGTAAGAGGAAGAAAAGCTGTGTGTGTTTACATGAAATTGAATAAAGGAGCTAATAGCTGAGAGGAATATCAGAGGGGAAAAGCTTGGGAAATTGTGGTGAAGATCAATTAGAAGTTTGCAGTTGTTGGAATAAAACCCTCAGCGTGGCTATCTATGATGAAGAAAACCACTCTTCATAGGCATGCAAAGTAGGCAGTCAATTCACACTCAATTAAGGCAGTATAAACACCCTGCTGTACATGCAGTAAATAAGAGGGAGGAGGTTCTTAGGCTTTTGCAGTGCAATAGGTGTAACATTTTCCTTTTTATAATGCAGTGTTCTCCTCTCACATTAAGGATAGCCATCTTCTAAACTTGAAAAGAATTTAGTTACATTTTGATTACAAAATCATCATAGTAACTTAAGGGCAATTATTTCTAATTTGCCTTGCATTTGTCTAAATTATAAGAAGACTAAATTATGCTTTCCCTGTTTATTTTATACAAATAAAATATTGCACTTTGTCAAATTTCTCACAATTGTTATCTTACTACAGCATTATCCTTAATTGTTATCAGAGGTTCACAAAGAATTTTGAGTAAATAAAGAAATATAAATGTCTTTCTGAAACAAAGGCAAGATGATTGCCTTAATCTACCCTATCAACAATGAATCTTACCCCACAGAATAAATATGTGTACATATAAAAATATGTAAAATTTCTTTTTTTTTTTTTTTAAATTTTTTGAGATGGGAAAATTAGTTAAGTGTCCAGCCATTGGATCCAAATAGAGATAGTCATTCTCTAACTCATTCATTAATAGACATCTGTGCTTTCTGCATTAAAATAGACTCCGAAACAATATTAACTGCTTAGACATCATACTCTCATATGTCTATATTAATGATTTAAGCCAATATTTCATACAGAAGAGTCAGGAAATAAGTAAGAACTTCAAAATTTGCAGAGTATTGAAATCATGCTTTCTGGTAAACTTAGTGGGCATGAATAAAGAGAACTACAGTAGAACCAAATCCTGTGAACTTCATGGCAAAATAAAATGATAATTTTCTTCAAGGAAAACAACCACTGCCAACTTTTGGTGACTCAGTTCTTTAGAGTAGTAAGGATAAAGAAGTCTCCTTCTGCTGATCTGGTTCCAACTTTTCGTTGTATCAAAGAATAAAAAAGTTAATATGGTTCATGAAAGAAGACCAAGAAACCAAATTAATTGCAGCAAATGTTTTTTTTTTTTAGGTATTAGAGAAAATGTTCTATTCATATGAGTGTAGAACAGACCATTAAGGATTTTGTAGAAATTATGGACATTTCAATTTACAGTGGCCATTTCCTTGGATAATGGACATTTCGTTCTGAATAACATGGAATTTCTTTGCAGTATAGTATGGATAACACATTTGCTGTTTGGTTTCTCTGGGACCCACAGTTACCTTTCCAGTTCATTATTTTACTTCTTTGTGCCTGGTTTCGGCTTATGAACAGGATATTTTTTCTGTATACTAAGCTTTCTGACTAGAGAGTGAAGACAGACCAGAGAAGGAATTCTCCCTGTTCTGTTTCTGAAGTAATTACTGAATTATTGTCCTCTTATTCACGTGTTCCTGGCTGCCAAGTTTAGGAATTTCCTCTTCTGTGGAATATGAGAGAGCAAAACATGAAAAACTGCAAGCCAAGGAGAACCTGCCAATTCCTGAAATGACATTTTTGCATATCAGATTCTCCAGCAGACAGAGAACTACCTAATTTGAATATCCATCTCATTTAAGACTCTGTGGAGCTGTAGTTGGACTGGACCCTTGGAGCTGCTGCATCTCCACTGCAGACTGTGATTCCTCTGAAATGCTGGCAGGAGCAATAGTAGCTTTATGAAATATTCTGTTGCACTAATAAAGAAGCTGTGTGGAATATACTTGCTGGTTTTTGGCCTCTGTAAGGAGAATTCTATAAAAACAGTGGCAATCCTATCACCACCTACTTTCCACGCCAGATTCCCTCTGTAGAGAAAACACTCATTTGACACACTCTTCTTGCATATGAAGGATGGTGACTAAGATGCTGGAGATGAAAAGTATTTAAACTTTTCTTCTTTTTTGCCTCATAACCCAGATAAGGAGTCAGTTTGCAAAAATTTGAGTCAATTCACAACATTTTCCCACCCTTACCAAGAGATATCTTTGGCAGGCTCTCCAGCCATGCAGTCATCAGTGCCAGCTGAATGTTTTCAGAGTTAGCACTATTCCAGCACAATATTCTCTGTTTCCAAAGTTGCTGAAGCAAATGGGAACATTCACAGGGATTTCAGTGGGAGCTGGATCATGTCCTTGCCCATCATCATGCACAGGCCTGACCTTTTCTGACTGCTGCTGAAAACTCTCTTCTAAAAGAACCCCCACAGGGGTGTGGTGTCACTTGGGCTCATGAATCGTGTGTTTAGCTGTTATCACTTCCCTCACTGTGAAGAAGGGTGGTAATTACACAGCTGAGTGCATAGCTAAATATTTTTAAAGCAATATTTAAATCTAGTCTCTTAGCCCCTTAAAGTAAATAGGTAATACATTGAAATGGGACTGTATGGCTTGAACAGATAGAAAGGCCTTTCTAAAGAAATTCAGGTACTGCTCCTGACACATCTGCAGAAACTCTGAGCTTTCTAGATGTTTATTTTCAGCTTTGAAAATATGTTTTAAAAGGGGAGAGATTTTCTAACATTCATCTAAAATTTATTAAGAAGTATGTTACCAGAGCCTTTCAGTCACTTCCAGCTCTGTGACACCAAGGTGTGCTTATGCAAAGTGCTTGTATTGTCAGGCAAAAAGTACTGACACAGAAATGAGACAGAAAAGACATTCCAGAAAGTGACTGATTAAGAAATATTGAATTGCTTTTCATAGATGGTTGTTTCTCTCCCCTGACTAAACAAGGACTGAAGGAGAACTGTATTTAATTTTAGGTATTCTAGAAGATGCAAAAAAATTCAGTAGAATTAAAGTGTGTGTAGTCCTTCTGGACTGAAATGGTGGAGCAACTCATCACGACCTCGTGCCTCAGGCTTCCCAGGACACCTGCAGAGGAGATTTGCCTGAAAGCCTTAATTGAAGTCCAAGCTTCCTAAGAACAATCCACCATCCTTCTCGCCCAACTTTTCTTAGGGGGATTTGTGTGTTACTGTTCTTTTGCATGCATTCCACTGGGAGCAGAACTAGATGGGAAAGTTTTAAATTACTTTGACTTCTTTTTCTCACTGAGTATTACCTTCAAGTACTGAACTTTGCAAAGTATTGGTTATCCTTCTGTCAGGCCAATCCATGCCTTAAAAAAATCCCAGAAAACAAAACAACAAAACCTAGGATAACTAACTATTAAAAAAAATAGCGCAACTTGAATTGTAGTAAATTTTAAGAATGTATCTTATTTGCTATAGGAATTGTGCTGGTCTTGCCTTTGCGAGCGTTGATATTTCAGTCATTCATGATTCCTATGGCTTAGTAATTTTTAAAATTTTTTTGAATATTCTCCTTTTTCGAGGAGAATCAAAAGAAACCACCATTTTCTTGAGTATTTTCTTTTGTATTTTAGTTTTCTTTCTTTTTTGCGATCTGCACTGCCAGAAATTTGCTGGAACAAGGTCTATTTGTGCTGGAAATGTTATTAAGTTTTGGTTTATGTCCCAAAATTTTCCTGCATTTCAGAGGATCAGGTTCGTTGCTGGGACTGCAAGTGTGGTTCATGAGATCACCCAGCCAACCATTAAACAAGACATTATGAAGTCAGTGTTTTCCATCTTCATTTCGATAAGTTAAAATCAATAAGAGTGATGTGTTTACTCTGGTGGAATGGAAATGTTCACATAAATCTCTAAGGCACTGATGTATATCTGTGGAAATGTCAAAGGTTCAGTGCATCTCTCATTGCACAGGGTAGGTTTCTACAGAGCCTGGATAGATGACCTAAATAAAGATGTCTGGAGTAAGATTTGCTTTTGGTCAAGGCTTCAGGAAACACTGACCTGTGTTACAAGTTACAAGATGAGGAAACTTTTGCCTCTTTTGAAAAGCTGCAATGTGAACATTATTTTATATCAGGAGAGGGAATAATAAAAGGATGACACTCACTGCTTTGTAGTTTCCCATAGCACACCGTAATGTGTGTTTAAAGAGAGCTTTTATTTAAAGCAAATCTTTATATAAAGATTTCTGCATAAAAACGTGTCAGTTTTGTGCTAAATTAGTAGTGTATTTACCACAAAGGTTTTCTCTTGGTCTTTGATAAACAGTGTGTCTCCTAAAATTGTAGTTTTATAAACCTTTTGGAAATACAGAAAGGTACCTGGGAATAGAAATTGAAAACAAACTGAATGCCACAAACAAGTAAGCAAAAGCCTGGTAATTTCTGGTCCCTCACTACAAGAAGAACATGGAATATGTCCAGACAAGGTCTGGAGAACAGGTCTGAGGAGGAGCAGCTGAGGGAACCCAGCTTCTTTTGCCTGGAGAAAAGGAGGCTCAGGGGGAATGTTCTTGCTCTTTACAGCTGCCTGAAAGGAGGCTGTAGCCAGGTGGGGTCAGTCTTTTCTCCCTAGGAAAAGTGATAAGACAAGAGGAAGTGGCCTCAAGCAGGTCCAGGGGAGGTTTAGATTTGATATCAGGAAAGCTTCTTCACTAGAGAGTGGCCAAGCACTGGAACAGCTTCCCAGGGCAGTGGTGGAGTCACCATCCCCAGAGGTATCCAACAGATGTGTGGATGCGGCCCTTCGCTGCATGGTTTGAGGGTGGACTTGGCAGTGCTGGGTTGGTGTTGGACTCAGTCTTAGAGGTCTTTTCCAACCTAACTGATTCTGTCATTCCATTTGTGAGTGAGAGAAAAATAATACACTCTTTTCTCCTTGACCTTTTCCTGCTTTTCTGGTACTAATCTCTGAGTGCTCTTCCTGAACTGTAAGTATTGATAACACACATCTGTCCTGTGATTTTGATTCTCTGATGTCCAATACAGACCAAAGGATGCTGCACGGGGACATTAAGTTGAAGCTCATTGTTATCCTCAGCAGTTTCAGGGGTTTTTTTTTTGGGAGGATGAGGGGAGGAATTTGCTGGGGTGTAACGTGTCTGAAACATTTTCCTTTTCTAGATTTGATCCAAATTGGTGGATGGAATTGAAAGTCATTCTGGGTGTTGCCAGGCAAAGGCGGGGGGGGACACGGTGGTGAGCAGAGGCAGTCAGATGCACTGAGTATGGTTGTATGGGTATTTCCCTCTTTGAGGAGCACTGTCTGAAAACTAATTTGGAGTTTCAGAGAAAATTCAGAAGCACCAGGACTTATCTCAAATGTCTGTAAAAGAGTAGTGAAGGAAGCCTACAAATATGTCTGGTTCCTTTTTAATGCTATTTTCCTAAAATTAGTGTGTAAGCTTGTCAGTTAGAGAAAGATTTGCCTTCAGAGGATTTAGTTACTGTGACCCAAATTCAGTGTTTTCCAAATGAAAGGAAGTGCACATATTCTCAGGCACTATTGTGATACCTTTGTTCAGAAAAATTATGTCTTCATTTCCTATGGAATACTTATTTTCTTCTGGGAAGCCTTGTTGCAGAGCAGATCACTAATGGCCTATATGTCAGTTGATTTTTATGCACAATACTTAAAACACTCATCAGCCTTTAGTTTGAGAAGAGAAGGAACAAAATTCTTGAGAGGAATTCTACTGTTTTCAGTTTTCAGTTCATGTGCATTAGAATTACAACAAGCCAGTGCATATTACATTGAAAAAGCTGTATCTGTGTAAGCATATTGCTCATCAAAAGCAAAAATTGAAGCAAATACATTTTTGATCCACAAAGTTCAGGCTTTCCTTCTATACTAAAAGTTCCAAATTTGTTGTATAGCCTGTATATTTTTCATCACCCCAAAATAGCAGTACTGATTTCCAGCCTTCATTCATTCATTTAATCAATACTAAGTTAAAACTGGTTCAAATGTTTTTCTTACATATTTGTTGCAGAAAAACTCTGAGTTGTGCTGGTTCTCAGAACAGCAGAACTGTGCTGGAGGGCAAGACTAAGCTTGCTTTAATTAATAGGCGTTTTGCAGTTATTAGGAGATTGCAGCAAAATCAGTCCACATGGTAATCTAAATCATATTTCAGAGCAATATCTCATTAGTTATATTGTGCTCTAAAGGACTTTTAATAAAAGCAACACAGTGCACCTATGTTGGCACTCTCTAATGTGTATGTGTTTTCCATAATTTTTCTATATTATGAAAAATGGAAATATAGTAATAGTGTTATCTCAATTAATAGTAGCTATGTACATGGAAAGGTCAGATGAAAAGGCAATTGCAGAATAACACAGGAAATTAGGAGGGGAGAGTAGCTTAACTGTGTCTCTTGGTAAAATAATCATAGAGATAGATTGTTTTAGTATTTAATAGTGAACATGAGATTCTTGAGGGCCACTTAGGTACACAAGCACTGATTTAAGTTTTGCTTAAGACTTGGGCTGTTTTCCATTCCATCTCTAGCCGTGTGAGCATTGACCATGGAGGCTGCTGAGTTAAGTGTGGCCTCTCTTGGCACCGCTCACACACAGCCCTGGCACGTAGCTGGCTTCAGAACAGGCAAGGGTTATCACGCCGTCCTGGTGAGACATCGGGCTCCACTGAGGTTTTGTCATTTCCTTATTGATTCCCAACTGTCAGATTTCTTTAGTAACATTAAAAATAACCTTTCTCACCTCTCCCTTCCGGCTTCTAAAACCAGAAAATTTATTGGTCGTTTTCTCACTTAGAACAGAATAGGTTAATTGGTTAATGATCAAGAAATTTTAATTTGATAAAACCCATATATCAGAGAAACACAGGAATTTTCACAGATTCCCTTTAACAGTCACATTTTGCTGTTAAACCTGTAGATGCTTACAAATATCACAGCATGCTGATGCCTAGTTTCCATGGCACTTCATAGCAAATCTAAGAGAAGAAAAAGACATTTAAGGAAGGAATTGCCTTTTACTAGCTGATGAGAAACAGATTTTACTGTCTGAATAAACTATCTTTACTTATGGTAAACTGTATAAAACAATAGGGTTTGAGAATTGTAAGCAGGTCTGGATAAGACCTGCATTTCTACTCGGTATTGCTAATATTCCAGAAAACATTGGGACCAACTTAGGAAGCAGTTTTCCTGTCAAGCTGTCAGAACATATTTCAGAGGAGTGAGGGAGAGGGGGTGGAAGTAAACTCTACCTGAATAATGGCCATGATTGATGAAATGGCCAGCAGCTAACTTAAGGTCAGACTCAGCTCTCAAGACACCACTTTAAGCTACTGTCAAAATTCTTGCTCTATCTCGGTTTTTGTCATGGTTCCACTCTGTGATTATGTGGAAACATCAGGTTTTCTTTAAAGATCCTAGCCCATATATTTGTAAAAAAAACCTGAAGGAATTAATCTTTAGAAGGTAAACCAAAGGAATAAAAGTAACCTTCTTGATACTGTTTGTTAAAAATATAATATCTCATATTTTTTTGACATAGTTACAATATTGGTTTTACAACATCACATAGTAATCTTATAAGTTACCTTTCCACAGCAGTGGCAATGCAGTTTGTTAATTCCTTTTTTTTTCCTTCCCCCCCCCC